>VWZP01006945.1:1625767-1809521 GCA_013396995.1 Dicaeum eximium
AATTGCTATTGCCTTTTTTTTTTGCTTTTGTGTGAAGTAAAATGTAGGTTAAAAAAAAAAAAGAAAAAAAAAAGAGCACTTATGTGCAAAGGTCAGAGCAAAACAGAGTACTTGAGAGAATAGGCTGAGTCCATCATGTATTGCCATGACAGCATCAAGAAATATGAAACTGTTATCCAGTAGGACCTTAATTATCAGAATTCATTACCTGTGGTAAACGTTATTATTATTATTATTATTATTATTATTATTATTATTATTATTATTATTATTATTATTATTATTATTATTATTATTATTATTATTATGGAAAGTCAAGCACACTATTACTGTGCTATAACCAAAATCTAACCCAAATTTAATAGGCAACTGATTTTTATAATTTTTAATACCTTTTATTTGCTATTTCAATTTTGTTTATTGACTATTTTGCAAAGACCTGGCAGTAAATATACTGGTCAGTGGTGCCAGTGGTTATACTGAAATGATTTTTTATTAAAAAAGAAAAAAAAGAAAAATGATTGAAGTAAAGAAAAAATCATGTGGAAGTGAAATCTAAAATTCCTAGGACTATTAGCAGGACTAAATATTTTATTTGGTAGAAAATGCAGGATCAAGTAGAAAAATATTACTCTTGTTTCTCTTTCCCCCAAAATACTTACTTTAAAGAAGCACTTTAACTTCCCTGTGGAAATAAAATGTTATAACCTCAATAGTGAGAAGTTTCTTAAAGACATGCTGTGCAAGACACAGAAAAATAAGCTTGTTTCTCTTAGGAAAATGTAGGGGCTTTTCTCTTTAAGAGAAGTGTCTTCGTTCTATAGAAAACATGTTTCAGTTTAGACTCTGCTAACAGTGTTTGAAATGGCCTTCAGGCATTTTAGACTTCAGTAGTGCCACAAAGGTTTGTCTAATTTAACAAACATGTAAACCATCATTTACCATTCCTTCTGACAATAAAATGGAATTTTCTGTTTACACTGGTTTGAGGTTTACCTAATATTAGACGACATACTGGAGGGCAAGGAGGGAAGAGAGGATAAAATATCCAATTCCTCTTTACAATATTGTTTCTTGTTCTGCAGAACTTCAGCAGTGTCTGCCTCCTGAACTTCTGCATGTGTCCCAACCTGAATAATGCTGCAACTGCCTGCACTCAGGAATTAGGTAGGCTGGAAGTGCAGTGAGAGCAATGTGGGAGAATATGTATGCTCATATTATTTCTAAACTACTGATTAAGCTCTAATAGGAGAAGCAAATTATCTTTTGCTACTGTTGCAAGTGGGTGGAGTGAGAAATATTGTCTATATTTATAGAGTCTGAGTATATTTGTGTTTGGCTCTTGCACTGGACCACAAAGACAGCTCATGCTTGCATGAGTTTTCCTGTTTTTATGGCTTTCCTCCTGTCATGAATTAGAGCTGAATATGTGGTCACTCAGCAGAACTCAGCTGCTGGTGTCTCAGTAGGACACAATGGCTCCTAAGTAGCACACAGAGCTTCCTAAATCCTAATAGATTTTTCTAGATTATTTAAAACTGGAAATACTAGAGTATTTTTTCTGTATGAGATGAATGGGGAGAGAGAGAGAAAGAGAAAGCAAGGGCAAGCAAGCCAGCTGTAGCAGTTCTGGGAAGGCTCTCTAGCAAATTATGGATTTAGTGTTTGGGTAGAATAGAATGGGAAATGGCCATTAGAAAATATGCTGAAAAACATGCAATAAACAAGTGTACCCAGTAAAGATTACGTGTTGAAATGCTGCCAACACAGGAAAGGGAAAAAAGGGAAAGGGGATTAGGTGGGAATTACATTAATAAGAACCTGTAGAAGCTAATTGAGATGATACAGGAATAATAACTGAGGAGACGCCAAGACAGAAGCACCACAGTGCCACAGTAGTTTATTAGCATATGGGAGAGAATTTGCCTGAGCTATTAACTTCCACTTGTAGTAAATTCCAAGGGCAGTGAATCCTCAATTAATTTTTCCATAAAGCCTTAGAGATGCTTCAGGGCTTGTCCAGATCATTAGGATTGCTTTACAGGCCCATAACAAAAAGATTATGAAGAAGACAATTTTCCAAGTAATCCAAGACAAATTCAGCACCAGACCAGGTGAGAGCTGAATATTAATTGTTTCAAAGTACCAAAAAACCTAGTATTTTCATTTTTTCAACTCAGAAGCAGGTCCAATACCATAAATGCTTTAAAAACTCACTTTTTTCTTTTCAGACCATTCAATTTCCTGACCAGTAATTTCAACTATGAGCTCTGAAGTGGACAGCAATCTTAATGGATGTTCAAATGGAAGCAAAGGATGTTTTCTCTCTCCATGTGGAATTACACTTTGCACAGGCTAACAGACAACAGAATGTTTAAGTATCTTGTTATATGTGTAATAAGTCAAGCAAATGTTCACCATTGGCTGTTCCTAGGCTATGTGTGCCCCTGTTTTGTCTGCTATGTTACAGAGTGGCAGAACAATTATTGCTTAGAGTAGCCCTGGGGCACCAAATATGCCAGAGCTAATGACAAAAACATGATTTAGAGTTGTAGGAATACTTACTCTGTGTTATTAGCTTAGGTTATGGTCTAGAGGAAAGGCTTCAGAAGAATTTAAGGTTTGTATGAGATGACCTTTTAAAAGCAGTGGCCTTTGATACATAATATTTTGTCTTCTACTTAAGACAAAAGCATGACTTTCACACAGTTCTAGGGTACCCTACAAATGCTCAATGGTTTAAATACTTTTCTTGTCCATGGATGATCTTTTTAGTTATAAATAATGTCGATATCGTCTTGATCAGTGTCTTGAGTGATCTCTTCACGTTTTACAAGACTGTATAGTGAATGGATTTTCCCTTCCTCAACCCTTAGAAAAGACTTAGTGATCTCAGTTGTTATTTTTCTGGTGAAGAAAATGCAACTGAACATTGGTGTTAGCATTGGTGTTAGCTTGTATCATATTCCTTTAATACAAGGGAACATGTTTCTTTAACTTCAGGAAGCTTTCTAAGCTTTAACTGCTCTTTAACTGTTTAAATGGTATTTATACAAATCTCCACAGGCTGCAAAGTTCAAGTAGCCTACACCCAACTCCTGATTTCAAAGGCTGCTGAAATTTAGGATTATCTGCCACAGTCCCAAACCTCCACTCCTTGCTCACTAGAGCACCCTCCTTTTTCAAACAGCAAAGCAGAGAAAAAAGTGTACATAAATTCTTTCATCAGATATTGCTCCTAATTAGTGACATGGCTGCTTGCCTTGGGTATTTTTGTGCAATGGAGTAAAGCTGCATTTCCTTTCTACCTACAACAAAAGTAATCTCCACAGAGCTGTGGTTCTCCTTCCCACTGTGCATTGGACAAGTGGATGTACAGGGCCTCCTACCCTTGCCTTCTCTCCTTCCTTTGGTATTCCTGGAGAAAAGTGGTCTGCAGCTCGAATCAAAGTTACAGCTGCAGCCTGACTTGGGAAGATCTTCCTGCATCTCAGTCAGAAAAGGCAGCTAAGAGTTAAAAGTTGAGTAGAAAATGTAATTCAGCATATGATGAGCAGATGAGAAGTTAGAATTTTCCAAGAAAATAGAGTTTCAGTTTTGGAAAGTTATAAGCTGATATAAAATCATCAACTCCTTTTAATTTGTAGAATGAAGTTTCCGGTATTGTATTCCTGTCATATCTCACAGTTTGATCTCCATATGGTATAGTTATCTAAAAACATGTCTTTAAATGAATGGTACTGTCAACAAATATTGCTGTTAGAAATTCAAGTAAGAACCCTGAAAGCAAAGATATATTTATATATATCCACATAGATATATAAATATATCGGTATCAGTAATGATGGAAGTTGTTGGGGGTTTTCCACTCATATTTACCAAATTGTTCAAAACTACACTCTCTTTAATTTCTCTGTCATTGCAATATTTCATTACCTGCTGATCTTGGGCAAGGCTAAGTGAACCACTGTAGAAAACTGAAAAGCTGTTTTTAAGCTTTTTAGGCTCACAGAAAACAGACTGAAGTTCTGAATATTAAGTCTTATTCTGAAAGTTGAGGCATTTCTTGAAACTTTGTAAAGTGGCAGAAAAAGCTCTCATATGCAGTTTTTTCCCCAGCTTTTTGTTGTTCAATCAAAATGAAATGCACAATAATTATTAAAGTTGATTCTTATTACGTTATTTTATGGTAAATAGTTTCTTGTATGGCAGGAAAAAATATTAAATAATACGTGTACTACATTTTAATATATTTGCACTGTTTTTACTACTAATAAAAATTATATTCACACATTTCTAATTGTAGTGTACCTAAATGAAATGTAATCTACCTTTTTCTTCTCCACTGTACTTATTAAAAAAAGGTAATTTTGAAGTTCAAACTGTTTTCTGTAACTCAATGTAAGTATGTAGGGAATTAATTAATGAAAGCATAATTTTCATTTTATGCATGAAAATAACCTATCATTTGCTTTTGTGCTCTACATCAATTCAAAGAGTCCTAGTTTTCTTTTTGATAGTTGTGACACATGGATGTTATCACAATGATTTTTAATGCTATTCAATACTGGGTTTAGGTCCTGTTATCCTTATTTGCACCCTAGCTTTTATACAAATTTTAGACTATGTGATTATACAATCTGTAGAGAAAGACACATGAATTGAGAAGAAAAATATAATTCCTTCAGCAACCCAGTTGCATGCAGCCCCTGCTGCTGCTATTGAAAACAGACATTTATTCCATGAAAATGTGGACTTTTCAGTCATGGTATTACTCTAAAAACAGGCCAATTTGTCTGCTCTCAGATCATAAGTTTAGAGGCCTCTTTAATTTTGAAAGCAAAAGAGATTTTGACCAAAACCTCTCAGTAAGGAAGGTCAATATTTTGAGTGGAAAATGAGACAAAACACTTCTGTTTTATTGCTGGCAAAATGAGCTCACATATCTCTCCTCTTGGCGTTCCCTGTAAAAGGAAGGATACTGAATTGTCAGTGAGTTGTGACTTGTTCTGTTGCTTTGTAAACAACAGAGATTACAAACTCATGAATACAGTACTAAGGAAAAACAGAAATACAAATTGTAGTCAGGCTCTTAAATTAGGTTTTATGCAAGTTTTATGGGTGGTCCTTTACAGACTGAAGGGGTTTTTTGTATATACCAACATATATCTTTGCCTTTTTTATGTATATTTATGCATATGTAAACATACAGATGAGTATACATACATCTGCAGTATCCAGTGAGCTGACCCACAAAATGGTATAAATAATAGCAGCACTTTGTTAGACACGGACTACTGAAACTTTTATAGTCTCATTTTGACCACACAGTTGAAGAATACTCAGAGACAGCATGCAATCTTAAGAAATGTTATTTATTATCACCACAAGCCAAGTTCATAAATGACATTACAATGCACTGTAGGTTGTTAAATAGTTGGTGGGCATTTTCAAGAAAAAAATGAATGAGCAGAAAATACTGAATAAATGAAGTTGTACTTTGCTTTCAAATCTCAGTTTGCACTTAGGATATACTCTAATAGTCTAAACTTGTCATGCAGCCATGGAAGTGCTAAAAGCTTTCAAAAATAAACATATCCAGATGATGGAAGCCGCTTTATCCTCAGGGTAATGGATCTCTGTATTAAATACAGTAACATACATATAATAAAACATATGGAATATGATATTTGCAAAACCATTTACAGAACACTGTGTACAGGTGTGCAAGGAAGATATAAATACCTCAGTCATGATAGATAAACTGTTACAGAATCAGGGCCGCAGTTATTGCCTCTGCTGTGGGTCTGTAACTGTAAACACACTGGGGAAGAGGATATTCACATCAGAACTAATTGTAAGCTTGCCAAAATTGTTCTTTGGGAATTAAGATTTAATTGCTTTCTTGAACTCTTGTATAAGGAGTTGTTCTTACCTTGCTCCCTGTGTATTGTTGCTGTTAACTATTAATGGGAGTCCTGCACCTGGAGTGTGGGGAGAGTGTCAGTTCCCCTGATTTTGGGCACCCCTTGCTCCTACTGCCAGCACCATTCCTTTGGATACAGATTCTTGGCTTATTGCTGGATATGTGCTCACTTCTTACCCACACAAAGTCCTCCTCAAAGAATTCTGAGTGATTTTAATTGTTCACTCTTTGCATTGCTATGACCTCATCACCTTTAAGTTTGAACTGCTGTTCTCCTGTGTAAAGTGGCTATATAAAAATAGCTCTGCCTAACTCAGCTGTGCTCCCTCTAGGTATGTGGAGCTGCTGACCAATATAAAGGTATTTTTAGTGTTGCTCCTTTTAACTCTGCAGAATCTGCACGTGTGTCTGTGATCTGAGAGAATGTATCTATTCCATAGATGCACTGAAAATCTTTCAGATGTTTTTCAATTAAGTACTTTCCATCCCAACTAAAACCATAACAAGTAAGTCTTTGTCAAAAATGTATGATGGAACTAAAGGCCAATGTAATATAGTGTACCACTTATATATTACCAGTTAAAATTGCACTTAGCATCTCTTTCTCCCCACTGCATGATTTCAAGTTGATACTTACAGCTTGATGACTCAAATAATTTTTTTATTACTTCTGGGTTTATTATTGGCTATAGTATTCTTTGGGGTGAGATCCTTGTTTCTACTGTCTGCAAATCAAAAGACTCACAAAGGAGTCTTCCAAATCTGCCAGTAATCCTGGTTGAATTACAAATGAGAGCTTTTGTCAGTCTTTTGGGCACCCTCTATTTGGAAAGCATTCCCCTCTGAGCAGCTGGACACTCTCCATTTGGCATATCCATTTTGCAGTAATAATTGTACTTTTGGATATTTGGTTATGTCATCAAAGCAAATTGAGAAAGCTGCCTTTATTTCACTGAAGAATCTGACCCAGAGATATTACACTTTGATATAGTCATCATCATGTCACTCAGATAGTATTAAATAATGTCTGGAAAGGAGCAACCTACTAAGAGAAGTAAGTTGCAATGATCTGACTTGTTCAAATTAAGGGAAACATCAGAAGTAGTTGATGGTTAATATGGAGTTTTCAGTTGCAAAAAGCCACGTTTGTTCAGATGATCTTAACTATCACTGACCTTGGCAGTACTACAGGGATATATTTTTCTGTGAGCTATTTTTGAATAACCACTCTAGTGAATTGAGGACATGATTTTTAATAGCAGACTTGCTGCTATACTTGTCATTTCTCTTTTTTCAAAGGAGTCTTTAAAAAAAAAAACAACTACAGTTATTGTGGAAAATAGTATATGTGAGATCCAGGACACTCTGTTTTTCTGTCCTTGCTTTGAGAGTAAACAAAATACATTTCAATTTTTCCTCATACACTGGATCTCTATGGTCACAGAGGTTGTAGGAATGTCAAGTTATCAAATATGGTAGAGGACCGTGAACAAGCACAGTTAGCAATTTCCTGTACATTTGAGACTCCATTTCCTCTATAATATATAGTATAATATCCTCTATAATATCTATGGTATAATTAAAACAAAGGCTTTTTTTTTTTTTTTAAATACTGAAGAAATATCTTCCCCACAGATCTGGATGAGGATCTTTTTCCTTTGTATTGTAGGTGGATGGTTCCCAGAACCACCTTCCAAGGTATATATTGGAAACCTTGTTGCACTGGAACCCTTCAAAGTGGCTGCGTGTTTCTAGGCATGTGTAGGATGTGTGCCAAGAAAATCTAATGCAAAGGCAAAGATTAGACACATATTTACAGATTGGTGTGAATTTTTAATTAATATCTTAGCACTTTTGTCAGATGTTTTATAGGATCCTCTCTGGAAATTCTTACTATTCATGAACACTGCGTACCTTGAGATTCAAAGAGGAAGTGCACAAAAAGTCATACATTTGACATTGCCTTGCACCTTAATATTGCTGAAAATAACTCAAGTTTTGACAATTGCATCTGACAATACAGTAGAGCAGAAGAAAGTTATATATAGTATAAAAAGAAAGAGAAGTGGAGGAGCTAGAATAAATAGAATCAAGCTTTGAGAGAAGATGAAGAGCGAAAAAAATGTGAAAAGATAAATTTAGAAACCTGACAGGCCATCAACACAACACTATGGGAAGGAAGAGTGAAAAATGACACTTTGAAGATATGACCGCAACAGCCATAATAAAATGCACAAATGGGCATTCTTCCCATACAGTCTTCTCCTTCCTATATTTTAGCTCTATATGTCAAGACCATGTAATTATTGCAGTTGGAAAAAAAAACCAATAAAGAAAGGCTAGTTAAACTAAAGCCTATTCAAGAATATGATACATCACTCTCAAATGGAGAATTACACTGTGTAGCAATTTCATCTGAGTGAGTGAGAGTCAAAAGGGAAGAAATGAAACGAGAAGGAAATGAAGCTAAGTAATTGGAGGAAAAAGAGATGTCATGAATTGGAAATGAGTTTTGCTTTGAGGTGCTGACTCAGATGCATAGCTCTCTATAAAAGCTACAGTAAGAATAAAAATAGACCAGAATTTTAGTAATGAATAATAATAAAAGAGACTTTTATTTGCTTCATGTGCTTCAGAAATATCCAATTCTTCTGCTTATGAATAGGAAAATAGAAAAGCTGTGCTATCCTTCTTTCAGACTTTGAGCCTTAACCTCAAATCTGAAACCTGTAAATAGAAAATAAAACATATAATACCAGACTTGCTTATTTCATCTTTATTTACAACCATTCAGATGGATGAAAAAATAAATGAAATTTAGGTGGAAAAAGGGAGATCACCTATATGCATTTTTTATAGAGATGATCAAATAGATAAGTACTGGACCCTTTCTTCAGGCTTCATTTAATAAATTTCTCAAAAAGAAGCAGTTCACATGGATGGTAAAGAAAATAATAAAATGTAAATTTAAAGGAAACAGCTGGATATGAATACTTAATATCTTTTGCTATTATCTTCACCATATCAGGATTTTCAATATTGCTTTTAAATCTGAACTACATTTTTGGATTTTGGTTTCTTTGTTTCTGGTTTCCAAATCTTCTCTTCTGAAAGTTCATTATTATTCTTTCATTGTGCGATCTTGTGTCTCCAGCTTTTTTTCCGTTATTGTTCAAAATTCCTTTTAGCATTTTTCATCTGCTGTGTTATATCTCTGCCCCTTTTACAGCCCTAATCACAGGGCAGATTGCACAAAGGATGTCAGGACAGATTCACCTGCACACGGTGGCATTAGCAGGGCTCACAGCTGATGGCACACATGGATTGTTAGTGCAGAAAGTTATAAAAGCAGGGGAGAGAGCTAGAGATGCAGGGACTGAGGGAAAAAGAAGCAGAGGGGAAGGAAGGAAGGAAAAAAGGAAACTTCCTAGTATCCAATCAGAAAGAACAATGAGCATAGCAGAGATGAACAGTCTCACCTGAAGGTCCTCCTCTAACAAAGCAGGTGATGATGACTAGGGAAGCAAGGTACCTATGGACCTGTGCAACAGTCCCCTGCCACTCATAAAAACATCTAACCCACTTGTTGTCAGGGGCTTTGGTCTTCCTCAGAACTGCTCAGCCAAAGAGTTAATTGCTCCAAAAGAGAAGTTATTCTTTCCTGTGGTTACCAAGAAGTCTTGACTTCAGGAGGCAGCAAAGCTCTGTAACAGTCCTACTGATGAAGACCACTAATGTCTGGTAGAATATCTTCCAGATATTGTTGTCTTTCTTTATTTTCTGATGCTTTTAGTTTCAAAGTTGCCTTTTTTGCCATCAGCTCCCATTGCATATTTTCCTTGTCCCAGAGACTGCAGATGAGATCCACTGTAGCAACATATCCCTCTTGCACTAGGTACAGCATGTGCACAAATGCAGACAATTTCCTTGGTTTGCATAGAATTATGTTATATTATAATTATAATTTGACATTAGTCAAACTGCCAAAAAATATATATCTTGGGAATTTACTTAAAACTGTGTTCTTCAAACACTGCTTCAGACCTTCTCTACAGATAGTTTCAGAGTAATCTCTTCCTTTGAAACAGTCAGTGTTGGATGTGAATATGAGGACTTACTCTTTCTTCCTGACAATTATTTAAAATATCATATAGGGGGGGTGGGGGGGGGGGGGGAGAGAAAAAGAAAGAAAACAAGTAGAGTACTAATTGTTTAGACTGAGAAATATTTTAGTGTTATCAAGTATTTTTATGCTATCTGATAAGTGGAAATAACTTCTTTGGCTGATGCCTTTTCAGTATATATGTTTTATTAAAGATATCCAGTATAGCTGGATATTTCAATGTCAACAAATCAGTCCCTCAGTGAGAAACACAGCTCAGAGACAAATTTTTATTGTCCAAAGTAAGAGTGACAGAGCATTCTGAAATGTGAAGACAGCTTATAAGCATTTGGCATAAAATCTAGTTACACAAAGCCTCCTTTCCCCAAAAAATGAGGTGCTGGAACCGTCCAAAGTCACAGTTCTATTTTTGGCTGACTCAGAGCAGGGATTTGAATTAATTTATCTTGCCCAGAAGAACACCTGAAAAAGCAGGCCATGAAGTCATTTTTATGCTATCCTCTTGTTCCATGAATATTTAAATAGGCTGTGCAGAATATCATGGCTCTGACAGAAAAGACTGAGGGAGAGCTACCTCCACCAAAATATTTGAGACTGCTTTATGTGCTGTGAATGGTCAGATCCCTACATCAAGAAAAGTCTTGATCTTGTGCATTTCATAACTTTATATGAATCTCCTGAGCACCAGGTTATTAGACAAAAATGAAAAATTAGGTTATATTTTTCTTATCTAAAGTGTTGCTTCTTTTTCTGTTATTTCAAATATGCCAAAATAAAATATTCTGTTTCAGACTGAACAAAATATTTTGCATGAACCCCAAGGGACTAGGTTTCTTTTTCAGCAAAAAGGAAAAAGAATTATACACACCGGAATGAAAAAAATGACCCAAAATGAAATATTTATATTTCAATCCAGCTTTCAGATAAAAGCATACATTTCTTGAATAGCTCTAATACATGGGTCTGATTTGAAGAGCTGCTGAATATCTCCTCTCTAATTGACTTTAACCCAGGTGTCTTGCTAAAAGCTGAAACACTCTGTAGCTCTGAGAGTTACCTCTGGAACATTAAAAAGCTGGAGGCACAAATGTCAGCAAGTTTAAGTAAACAAAGAGTTATGCTGATTTATAATAAAAGAAGTTCAGCATAGTGCTTGTTGCCAGGCTCAAGAAAGTATTCCAAGGTTTTGTTACTTCTTGTTTTAATTTTATACATTAAGTGAAGAAGGTTAATAATTCCCAAGTGAACCATGGCTGGTACCATAGAGTAAAAGTAAAAAAGAAAAAGACACTGTAGCTTTTGCATTTCTAAAATAATGACTCAATATTAATTCCACAGGCATCTGAGACAGGTGCTTTGCACAGAAAAAATGTGCTGTAGCTATAACAGAGGAATTTGAATGTTAAAACAAATATATCTGTAAAATGAATTATACCTTCAGTTGTACTGAAGTCAAAGTTTGATCTTATTGCTTTTATTCTATAAATGCACAGAAATAGAAAATAAATGATTGTGAGTGTGTCACTGAAGTTTATTGCATATTGCTATGTCTGCTTAGGGGGACAAAAGTATCTACCCAAGCATAACCTACTGGACACCCTAAATTCACAGCAATGTATAGATGGCACTGAAGAATATGTTAAAAATTAGTAACTAATTGTAGATAATGTAATGGGAAAATTAATAATACTGACACAAGAGGAGATTGCAAAGATGGTAAGTGAGCAGGCATAACTGCTGGGCATTATTTTAAAATTTAGTCTGTATGAAATAGATATTTTACCTTTTATGCAGGCTTATATACTTTACTGATAGGACATGCATGTTCTCCATATGATACTTTGGTTACCCACTGTATACAAAGGAAGAGTTATCTACTTACATTTAAATAGGAAGAAGAGACTGAAGAGAAGATAATGCTCAGGATCTAGTCCTGAAAGTACTAATCTGTTTATCTAGTGAAAATTTGCTCATCCGTGGAGAGCACTGGGAGGTGCAGATACTGCTGAGAAAGATTTGGGGATTCAGGAACACAAGAGAATTGATGCTAATGAAGAAGACAGTTTGAATGCCTGGCTGCTGCATAAAGGAAAGCACAACTGCTTAAATGTCCCAGGTTAAAGCCTTGTCTTATAAACTGTGTTGGACAAATATGAGACAGACTCTGCATGTGATGTGATGTTGGCATCTCCAGAAAAAAAAAGTCTGAATAATTGAATCTAAAAGATCAGAAGAGAACTACTTTAAAGCACTCATGACTTTGTGGATGACTTTGAAATGCAATCTGTTAGGACATAAAGTTGCATAAATAATTCTAATCAAATAGAGCTTGTGTATCTCTTCCTTGATTTTTCTTAATTAACAAAGGAAAATTGAATGTGGATTTTAATAAACCCCAGACCGTCTCAGCTCTTTCCTTTATCCTAAAAAGGCAATCAAGGTAGATGGAGAAGGTGAAGATACCCTCAGTTTCTTTGCTTTCCCAATAATATTTCCTTCAATGTGCCTTATTTGGTTTCAAATGTTTGAATATGGGTATTTTTTCAGGTGTCCTCTGTTATAGTTTTGATTCTTTCTGCCCTGCTAATTCTCTTATTGTTATTCTTTCTATTTTTTCCCTTCCTCTTACCTTTTTCACTCCAAAGATATTAGCATTCCCGAATACAAGAGCTACTTGGTTGCTAGCTGCAGTTTTCAACAGTGGTACCAGACAATTTTGTCAGAATCTCTTTCTGGCAGCATAGCATTACAGATGAGAGGTATTACCTGAGGCCTTGTTGGTCCTCAGACTCACTTGCTGTGAAACACACTAAGAAAACACAGCCTGAACCCTGAGACAATCGTGACATTTTGAGTGGAGAGGCCACTGGGAAGACTACAGGGCTCCATTCTATTGCTTCTAAGATAGGAACAAAAACTTAGTTAAAACACTTAGTTCCTGTCAGATCTCCCCTGAGCTGCTCATTACCAGGCAAAGGCAATGATGAAAATGATTCAGTTATTGTGCAGTTATTCTAGAAAAATAAAACATTATGTTCTTGATTGCAAAATATTAGACCTAGTTTGAAAAAGACCCCAAGCTCATCTCAAAATAAACACCAAAATCTTGGATAATGTTCCTGTGGTGATAATATGAATCTCCTATAAGCTATGTCCCCTCATCTTTTTCAAGTGTAGGTAACCCTTAGTGGGCTAACTTAAATTCTATTTCTTTGTCTATAATTAATATTCTTTCCTTGTCTCTTATGCCTTGTCTCTTATGCTCACATATGTACAATTGAAGCATCATTTGACCCAGGGAGTCTTCTATCAGTTCATCTGCTTTTATTAAAGCTGCACCCTCTTGGGGTTTTCTTTCTTCTGGACCAAGGTGCAAATGGAATATCTCTTGGTTTCCCTCACGTTTCTCATCACACCTTTTATTGCCATCTGTCTCTCTCTCCCTCTCTCCCTCTTATTTTAGGAACTTCATTTTAGTTTTTTGTCCAAAACTGACTGTCATAATTCTTAGTTTCTCCCTTCTCTTCAAGTAGCTGGCTTACAGTAAGGAAAGAAATAAATAAATTAAATCAATCTCTGGACTTTACATTCCTGAGACTGTTTTTAATTATCACATTTTTTTTCTAGATTAATCTTGCTTAATACCACAATATTTTTAAGGCTCTCTAAGAAGGAATAAATACCTTATTCTTTAGGACTATTCATTTTACAAGTATGTTTCCATATCCTGCATTTCTGTGTACTTCTCAAGGCTAACTCTAAAATTGTAGAACTTGTCTTTCAAAAACTGGACAAGACTTGGAAATAATTTTTGTGATCTGGGTTCAGAGCCCAGACACATTTCGATTATATATAAGAATGATAGGACAAGTTATATAACACCCTAACAATTGTTTTACTTTTCTGCTCCCTATATAATTTATTCTGCAGCTCAGGTTTACTCAACATACAGAGAATTACAGCATTTTCAGCTGGGGATTGCTGAGAACATTTAGCAACATTCAATTTATTCATAACAAAGATGACACTGTTACTGCTTTGTGTACTTTTTCTAGAATTCCTAACCTTATTTGCACTTTTGGAGATCCATGTAAAATGGTTGTTTTAGTCCAGTGTTTCTTTCCCATTCCCACTAGCCTTTCCCCTTCTCTTTTAGGGTCTCTAAAATAACCCTCTTTCTAACAATAAAATCACTACACTGGTTTGTAGGACATGACTTTTCAGCTGCCAACCAGGCATAACACTATTTTTGAGTATGTTGCTATTGCAGTATTGTTTATTTTGGATTTATGGCTGTTTCTTCACTGAAAACTTCAAAAGGTCAGCTTTATCTCAGTAAGAAAGAGGGAAACTTTTAAAATCTCAGTCTGGGAAAACTTTTTCTTGCCCATTTCTATTTTTACATAAAATTTCTTCCATTCTTAAGGTTTTGGAGTCAACTAATCTGAGATCAAAAGCTCAAATAACTCACTGACACGGCTGCCTCTTATGCTAAACCTACCAGATGTGAACCTGAAACCAGTGCATGAAGACCCAAATTAAGCTCTAGACCATAAATTAATATCAGAAAGCAAAAATTCCTGTTGACAAATCTGCATTATCCACTTGTCACCTTGACTTACTCGGTGATCAGGTGATTAATCACGTTAAATCCAGGAGCCCATCAAAACATAACGAAAAACCCCAAATCTTCATTATAATAGCTGAAAAAATTTTACTTGAACGGCTAAAACAAGAAAAGTGAAGATAAAAGTGCATACAAGGCAAATCATTTGGCATGGCAATACACATGTAACAAAATAATTATGTTTATATGTAGACTACAAAGGTACAGAAGGAAATAAATTACCTTTATTTTCTGTAGAATGTATATATGTAATACCAAGAGTAGAATTTAAAGAAGCACTTAACAAGGACATTTCTCTTTAGGTTGAGAACTTTACTTATTATACAGAAGTTCAGCAGTGAAGTTTAAAAAAAATTCAGACATCTTTATGTGGGAACCTGTGCTTCAGCTTAATCCATGTATGATTATGGTTGTAACATTTTGTCATCATCCAAATATCTGAATAAGGGGAAAGCCTATTGGCTACTTGAAGCATTTCCTCTAATCTTTTGCCCTTGGAAGTCCCTGACTCCTCTAATTTCTGCTTAGGCTAACTAAAATTAATATATCAAAGATGCTTATAATAGTGACTCACAGAGCAAACTGCTGCTCATATTCATTATTTATTCTATCTCTAATAGCTATCTTCTGTTATAGTAAGTGCTACACCTAGGCACATGGAGACTGCTGACCAAGAAAAACAAATATAGTCCTCTGTACAAAATGCATATCTGGACTGCTGAGGTATGAATTCGCTGCAGAATTAATTTTCCCATAATTTCAGAGAAGAAAATCAGTCCTTTCACTTGAGGGTGACGAAGGGAGGGTCAGATGGAATAAGCATTAGAAAAGTGGAACCTGTCTCGGTTCTGCATAAGAATTCCATATTCGTTCTAAAAGCACATGGAGAAGAGTGAATACCTTCACTCACTGTTCTTTATGGGTAAAACTTGCCTTCAACAGTTTCAGCCCCTTAAGACCAGTGAGGAATCCTGTTGCAAAGAAGATTTACCCTCAGTGGAGGAGGATCCTGTCAGGGAACCCTTAAACAAACTGAGCAGACTCCACAGGACCTAACAGGATGCACTCATGAGCCTGAGGAAGCTGGCCACTGTCACTGCAACGTTATACTCAATCATCTTTGAAAGATTGGAAGAACTACAGGTTGGTCAGCCTCAGCTGAGACTAGCTCAGCTGGTCAGAGCATGATGCTGATACCATCAAGGTTGTGGGCTCAATCCCTATGTGGGCCATTCACTTAGGAATTGGACTTGATCCCTGTGGGTCCCTTCCAGCTCAGAATATTTTCTCTGTGATTTTAGTCCCTGGGAAGGTTAGAGTGGAAATCTTCCTGGAAGCCATTTCCAAACTTATGAAAGTCAAAAAGGAAATTGGGATTAGTCAGCATGAATTTATTAAGTTCTATGCTTAACCAATCCAACAGCTTTCTATTATATAGTGACCAGCTCTGTAGGCAAGGGCTGACTCAAAGCTGGCATTGTTTATCTTGACTTTATCAAGCCTTTCAGCATTGCCTCCTATAACATTCTTACAAACAAAATGACTAAGTACAGACTAGAAAAATGGACAGAGATGGACTGAATCATACAAGAAAAACAAAGCCAGATACCAAAGTATGTTAGACAGAAATCCAGGCCTTGAAACCAAGAAACTCTGACTAAACTGTGAGGCTCAAAGGCTTTCAATCAACAGAACAAAGTTCAGCAGGAGAATACTCACTAGGGTTGTAGCCCAGGGGTTTGTAGTGCAGAAATTCTGTCTGAATGGACACTAAGCTGACCAAGAGACACCAACATACCCTTGCATCAAAATTCAACAGCCTCTGGTTTCAATAAGAGAAATCTTTCCAGTAGGATGCAGGAAATTATCATTCCTCTCCACTTAGCCCTGACGAGACATATCTGGAGTGCTAGGTCCTGTTTTGAGCTTCCCAGAGAAAGAAAGACATGGTGTGAGTCCAGCAAAGGGTCACAAAAATTTAGATACTGGAGCTTCTGTCACAAAGCAAAAGAGAGAGCTGGCTCTGTTCAGCCTGAAGTAGAAAAGAGTCAGGGGGATTGTGTCAATGTGTAAAAATACCTGACCAGAGGAGGTAAAGAAGACAGAGCCAGATTATTAGTGGTGCCCAGTGCCAAGAGAAGAGGCAATAGCCACTAATGGGAATAAAGTTTCTTCCCTTTAAACATTAGAAAAAATGTATTCTGTAAATCAAATTAGAATATATCTATTGAAAACAAGGTCATATACAGGTTTCCCAGAGAGATTTTAAAGTCTGCATCCTTAGAGATATAAAAACCTCAACTAAACATGTTCCTGATGAATATTTGAGAAGGGGATTGGCCTTGATAATCTTCAGAGCTTCCTTCCTATCACAGCTGTTTTGTGATAGAACAACAACAACATCAATCTTAATAAACAGGACCCTGACTGTTAGTTCTTTCATAGGCACGTACATAAGGCTTTAATTGCAGCTAGAAAAACAGTTAAAATCTCAATTTTATTCAGTCTTAATTTTAAAAAGGATATTTTCTCAGGAGATGTTTAAAACACAATACAAATAGTTTGAAATTTCTGGGATCAAATTAGCAAAATTGTGCAGGAATTCCATAGAAAAAGTGCAGCAGATAGTAGTCTGTGGTGTTTTTTCTGCTTCCTAATTTGGTGTTAGACACTGCCTTAGAACTTTATCACATGTTAAGAGACCTTTATCCTTTGTCTCTAAGCCAACAATACCAGCTTTCAGAACTGCTGAAGCTGAGACTATCTTCTTTTTCTACAGTGTCCTTCACCACTTCCCAGGATTTAAAAATCTTGACTTAACTGCCACTGCATAGAAAGGCTTTTACCACTCATTTATGTGCCATGCATATTTCTCCCTGTCTTTTTTTTTCTTGCTTTCCCTGAATAATTATATTTCCTTTACATATAAAGCATAATATATAATCCAGTCTGCTTCCTCTTTCCTCTCCTTCACACACACACACAAAGTCTTCCTTCCTTTTTGTGTGTTTGAAAGCCAAAAGTAATGTATTCCTCTGAACAGCTGGGTAACTTTCATGCTACATGCAAATCAATTTAAAAAGTAACAAACCTTGGGAAAATGTGACAAAAACCTACAATAGCTCAAATTGTAGTTCTGATACAAATCTCTCACTGTTCAGAAAATGGTGTTCATTGTCTTTTATTTTTAGAAGATTCATTACAAGAACTTAAAAAGGAGATTTATTCTTCTGCATTGTAGCATATTCAGGAATTCCATTTTTATCCTGTAACTCTATTCATTTGGGAACATGCAGTGAACCAGCAGGACAAGGCTCATTTCAGAAACATGGCAAAGTAGGACAGTGTCCTACCAATGACAAAGGAAAAAATAAAAGTAAATAAATTTAAAGAAGCACACTTCCAGTTTTCTATTGACTTGTGGTTTTGTTTTTATAATTGTAAAAGATATCATTTTTAAGTGAATCCTGGCTAGGAAAATACAACTGAACATATAAATTACTGCATTTTAATGCACTAAGTTTTCTTCTCGTGTGGAAATACACATGGAGTGTGGACTTTCTCTTTGCTACAATACAAACAATAGGAAATAAATATTACATACACAGCAGTTTTGAATTATAGATTTAAATTTGTTCTCATTGTAGCATTGAAAATGTTGCAGTTTCCTTGAGTTAATGCCAGTGTAATTTGAATATGGATTACAATCATGATGGGTCAAAAAATTGAGGCTAATCTGCCAGAGAGTCATTGCTATTAAGTAAAGATTTTACTGGGCCAAATTAATTACTCAAAAATATTTAAATATTTGTATTTTCTAAAAAATCCAGACACTAGGGAATGCTAAGCTTGCTTTCTTTTTTTTTTTTTTTTTTTTTTCAGAAAGTAGCATAAGTTATCTCAAAGGGAAATCAAGATAATTTGGTCTAAGTGTTCACAGTCCAAACATATACCCAGGAGTGAAAAGTATTTGGTGAGTTTTTTCTAATTATTAACCGTTACAAATGTGACACAGCTCATAAGTGTATCTCTGTTCTTCTACCCAGACTTAAAAAATCAGCACCTATTTTGGTCACTGCAATAGTAGCCAATTCATAGTGCTGGCAAGAATGAAGAATTGAACGTGAAACTTTTGAAATACAGTTAGTACTTGTTTAAAAAAATGTGTGTTTTAATGTTTGATAAAGAAATATATATATCAGTGTCATTAGGTTTCTGCAGGGAGTGATTCTGCTGGTGTATAGGAATGAAGTAACCAGGTTCTTCCATCTAATTTAACTTGTTAAAGTGGTCAGCTGTGAAGTGAAGAACTGGAACACTGGTAGAAACTTATTTATTAAATTTGAAATATTTATTCAGAAAAGTAAGTTAATCATTATCACTTTTAATGAGTACTGTTTTATCCAGTACAAATAGTGTAATAAATATTCATTGTGCAGACTTCACCTGTGGGCTTTCCATCACAATGATAGAGCATTTGGGTTACAAAATTTAAGAACTGGACTACTTTTTTTTTTTTTGTCAGAAGTGAAAGAAGCTTCTGATTTACAATATCTTTCTGCAAAAAGTTTTTACTCAGGTTTGTTTTTATTAATAGGCTAAATTTAATGATATTTAGTTTTGCTAGATGGGTTAGATGTATTTTCAAGAATTATACCTGCAGTGCTAATGTTTTATTGTGTCATGGTTTTACAATCACATTTCCTGTAACCTTGGTGTGTCTGAAATGCTTTTTATTACATAGTACCATTCATTTCTCTGTAAGACTGGCAATCTGGCTTTCACAGATGCCAAATACAGGTACAGCCTCTAACTACACCAGTCTGATTCTCAAGCAGATAGACTTAACATGGACCTCATCAGCAAAGATATCAACACATCACACCTGCAGGGTCACGCATTTAGGAAGTTGTCCTGACATAACACTGCTGATCTGCCACTTAAGATTTTTTGTTACAGGTCAAGTCCCAAACTGAGACTTGTCATAGATTCACATCCTCTGTGGAGCAGACAGAGTTCCATAATATGAGCACAAATTCAGTCAAGCACAAATGTGGGCGTTTTTAAACAAAATTCAAGTCAGTGGCAGAAGCTTCAATTTTCATGACTTGCACTGCAGTTTAGAGATAGCCTAAATTATAAAAGGCCTAGTTTATAGAAATCCTATTTAAGCACCTTACTATCTAATATATTTTGGTAGCTTTGTTTGTTTTTCTCATGATTCCTGAGGTGGACACTCATCTAGACTCACTCCATCCATGTTCAGCATTACACAAAACCAAGTTAAGGACCTATACAGTCCTCAGCGTTCTCCCTCTTTCACCTTCTTCAGGAGACAATGAAAAGGCATGACATTTCTAGATAGTGATTCAAGTCTATTACTCAAGGTATTATTTTATTACCTAAAATTAGGCTGGGGAGGATCAGACCTCATTGATTAAGCAGCAAGAGAGATGGTCCTTTAAAAATAAGCTGCTGGTGAGTGACAAACTACATGCTTATACATTATATAGTAACAACTGTAATTAGTCAGAAGTAGAAACACTACACAGTTCAACAAAACATTTTGGGTTGGAAAATAATAATATTTTGGCAAGAATCCACTTAAAGTCAATGTAATTAAATCCACTGTAATTATTGCAGTGGTGTTGCCCAAGCTCATGCCTAAGGACTTTATAGTAGCAGTGCATGCTCAGTCACAGGGGAATTCATCTCTCTTTGTTGAAAAATAGGTACTCAAAGTTCAAGATATTCACCCTTCATGGAGAGATGTTTAGAGAGGACAAGGCACATCATCATTCAAATATATATCTCCATGAGACCAGTTGTCATTTGAAAAATTCAAGTTTCTCTCCAAGAAAGGAAAAATTTGCCAAAAAGATCCTGGGACAATTAGCTTAGTGCAGACTACCAACTTCAGATGTCTATACAAAGTGAAACACATTCAACAATAGCTGTTTGTACCATAAGAGCTTATAACCTCAGGGGGAATTTAGAAGCATTTAGAAGTAAGTTTAGCTTCTATTCTAGTTTAGCTTAGTAAGTTTATAGCTTTTATTCATCATTGTACTTTGTGAATACCTTCTAGTGGTCACGAAACAAATCACATTGGTCATGTGCTGAATGATTTTTCCCGGATCCCAAATTTTTGTTCTTAAATATTATTAAAATTCCACCTTTTGCATTGGTGTAGTAAATCTCAGGAGTAACGATGTTAATTTTTTAAAAGTAGATTTTTTACTTCATTAAAATTTGATTGATAAATATTGGTGGTCTTTTTTTTCACATGAGAATAAGAGAATGTAATATACACAAAAATAAAATTGTGGGATATAATTAATAATGCATTAATCACTTTATGAAGTGATACACTCAAAATACAGGTCTTAGACTGTATATATTTTATATTTACCAATGGGTTGCATAGGAAATTAAGGCAATCAGAGAATCATAGAATGGTTTGGGTTGGAGGGAACCTTAAAGATCATCTAATTCCAAACCCTCTGACATGAGCAGAGACACTTTCTATTAGACCAGGTTGCTCAAAGTTCCATCCAACCAAGTCTTGAGTTATTCCAGGGAGGGGACACCCAGAACTTCTCTAACAACCTTACAACTTGTTCCAGTGCCTTACTACCCTCACAGTAATCCAGTGAAACACTGTCAGAAGACTTTTTTTTTTTTTACTATTTTGTTCTTTTTATTTTAATTTGCTTTTCTTCAAAACACCATGAAAAAATTCAAAAGAATACATTAGGTTTATATTTCATGTTTCTGTACTTGCACTTCAAAGATATATTTTACAGAATAGATATTTAATTCATTTATTAAAACTAACTCTGCCATCTGCCCTTCACTGTGAAGCAGATTCTAGCTAATTTACTGTTGAGGTGGATTTTGTTTGCATGTATTTTTAAGTGCCTGTCATATTTCTGTACATCTAAATCACTCACAATTCATCGTAGTGAGAAGAGCGGAGGAAAAGTGTAGCCAAGTTCCTGCTGAAAACTGCTGAGAAGGAGGTGAATTGGATTTGGATGGCAGGGTTTTGCCAGCACGGGACTGCAGCAGTGGCTTCTGTGAGAAGCTTCCCCTGTGTCCAATGAAACTGTTGGCAGCTGGCTTCCAGACAGATCTGCCACTGGCCAAGGATGAGCCATCAGTGATGGTGGTAGCACTTTCCCTTTTAAGAAGGGAAAAAAATCTGCCACAGAACACCAAAGAGAGGCCTGAGGAGATGTGAGAGGAGCAGCCCTGCAGACACCAAGGTTAGTGGAGGAGTGAAGGAGGTGCCTGCAGCCCGTGGTGGAGCCCATGGTAAGACTGGCTGTCTTTCTGCAGCTCATGAAGGTCCTTGGTGGATAAGATATCCACCTGTGGCCAGTGAGGGGACCCCCATGGCACAGGTGGATGCCCAAAGGCGGCTGTGGCTCTGCTGGAAGCCTATGCTGGAGCAGGCTCCTGGCAGGACATGTGGTTCCATGGAGAGAGGAACCCACTGGAGCAGGTTTGCTGGCAGGACTTGTGACCCTGCTGGGGACCCACTCTGGAACTGTCTGTTCCTGACGAATTGAATTCCTTGGTTTTTGAAGAACTGCAGCCTGTGTGAAGGATTCATGCTGGAAATTCTTGGAAGGCTGTGTCCTGTGGAAGGGAGCTCACACTGGAGCAGGGGAAGAATGTGAGGAGTCCTCCCACTGAGGTGAAAGAAGTAACAGAGACAACATGTGATGAACTGACCACAACACCCATTCTCCATCTCCCTGTGCCACTGTGGGGGGGATGACGGAGGGAAAATCAGAAGTAAAGGCAAGCCTGGGAAGAAGGGAAGGGCCAATGGACAGTGTTTTAAGATTTGATTTTATTTCTCTTTATCCTACTCTGACTTGCTTGTTGAAAAATTAAGTTAATTTCCCCGAGTCAAGTCTGTTTTGCCCATAATTAGTGAGCATCTCTTCCTGTCCTTATCATGACCTACAAACCTTTAATCATATTTTCTCTTCTCAGACCAGCTGAGGAGGGGAGTGCCTTTGGTGGGCACCTGGTGTCCAGCTAAACCACCCTACTGCTGAAGAAGAGAATTCTATTGGTTGAGATGAGGTTTGAGGGTCTGTATGACAGGAAGAGTCTGGATGCTACAATAAGAGAGTAAAGTCCTCTTTATGATTAATAAAACATCAAGACTGCTGTTTACTTGGGAAAAATCACTCCTTGGGAATATCTGTTCCTGGGCAACAAAGTCTTCTGGTTCAACTAATTTTTTTTTTTTTAGTGTATTTGTTTATCAAATAAATTCTTTGAATCAGATTTATTGTGTCTTGAGACCTTTCAGACCAATGTTTTTTTTTTCCCATTTTGAACGTAAAATGCACCAGGTGCATGCAACAATCTGCTTTATAACAACTAAATCAACAAAAACCCCCTTGGATTTTCTGTTTCCACATTAATCTTGGGATTTGGAAACAAATAATAAAAAAAAAGTGGTTTTATTTCCAGCAAAATGAATACCCATAAAAGATAGGTAAAAAAACCAAACTGCCCGTAAACAATGGAACATTGACCATGCATACAAGTTCCACTAAGAAATGAAAATGAAGTGGTTTGTCAATAAATATTAGCAATATACTGCTGGGAGTGATAATGAATTTATGTACTTATTAATGTGGAATTTGAGTTAACAGATAGAGGCACATATACATGAACATGCAACATATGTAAAAGTAATAAATTGATTTTAATCAGTATTCAGCAGTTTCATAAAGATTCAAGAAAGTGATAGAGTTTTTGGCTATCTGCCCAGTGCTGGCATATTAATAAACAAACATAGGATTTTTCTGTTTCAAATATGAAGAGAAGAAATTCAGATGAATGCTGGCATTGAATCCTGCTGATTCTTTTGACACTACAGAATTTAGAGTTAAGCCAACCTCCCTGCTGCTTTGCAATGCAAACTGAATGGGAAAATTAAGGGTAAATTACCACCAGCATGCATGATATTGTGGGCAGTCTCAAAATCTGCTCCTGGATGCAAGATCAAAGCATTTTACTTTCAGCAGATGTAACAGGAGGCCATTATAAACACTTGCCTAATGAACCATGTCCAGCTCCATGAACCATATCCAATTGTGCCAGTTTTGAAAATACTGTGCAGAACTGTCCGCCACAAAGACATGCTGAAGATGGGGTTTTTCTCCCAGTAATATTACTTTCTATCTCTGGAATCCTCACCAGTCCAAAACTTGAATTACTCCAGCAAACTGTGTAAAGACTGCCAGCTCTGAGTGTGGGGATACACCGTGACACATGCACTGCTACACTTGTGGAGGTCGCTCTGTGAAACGCTGCTTTCTGGCTTCCCACCCCTCCCCAGAGAACGGCACCTTCAGTTTATCAAAACCACAGCGAGGATGTGGGAGCCATCCTCACTGTCTCATCCCTTGATAGCTTTTTGCTGAATATTTTTCTTGCAATGCTATGGAATTACCTCCTTGCAGTAGTCTGTTTCTACAGTAGGCATTTGTTAGAATTTCTCTTCTCTACACAGCAGATAAAATAGTTTTGAAACATAAAGCTGTGCTTTCACGAGAAGCCTTTACCCAGGTAACACGAGCAAGACTGTATGGCATGGCCTGTGCTGCTCTCTGAGTCTGTTTTAGACATTTTTGGGTTTTTACCTCAGCAGGGGAGGGGTGAGAGGGGGGCACAGGGGGAGAGGTGTTGTTAATCAGTTTTTCTTCTCTAAGAAATATGATCAAAGTTCAGAGTTAATTTCTGCAAGCAGTTGAATGGACAAGAGCAGTCGTTCTAAGAGGGGCCCACATTTCCTCTCCTTGTACCAATTTCAGGTTCACTGCACAGTGACAGACTCAATCTGCATGAGAATGCAGCCTTGGCAGCTTGCCCCAGCCCATCAGGGCTACCTTCCCTGGCATCATCTCAGCTCTGCAACCAGGACATTCTTCTGGACTGGAAAATCTCTCCCTCCTGTTGAGTAGTGACTTCACAACAGCCCGTGAATATCACTTCACCAGTCAAGCTCCCCCTGCAAATATCATCCTGTGCTACTGAGCTCTCTGAAGGTTTGCAATCCCCAAAAAGTGCATCTGTCTGCCCAAAGCAACTGCTTGGGAGTTGCCAGTTTGGACAGAAGTCGACCTGCAAAGGGGACTCTGTTATAAAACCTCACATTTTGCCACTGCTGAGCCATAGACAGTCAGAAGAGGCCGACTGCTGAATGTGGAGCTGTGCAATGTATCATCTTCTCCTCTTTGGGTTTAGTCAAGTAATTGCTCATTCCTGAAGTGAAGCTGGAGGCCCTATAAGGGCAGCCTCTTGAATTCCTGGCATATTTGAGCATAAACAATCAGACAATTTCACCACAGTTTGATTTCAAGATAATGCTGCCATTTTGTAGATTGTGATAGGTTTTGTCCTGTGATAGGTTTTATTTGATAAAATTGAGAATTATTTCTCTATTTAATTACAGTTCAATATTAGTTTCACACTAAGCTTCTGATTTGCAGTTCAGACATGCACAATTATTTAGCCCTGAAAAAGAAAAGCAGAAAAACACAAGACCTATGTATCCTACAGGACTGCAAAACCAAAAAGTCTATGAGTTTTAAAGACAGAAAAATGTTTCTGGTTGGGTGAGGTTTTTTCCCCTGTCTATTTGCTGCTTTATAATAGTTACCAAAGTTTTGAGAAATTGTGGTAAATTATCCAGATAAGCATATTTCAAAAATACTCTGGTGGGATGTGAAGGATTAGAAAGACAACAAGGTGCAATTGTTCAGCCATCATTATGTGGCAATAAGAAGAGGAAAGGGGTAAACTGATGGAGCTGCTTAAAGTTCTGGGTTCTTTGAGAACTGCTCTTTTAGGTCACACAAATCTGTAATGCTAGATTATTTATTTATTAATTTATTCATTTATTTATTTGTCTATTTATGAATATATGTATTTGTGCATGACTATGCGTATATCTTGATGACCCTTCTGGGTCCCTTCCAGCTCAAGACATTCTGTGATTCTGTGGTATGTACATATGTGTAGATCTGTGTCAATGTAGAATACTTAGTATGTTTTTTTCTTTTATCATCAAATACGGATGCTTGATATGAACGTATAATGCATTCTGATATGATCCATGTTCATATACATAAAATGCATAGTTCTTTCCTTGACTGTTTTTCTGATTAATTAAACTGGTTTTTCCTTTTAAAAAAAGTTGGAAGGAGGCACTTGATTTTATTTTAAAACTCATTTAATTCAGTCGTAAAAGTATGACAAGTGCCCAGATATCAAATGACCTCAAATAAAACTCTGTGGGAAACTTATTATTGATCAAGAATCACTTGCAGAAATAATAGGCATTCATTTTGAAAAGTAGTGAAATGCATCCTTCTTGGAAGATGAAGATTGAGCAAAACATAAAGGGTGAAATTGACATGAAAATTCTTTTGTCCAGTCTGACCTTTCTGTACAAAAAAAAAAATTTAAAAATTATCCCTTTGTAGTAAGTGCTTTCTTTTCCATATTTGCATTCAGAATTGGGAACATAGAATTTAATTTTGCTAATTCTCAGGACACATTTTTTTAAAAATGAAATGCCTAATTATTTCCATGAGAAAGATGGTTTTAGAGAATGTACAAAATGATGAATATTTAGCAAATCATAGCTTTATAATGTCTTGGGTGCCATCCAAATATTTTTTAATGTTAACATCTTAAATTAAACAGTGCTCTATTAAATTTAAGATAAGTCTGTGCCAGAGCTTTTGACTTGAATGTCCTTCACATTTGGAGCTTCAGGAGGCTTAGTTTAATTTTTCTACCCAAATGTGATATGACAGAGTAAATCTGTCTGTGCACAACTCTTTATTTCTGTTTGATACTGGTGATGCTCCATTAGTCTCTATATTAAGACTGTAAAATATATTTTGTATCTGGGACGTGTCTCTTTTTGTCATCTTTTTACCTCCTTTTTTTGGAATATTTTCCATGCTGCAGTTTCAAAGGAGGTGATCCAAGCTGATATCAGAGGGTTGTTAAATAATGATGATCCTCTTTTCAGGTGGAAGCCCCTTTGGACAAAATGTTGACTCCTGTTCAGGACAAAGCAGTTTGTCAAGTCATACCTCCAGGGAGTTGGTAACTAAGCAACAGATCAACTGTTGGAAAACTTTGATCTCCTAATGATGCTCATTTGGGAACCTTCTGACAGGGAATTCTCGGAGGGCTGGTGAGTTATAACGAAGAATCTGGCATCAGAAATCTTAAAATAAAATCTGGCAGGCAAGACAAGGGGAAGGAAGGCTTTTTGAGGGTGTTTGGGTTTGGTTTTTTATTTCCCCCTCTTGGCTGTGTGCATTTTTGTTTGTTTGACTGATGTTTTTGTTTGATTGGTTTTGGGTTTATTTTATATTAAAGGTGATGTTTTCAATTGTAAGACCAGATAAGGATGAAACAAACTAGTTGGACACACTGTAGATAGACTTCATTTTTCATAAGAAATCCATGAGTAGGATCATGAATCCCTTGGGGAACCTGACCTGTGGTCTATTATCATCATTCTTGAAGGCTTGATATGGAATTATAGGGTAAATATATATACATATATTCTATAGTTTGAGAGATCAAGCTGAATGCTTGTATACTTGTTTTTCCATCATGAATGTCCAAATGCAGTTTTTATTGCCTATTTGATTTTGATTTATTATATGTTTAGCAGACATTATTAGATATTAGTTTTTTTCTTAAATATAACTCATGCTGTTCATTGCTTGACAGCAAGCAGTGAACAAAACCTTTGCGTAAGACTTAAAATTATCTCAGACTTTTATAGAATTTTTCCTAGGGATGACGCATACCTAAAAAAAGAATGAGAAATAAAACCATAAAAACCACAAAACACAAAAAAACTTGAAATAGGAAAATATAATAGATGGGAATGGATTGACATAGCAACACTATATTCTCAAGATACAGCTTTAAACGAATCTGAAAAATTTCAAGTTTCCATACAGAACGAAGAGATGAAATCTGTGTGTTGAAAATTATAAGTGATAATATTTGTCTCCAAATTTTTTTGTTATTTTTTGGAAATGTCGGTGACCTAATGGTCATATTCACTCTGGAAGAACCCCTTCTTACCTGTATAATTAGACTTCCATAGCTGTAACAGCTGTACTATATTAATCATGCAAACAGAATGATTGTTTGAATCAGAAAGCTGATCATTTCAATTCAAGTCATGAGGAAAATGAAAGCTAGAGAGAGAAATTTTGGAAATACAGGACCAAAGGACACTTTATGGCTGCAAGAATACTTCCTTTCTATTATCTAAATAGTCTTGAATCAGGAGAGTTCCTAGTCATGTTCACTAAAGTCTTTAGAAAACATGTTTAAAAATACATGAGAGGGATGCATAATAAGAAAAGTTAGGGATATGACTCTAAAAAGGTAATTCAAATAGCTAATCTTTAAAAAAGTAAGGTATGTAGCATGACCTCTAGCTTACACAGGAATGATTGTGTTACCACATATGAAATAGATTATGAGATTGCTTGTATGTTTCTAAATATAGACTAATCTTACTAAATTGTCAGTGAATAATTTGCTATTAGATTTCATCAGAAGCTGATGTTTATAGATATAAAGGTCTGAAAAGTCCATTAAAGAAATGAATCTCATTTTTAGTACAATATAAGGTGGATAACTTTACTAATACATTTTTTATTTGAGAATGGAATATTTTTACCAAGTTGCGCAGTTTTGATTTAAAATTATAGAGACTTCATCACATCTTGTGATAGGTTATGCCAGTATTTAATTATCTTCCAGGTGGAAAAATACAGCTCTTTCCACTCAGTCTGATTGTGTGCAGTATGAAAATCTGACCTAATTCTGCCCTTTTACTTCAAGAATATTTCAAGAATATTTCGAGAACTCTCTCTTACCTTAATGCTTCTTTTGAGGTAAACCTTTTTGGGGGGGCAAATAAAATATATAGATTTTAAAAATTTTTGCACTTTGTCATGTTTTATTTGAGTTCTATATTTTTGTCAAGTTTTGTTGATTTTTATGTCATATTTGCTCTGGCTTTATTCATAATTTCTGCTTTGTGCTTTAGTTTCTTTATTCTGAAATGAATTCTCAAGCCAACAACAACCACTTGAATGTTTATAACAATAGTCTCACTAATTTCATTTACAGAAGTAAATGAAAGAATTTCACTATCTAACTGTGGAAGGTTGCATTTGCTTTGTAGCAAAATCTTTGGTTTGAAAGTATCTTGCCTATAGGCAATGAACATCCTTTAAAGTAGGGTTTCCTTTTCTGCATCAAATATATACCCATGTCTGCAAGAGTCTATTGTTCACAAAGCCTAAGGAATTCAGTCTGGCCTATCAAAATGATCCAAATTCATCATTACTTATCACTCTTTTCTCCTGTCATATATGTTGAGTAACAATACAGCCTATTATTCATCACTAGAGAGTAATGTGCAATTTGACAAGAGAAGGATAGCTGAAAAGTCACTTTTGGGAAGTGGTATTTCCAAAACCTTTGCACTGATCTCTTAGAATTAAATATCTTTAGTAGATGATCAGATGAGCAGGTAATCAGAAAGAGTACATTAAATGGAGAAAGATGGATTGTATTTCTTCTTAAATGTGTACAATGCAAGAATGGGATTGTTCTCTTTGCTCCTGAAGGAACAGAGGAATCATGTAGGAAGCAAAGAACACAGCGAGCCTAGGCTCTCTTGCATTATGTATTAATAAATGTCTCTGGGAAAAACAGAATAATTGTCAGTGAACAAAGGCTGCTTGTCCCTGTATGATGAGTTGCTTTAGGAAATGTTTCTGTGTCTCAGCTCAGCCTCAGACAGCTCTAGCTAGTGCAGTGTAACCTTGCTAATTTATTAGCTTTTCTGTTCAGAATTGACTAAACTGTAAAAGACAGTAAAACATCCTAATCTCAGCTGTGGCATTCTGCTCTTATATTGATGAAACAATGCATGTTGAAAATCAGAAGAGCACCCTGTTCCAAAAAATGCGAGGGAGTGACAAAGAAGAGAAGGAGATGAGAAGTATCCAAGATATGCTATTCTACAATCTCGAGACTTCAGCCAGGAAATCCTTCCTGAATCTGTTGTGACTCTTAAATTCTGCAAACCATATGTGAACGACAAGTGTTCACAGAAAATAAGGGCCAAAAAGGTGGTCTTCTATAAGGAAAATAGTTGTAAAATATTCCTTTCTCTGTGGCATTTAAAGATGGACTCTCTTTTTGCTTATAAATTCCAAACAGATATGTTAATTCTCTTTGATATTATTGTGTGAGATGGTTGCTTCTGAAACGCCCCCAGTAACCAGGGGAGGTCACCAGGAGGAGACAGATTTAGGAGGCAGAATAGTAATAAAGCCACGTGTGAACCCCAACTTGCTGCAGACAGTTTCTTCTTCATATCTCTGACGTATCAATATCATCAGTGTTGGCGCATTCGATGCCAGGCCGCTCACGGGATCAGAAAACGCAGAAGACCCAGAACAAAAAGTAGTCCTGCAAAGGCACATTTATCCTCCCAGCAAGGCAGCCCAATGCATCCATGGCTTTCCAGCTGTGACACGAGAGGAATGTCCAAGTGTCTGCTCTACAGCTGTTTCACTCTTTCATTGTGAGTAACATAACAAAAATTTATATGGATGTCTAGCAAAACACCCTGTGGGATTTTTAATGCTTTGTTTCCCAATAGTTCTCCAGCTGTGACAGTGACTGAGTCTTGCAGGGCTACAGAATATGCTTGAAATACCTTTTACTTTTACCTTAGAAAAGATACTAAATTTCTTTATAAATTCAGAATTCCACAACTGAACCACAATCTCTGCTAAATTTTGGTTACAGAAAATACCCTTGCTTTCCTGTTGAATTTGAACTGCTTACATCTTCAGTGGCACCCTGCTTTTTCATAATTTTCTTCGTTTATTTTACTCTTATATTTGCTTGTTTTGCTGAAGAAATGCTCAGCATTTCTGTTTTATGCTGTAATTCTTCCTTACTTTATTGCTAACTCCAGCAGTACATGTAAAGGACTACTGCACAATGAATAATTAATCTGACAAATTTAGCCTCTTCAGAACGATTTCCATTAATGCCTTTGTTTCACAGAAGTATTTTTGGAACGTGGCTGAATTTTGCTCTGTATTAATCATGCACCTATGTGACAATTTGCTATTTGTAATCAGGACATGTGGGTTACTTGTGAGAGCCTGGCTAAGTTACGTGTTATTGCTTCTGTTCTGCATTTGGCTGTACACACAAAACCTGGCATACAACTGCTTGTATGTACGCGTGTAGATCCAAATTTCTGTGCTGGCAAAATTCCATGCTTGCACCACCAGAGAATTAGGCCCTCTACATTCAGTTTCTGTGACTCTTTGAAAAGAGTTTAACATTTACTCTCCAGTAATGTTTATGCCAGATCAGCAGAAGTGGAAAGAGATACAAGCAGCCAAAAACATTTGTCTAAAAATTTGGTGAAGTAGGCATGGACAATTACTTGAAATAATAACCCTGAGTACCATTTGTCATCACTGATCATTAGGAGTTTTATTAATAGAATTGTTACTGTTTCTTGTGTCCAGGATTTATTATATAGTGAGGACTTTAAATTTTTATTGAAACACTAATGTGTAAAATGGTGTCTGAACCTGTACTTTTTGCCTTTCCTGGCATTCTCTTGAAGATAATAACTGGCTGTGGATATGTACTTGAGTTCAACAATAACTACTAAAGCTTTCAGCTGTAACCGATTTTCTTTTAATAATAACACACACCATTTTACATTGTCTTTTTCATATTCAGCAGTCCTTTCAAATACTAATTACTCCATAAAAAACAATCTTACCAGATGGATCAATCATTGTCTCTACCTTTCAGGCAGGAATAAAAAGGAATCTTCAGGCCAAGCTTTTCATTTTGGCTGCCTCACATTGTGGATTGTTTCATGAAACCTGGGTGACATTAAGGGGTGCAAACCGTTTCTTTATTCCCAAATGGAATCTCTCCATATATACAATGTCCTCTATGTTCTGTGACTCTGAAGTGATGAATGTGAGTCAGTTCAAAAAGGATTATTTGAGGCATTTTCCCTAAGGATCAGTAAAAGACAACAAAACTTAAATGTTTAAAATTCCCACTTCTGGGCTGAGTTTTTGGCTTTAGTATACCTGCCCCATAATGATATCTGTTGATTTTATGTATTGATTATTCTGTTGAGTATACAACAAATTACATGATGCATGTATGTATCAAAGGAATTTCAAGCATTCTACTGTATGGCATTTGCAAATTCGACATGACATGACAGGTTACTCTGCTTGTCCATTATATTGCTCTGCTTAAAGCACATGTCTTCTTCTAAATTCAGTGAATATTTATACTCAAATATTTTGACAATGGCGAATAACATATGTGCTAATATGTACAGAACAGAATAAAAGATTGACTAAGACAGTGACTAGTGGTTTCACACATGTATTTGGAAGATCTTGGTTCTCACTGTGTGAAAGATTAATGTTTCCTAAAGACCTCCAGACCAGAAGTTCCTTTAACAGAATCCACGGAATAACATTCTCTTAACTATGGTAATCTTAGAAATACATAGCATTTAGCTACACTATTTATTTACTCTACCTATCTACCTGACTGAGATCCACAGGTCCCATCCCATCCATCCACTGTAGTTTGTCTGGCTACTTTGACTCAGCCAGAGTAAGATGTTTCAACATAATTCTTTGTTTATTGCTTAATACAAACAATTTTCATTAATAATATTTATTAATATATATGATTATTATTATTGATTTTTTCACTGTGGTAACCATAATCTCAGAATCAGTATTCACCTTAGGCAATGTATCAGAATATAAGGTCGTATTAGGGCAGAAAAGCAAGAGTAAGGAAATTGGCTAACATCATAAATGTTTACCTCAGGAGGAATGCACAGATGGCTGATCTTCACCAGCACTGGACCTGGAAGCAGCAGGAGCACGTTAATGTGATATGTGCACTCATTAGACTCATGTGCCAAAAAATCAGGACTATCCTGTCTTGTGGACAAAGTATCCTGTCATGGCTGTCCCACCATGCCACGTAAACTCTTCCTGATTCTGGCCCAAATCTGTGGCAGGGAACAGTGCAACTCTTCCCTTGCAGTCAACTTCAGGACAATTGTCCATTTCACTGTGCTCACATACCCCCAGAAATGATGTCTCCATGGTAATCCTTGCTTGCTTCCTTTAATAAGGTTCCAGAGGAATTCTGTCTGAAGTTCTCTCAGAAAAATGATGATCAGGACAACTATCACTAAAGAAGCCAACAAACAAGCACAAAATATGAAGAATACAGAAGAATTATCCTCATAAGCATCGAAAGGGAACGTGAATGACTGGAATCAACTGGCTTGGAATGGAGATAAATAGGGGTTACCACACCTTCTGAACTGACAGGGTGCTTGCTTCTTTGATGACTTTGAATTGAGAAATCAGCAGAAAAATCCTGACCATGACTCTGCTGATAAAAGTGTATCAATATTTTATATCTTACTCTCCTCTGTTTTCTCTGTTCTTATATCTAACATATCTTCCTGATGCTTAAATGGGAATTGAACCGTGCTCAAAGATGTGCAGCAGACAAAAAGAAGTATTTTCAGCAGTAACTGCTTATTCACATGTGAAGCCTCAATCTTTTGCTAACCTCTCAAGCCAATTATCTACACAACTCAACTTTTAGGTATACTCAAAACCTAGCAGGTCTTCTAAAACATTCCATCCCTCCTGCATTGCTCAATGCACTCTAGCAATTTTTTGGTGTTATTTACCTTATATTATGGGAAAACTTGCACTATAAAAAAAATATATATTCCCCCAAACTGAATACAGTCTTATACATAAAGTTTTGGTTGATTGATTAGATAGTTGGTAGTTTGTTTTGTTGGGGTCTTATTGTAGTTACAGCAAAAACTATTCATGTCTGTAGTTCAGAATGCTATTTGGTAACATCATTATATATTTATGCTAAGAGATGTCTCGTCCCTTTGGTAAGCCTTTCCCTCAAACCCAGAATTCAGTATAAATGACAGAAATACTCTCTGGTTCCTATAAGTTACTTGTTTTGAGATATTTTTTATGTTTGGAGACAAGATATCATTTGTTGTCTCACAGCTAACAGGCTCTTTAGTGGGACAACAATATCTAGAACAAAAATTTGACCCAAATTGTTCTCAAGGCACTCACTAATCTTGTATGAGCAGATAAATCACGGCCACTATAACAATAAATAGTCCTTCCATCCTGCTGTATCTGAGGTGCAATCTCCATCTGAAGTTTCTGAGGAGTTGGGATTTCCATAGCTTCTCTTTCCTTTGTGGAGTCTGAGAGCCTGTGCTTTCCCCTCTCTGCTGGTGCATTAATTCCCGAGTAAAGTACTTGAAGACCTTCACGTGCATAAACACATGATGTATATTTGTGGATAGAACCCTCATATCCTTGGGATATCAAGCTACACTTGTCCCTAGGAATTTAACCCAAAGTTTTTACTTGCTTGGACAATTAAGGACATTAAGAAACTCTCTACTGAAATGAAATTCTTCAAAACATAATCATAAAGGAAAATCATCAGTGCTTTTGTATACACCACACAGGAAGTTAACACTGTTTCTGAGGCTTTTACTCTGAACTAAGATGAACTCCAGAATATTTGTGTATACCTTCCTGTTTTATATATATATTCCTTCTCTTCTTTTGGCAGAAGATATTGATACTAAGTCAAGTAATACCAGTAATAACAGTAATTGAACAGTTCAGCAGTCTCATAGACCAGTCAGTAGGTGGCTTGAGATGCTGCTAAGGTCTTAAAGCATGTGAATAGTTTCAGGAAACTATTTAAACACTACAGCTTGTGCTTTTGCAGATTAATATCAATTTATTGTGGAGGATGATGCTGACAAGAGTTAGAAGTTCCAGAGAAGAGGCAAAAAGCATGCAACATTTTTTCCTCTAACCCCTGATCTGCATGTTTTGAAAGTCCAAATTGTTGGGAGTATATACTCAGTTGTTGAATTAAAATTATGTTATTGGTATATGGTATATTGGTATGTGTTTATATGGTATATATTGGTATATGTTTATATGATTATGTTACTGGTATTTAAAATTATGTTTACTGATATAAAACATTGAAATTGTTAATTGTACTAATTTAAAGACACACAAATGTTGGAGGCTTCTTACCAAAATCCTATTATTTATAGGAATGTGCAATGCTGCATACATTACTAAAAACTCAGCTCTGGAACTTCAGAAAAGGTAATTGCAGATTGGCACTGGTTTGGTTTTCTAATTAGCAGAAAAAGGTCAGAAACGTCTTTTTAAAACCGCAACAGAATGCAATATTTAGTTACTTATTACTTTAGGTTCTTCACAGTAACAAAAAATGTTCTTCCTGCAAATTAGCCTATTCATTTTCGTTTTTGGGGTTGCTATGCTGGAATTGGTCTGTGAATTCTGTGGTACTTATTCAAATATGAAATTATAGATGCCTACTGAAAATCCATATATAAGATGCATATGACAGAGCATGGCATTATCAGCTTTTATTTTCTCTTTGTTTGGGATGCTCTTTTGACAGACATTCCTGGACTCTATGACTTCCCAAAAATGGGAATTTTCTTCACATTTTCTTCATCCTGCATGTCTGCTTATTATTTTTAATGCATGTAAGAAGGGGCAGAGTTACACTGCAGCCTACTTTCCCCCCTCATTTGAAATTCCTTGGTTTCTATGGAAACAGTGAGTTCTATTGTTGTAGTTGTAACTTGGGGGATGGTAGTGCTACAGCATTTCATAAGAAGCAGTGGCACAAGTTCCCTGTGACTAGTTAGAAAAGTTGGTTTGATCCATGATGCTTCTCTTTGGAAATGTATCCTGTATCAATATCAGAAGTCATCTACTGACTTGATATTTAGCACCAAGATACACATTTTCTTAAAATGTTTTTTTTTTTTCTCTACTTGGGATTACCTGAAATCTTCAAATATGCATTTGCACTATATACACAGTATATACAATATGTATTTGCTGTATATGCCAGCATTTAATAACCCAAACATTCATATCCACGATTCATCAAATCCATTTTTAGATATCAATTTGTATTTGTCAGTTGCATTATTCCTGCAGTATATAGTTGATTTGAAGAGGTCTAATTGGCATTTCTCAAGGATTTTTTGATTTTTTGGCCTGGATTTACAGATATCTGCAAAAGCTGGAGGCTAATATTAAAAGTAGTGTTGTGGTAAATGAAAACTAAATTGATAGCTAAGACTAAATGCATGCAAAATAACATATCGGTTTATCATTATGCTGCAAGTTAAGATTATTTAAATTTCTTCATGATTTCTCTATATGATTTCTCTCTGAAAAAAAAACCATAAAAAAAACCAAAAAACCCCAAACAACCAAAACCAGAAAGAAAGATAGTTCTAATGGGGAATACTTCTCTTTTCCAATTGTCAAAGATTTTATTCAGAATTTCTGGAAATAATTTTGGATTTATCTTCTTTATATTTTAATGGGGTTTTTTTCAATACAGCATGAATCACTTATTAAAGATTAACTTAAGAAAAATTGGCATTATTGTGCAAATTGATTAAAAATAAAGCATAATTATAAGCAGAGAGCTATAATCAAGTGATACATGACCCTGTGCTTTAACTTTTATTTAGAGAAGGTAGGAAAAGGATATTCAATTAATGTCAGTACAGTGCAACCAATAGAATAATGGGAGAAGTTGTCAATAGTTGTGCTCTAGGTCAATTTGTTACTCTGCTAAACCCACAAATTTTATTAATGTGTAAGAAAATATATTTGTAACAAAAGATGTAATACATGCTTCTTCAAGAAGAACTTTATTCTGGGAAATGATATCTGAAAATGTGATGGTATTGTAATGGAAACAAAAAGGCAAACATAATCCTGATGTGTATAAAGATGACAGTAGGACAAGAGAGACTATTATTCTTTCTGACCTTGATAATGTCAAAAATACTCCAGGATTTCTGTGTTTCCACCTTATATTTATAAGGGAAATATATTGAAGTATTGGATAATATTTAGGAAAGCACCATGAAATATACCTATGCAGAAAGACAGAAAATCTTCTGGTAAAAAAAACCTATTTATTCTATGAAGAAAAGACTTCCAAAGAATAATTTTGGGAAAATAAAAAGTAATGATCCTGGTATAGATATACTTATAAAGAGAAACAACTGTATAACAAGATCCTGGGTGCTAGAAACAGAAATTAGATGTGTTCAGTACCACGAAGCAACTAAAATACTTTCTGAACTAAAAATAATTATCCACTATAAAAACTTGTCCTGGCCTGAGAGAGATTATTCCCATCATTGAAAATATTTATATGAAAGTTGAGAGGAATAATAACTCTTAAAAAAATATAGGCTGTAGTTCAATTTAAAAGAGAAATTAATTCAGGAAATATCTTTATGACAAAGAAATTAGAAAGTTGTAATATATAATTTCATCAGTCTCTTTTTAGCTCTTTAATGAATCTTGATTGTCTTCAAAGTCATTGCTTTATGCTTTTTCCTCTTCCATTTGCAATATTATCAGTGAGCATTTGTATGAGCATATGCATATGTCATGAGTGCAGGTGCTAGAGTTGCACTGTACAGCAGTCTCTAACATAGGGGAGTTTCCTGTTTGAAGAGCAGCATTTTTAATCCTCACATTCTGAAGGAAGCTCCTGAAGAATATGAAGGTGGGTCTGGAAGAAAAATACTTCAGAATATTCAACAGCTAAACAAAAAGCTTCCTCTGAAAAGCCCTTACAAGGTAATTGCAATATCAGGTGGACAGATTCAGAGGAGTAAAGTTGTGGTAAATGGACACAGGCATCCTTAATTGATTTCTGACTTTATGTACATATGTTCTAAGTACTTTTATATTAATCAGATGTAAATCACAGTGCATTTATGATGGGCCACACCCTCTTCCTAACAGTAGCTAGTTAATCTGAACCAGTTTTGTGATCTAGATCTACCCTCCTCCTTCCTCTAAATAAAAAGGCAACTTCTATGCCAAAATCCTTAAATATTCACAAATGTATTAAGTTTCTCAGTGTTTTCTAGTCTGCCTTCAGAATATTTTATTGAGGTTATCACCATGTTCACCATTTCATGGAATCCTTTGCAAATAATCTATGGGGTTCCTGTTACTGCCATGTTTCTGTATTGCCTCAAAAAATAATCTTGCTGTTTCAGTCCTAGCCCTTCTCCTTCTGTCCTTTTCATCTTAAGGTTTTTAAATCACAAAATCAAAACTTCATGGTGTGTAACTACTCAGAAATAGGCTCCATTAGACGAAATTTAAAGTTCTCATTTTCCAAGCTGGTGCTTTTATCTCTCCAATAGCTGTCGTTTACCAACAGTCCAAACCCATTCATATAACACTGTGGTCAGAAATCATCTTTAAGCTTTTGACAGATGAGCTGAATTCAAGATGTACTCTTCTGATTTCCTTCTGCAGGCAATTTATATGTCATGGTTATCAGAAAGGTTGTGTATTACAGGAACCTTGGCTATGATGGAGGGCTTACTTGAAATTTTAGCAGAGTCATTAAAAGTGGCATTTGTGGAGTGGTTACAAGATTTCTTTAAAAGAGGACAGCTAAAGAAATAGTGGTATTTGAACAGCAGTCTGAAAAGTTTGCGCATCAAAACTGTCAAGGCACCCTTTCCTAGGATTTTACAGTTTTTAGAATAGAACGGTTCTATTAGATAGGTAATTGAATGAGCTATCATTTACCCACTCATAAGAAATATTAATGCAAGACACTATTTAATATCTTCATAAACATTAAGGGTAATAATATTGTGAGGGGAAAAGAAAGCATTTCACTTAGTTTTTAATATAAACACAATGTACATCCAGTGTGAACAATGACAACTGAGGAAAGGAAAAGAAGACAAGAACATACTCCTCTTGAATAATTTGTCAGGATCATGCACTGTTGGAGTCAAAAACACCAACAGTATCTATCCCATGTTATGTATTTAATGTCAGAAATCTAACATTTAACATAATCTGAGTGCAACACATTCATCTGGACTCCTTAGTTCCTACTAAAACCCTTTTCAGCTCAGCCCTAGCATTCTATAGTGTGAAAGGCAAAGATAAGTTTTTAAAATAAATATTTAAGTGCATTTATATTATTCCTATGATTTACTTTCTATGTGTGCAGTGTTATGAACTTTACTGTTAGAATTCCATTTGATGCAGGCAAGAATGTACTGAAACAAGATGAAAATATACATCAGGATTCCAAATCACATATTAATAATGTCAGTTCCTCTTTTCCTTGCAGTGCAGATTATTCAAAGCAAAGAAGAATCCTATTGAGAACCCTGCATTAAGAATTTTCTTCAGTAACTGAATGTTGTTGTGCAGGTCTGTCCTTTCCTAGGGAAGAACAAAGACAGAAGAGACTTCTGAAATGACCATTTGGTTATAGCATAAGCCTGGCACTCAATTCTCCTATCAAGTCAGAGCTGTACATAACAGTTTTCTTTCTCAGACTTCTTCTGTTGAACCTAGTCCTATAAAAGCAATTTTCTGTGAAACTAACACATAAATGCAATTTTTTGCCTTGTAAGCTTCCTTCTTTCAGTACAGTTCCTATGGTCTCCTCTTAATAGTTTCAGAACCTGATGAGTAATTTTGCTTCGTTGATGTGTATTTTCAGCCAGGTTAGAGATTATATGTATGTTCTGTTGTGATGTGTCCAGAAAATAAATATGAACTGTGCTGAGCTCTACAAACTTTATCAGCCTCATGGAAGTTAAAAGCAAAAAATATAAAAGCAAAAAAAAAAAAAAAGCAAATATAAGCATAGTTGGGTTTAGTAGTAAATGTTTGTCAGTTATATTAAATTAAATTCACAATTTCTCCCTTCAATTTTTCTTCCTTATTGAAAGCTCTGGTAATTTGAAATTACATATTCTATGTTGATATATATTAACTAAAGATCAAGATGACCCACTTGTCATCTCCCCAGTTACAAGATGTCTTCAAAATAGCCTTTGCTTTGTTCTAATCTGATATAATTAAGTTTACTTTCCAATAGAATACATACACGCTCTATTGTTTCAAGAACTAGAAAGACAGTCTCTCAGAAAATACAAATCATCACTGGAAAAGCTGCTTGAATGGAATCTACAGGAAATGGGGTTTTTTAGAACAGTTGTGCGTAAAGAATAGGTCTTGGAACACCATTTGAAGACAGATGACATTTGTTAGTCTCAGTCTGGAACAGAGTGGAACCAACTATGTTTGTCACTTCCTGAAATAAAATTCTGTGATGTGGCTACTCAGAGAAAAATGTGTTCCATATAAGTGACAAATTCACCACTTCCAAATCCTCATAAGTGATAAGATTCTCAATGGAAAAAAACCTTAAGGCTTATTCGATCTCCAGTTCCTCAGAACTTAGGGTCAAGCTAAGGTACAAACATATTTGTTGTTTTCCAACCTAAGAGAAGTATAGTAACTTCTCAGGATGACTACTTTATCTTGATTTGAATATAGCCTGAGTTGGAAATAACAGACAATTAAAAACTATCAAAAAAAACTTCTAGCTAGAGAAATGTTGTTGTATTCCAGAATATACTTTATTTATGTATAAAGTGTTTATACTTTGAAAAATGTAAATAATGCTGTAGGCATATTTTTATTTACTGCAATCTTGCATTACATTCTTAAAAGAAAAGGGATTGGGTTTTAGAGCAAAAATATTCAAAATCACATAGTTCTTTGTGACCTCGTGTGAGGAAAAATACACCTTTTGCAGATACTTTCTGCAGCTCAAAATAATTAAAACTCAACTTCAAAAATTTCAGATAAATATTCAGAAGAATCATACACCTGTACCTGCCATTTCATAGCCTTCTCCTTTATAGGCCATTGCTTTATAGCCCACAGTGCCATCCTGTTTCATTCACACAGAGTCCAAGCCTCTAGTTCTGCAAGGATTAATGGATGTGTACACTCATTGTTCTCGCCGAGGTGTTTCATTGATGCCAATGGAGCTGGTTGCAGCACAGAAAGTTAAGACAGGCATTAGTCTTTTCAGGATCAGCCTCTAAGCCTATTATATCAGAGCACAAAATTAGATTAGATTTCACTCTTAGTCAGGTTAGTGAAGCCCTGTTGCCTAAACCATTGTGGTACAGCTGAAAATATAGTGGAATTCAACACAAAGGATAAAATACTTTAAAGAGAAAAGTGCACTGAGGCTTACAATGTTATTATGTAGCTTAGGCAATTAAATCATCTAACTTTTGGTGAAAGTCATTACTCTTTTGAATGATCATGTGCCAGAACTAAATTTTAATGGCTTATACTGTTGTCTTGAAAATGGTCTGACTTGTTTCAGCCAAGAACATTCAGTTTATTTTCTTAGTTCTAACATTATCTGATACTGAAAAAATGACCTTTAAGTGGTCCCTGGTGCACTCATACACTTTGTTCTAGGAATACAGGGAATCTTGAGTATTGTCAGCTGAAACAGTTTTTAATGTACTTTATTTTTAGCAACAGCTAAAGTTCATGCTGCTCTGACAGAGACTATTGAGATTATAGGAAGATCAAAAGTTGAGGCAGAGAAGACTTCAGGAGAGAATCAAAATTTGAAATCTAGCTTCATATATAAATTAAGCTGCTGTTCAAGCTGCACTTATTTATACTATGGTTTGTAGAAGTAATTATTGCAAAAAGAATGTGCAAAATACTTTGTAGTGCATCTTATCTCTGCAAAGTCTGAAGATGAGAGAGGGGATAAATTAATCTTTAAAAATTTTTTTAAATGACAGTCTCAGGTAGAGTTTGGAGAAGGGCAGCTTTCCCCCAAATGTACAGTTGAAATTAAAACTAGGAATGCACTTGCTTGAATTAGTTTCTCTTCAAACTCTGATCTGGCATCTTTTCTAAAAACTTTCAGGGTTGCCTGCTGGTAAGGTGGTCCAAGCTGCTGCAGGCCTGGCTGGATCCCTGACCTTGCAGCTGTCCTGGGTATGTGCTTACTCTTGTCAAAGACCAAGTTTTCCCAGAGAAAACAGGGTGTGAAAATGTGGGGGTTCATTTTTTGAATGTTTAAAAAAAAAACCAAAAACCTGAGGAAATATTTAATACACTTATACACTTCATGACTCACCCAATGTCTTTGCAGCGCTCCTCGGAGTAGGGGTAGCATTTTTCTTATTTTGTGAAAAGGGAGTTGGTTCAACCAATTCTTCCACTTGATTTTAGAGATATATCTCTTGTTCAGACAAACCTGGGAGAATTTTTCTTTTAATTGATTTCAAAGGGAATGTAGATAACCAAATCTAAAAGAAATATCTACACAGTCTATCAGGAGGTAGACCATCTATTGGTAGGGATTATTTGTGCTGTTTTTCAAACTGGGACTTGTCAAAGTAAGAAGTGCACAACTAGAGTACACCTGGGAAAAGAAACAGTGCTCACTGTTTATTTGGCACCACAGGGGAAATCTAAAGGAGATAAAGGATGCAGCTTTCCAGAGCTTTCTCATCCCTCACAAACCCATCCTTCTTCTGTCTTCAGTTCCTTCAGTTTAGTTACCAAATAAAACCTTGTGTCAGCATTGTCTAGTTCATTTTTATTTTGTAGAACAGATCTGATTTTTCTGTGCTTAAACAAAGGTTTGCCCTCACATGTGGACTCCCACAGACAGATCAGACCACACTGTTTGTCCCATGCCATGGGCTGCCCATGTTTTGTTCAATATTTGGATTTACAGTGAAATTCACAAGAAGATTTTAACTTCCACCTCACAAGTCTGAAGCAGCTATTAGCCATGAAGAGGTATCTTGGGGCTGATCAACCCCTGCCTAAGAGGCAGCTCCTAGGTAGGAAAGATCTGATTAATCCTAATAGGCTGTTTTAAATAAAATAAATTTGTTTTATGTTAACTGAATCTAACCTTTCAGCTCAGTAGAACTCAATCCCAACTTTCTCTTTGTGTGTTCCATGAACTATTATATTTTTATCAATTACCAGAGGAGAAACTATTAAATAATACTTGCAGTCTTTACACTTATGAGTTGAAAAGCACTGATTTCTGCACTTGTCTTTTATTTTATCTTTTATTTTATCTTAGCTTCAAGATTTCTGTAAATTAGATTATTTTTTGTCTTGCAGATGGAAGAATAAGATGAAGTGCCATGGCTAGTAGGCAATTGTTCTTTATTTTTGTGCACATCCATTGCCTTTTAGCCAATTAAGGTTTTATATAAGAAAAAAAAATGTTACAGAAAACATTTGTAAAAAAATAAATACTAAAAATTTAAGTCTTTAATGCCTTGCAGTTAGTATAGATTTCATTGAACTTTATTATTGAAATTTATGTTTTTGTTTGTATGTTGCCCATATTTACCCATTATCAGATATTTAAAGAATAACTTATTATGCTCTGAAGAGCATTTACTTCAAGTAAAGAGGCTAATAATATTGTTAAGGTAATAGAAGGTGTCAAATTTAATGAATGAAAAGCTACAATGAATATTATAAGTGTATTCGATGTCAACACATTTTTATATTAATTTAACGTATTAGGACACAAAATATTTCCGTTCCTTTATCGAAACTCTAAAGGGAATGTGTTGTGAATTATGTCATTGGGTAACAAATACCAGCCCATATATAAGATATTTGTATTGTCAAAGTTGGAATATTTTCAGTACATAATTTATGAAGTATGTGCCCTGGGTTAAAACTGCTCATGTTTTTTTCTCTATAAGGAAAGCACTTCTGCTCAACACCAGGCAAGCTTTTATGCATCTGTAATTATTTTGAGCTGTAATCTATCAGTAAAACTGTAGATTTTATCCAGTAACAACTAAAAGTAACCCCTCTAAGTTTTCATTTGAGACTTCCTAATTCCTTCTCCCCTTTCTCTCAGAGTGTCTGTTGACAATTAATTGGTCTGTTGATGGGATATTTGGATCTGCTTCCATGCACATTCTATGGAAATGCCTTTCTCAACTTGAAGTTCTGATAAAAAAATACCCTTTAAAACACAAGAAACATGGGTGTCAAATGCACAAGTGGCAGATTGCTCTTTGATAGGAGGTCAATGGCTAGAGGGAAAATCTATTTTTCCTAAAAACATTCAGAATACAGCGATAGCACCGGGATGCAGACCCCTCGCTGGAATTAGTCTACCTTATTTAAAGTCACATAGCCCTGCTTATTTAGCCTCAGACTTGATTGGTTCTAGTAGATTTTTATATTTGACTTGTTAAGCAACATTAAAGTATGGCTATGTGTCAGACATAAACAAGATCAAAGATTTGGCCTACCAAGATTGATTTTTACCTGTAAAATGATAGAGATCCCACAGTTAAAAAGCGTATTTATTTTTACTTTTCATATTTATTCCTACTTGCTGTTGAAAGAATTGCCTGCATTCAGTCCTAGAGCAATAATGAAAAATAGCTCTTTATAGAAGAATTCCCTACTGCTGATTTTAATCTTTAAATATGCTATATACAGGAGCAAATAGATAAATAAGGGCATTTGATATTGAGACATATTATGGAGAGTGATTGTTTCCTAATACTGATGATTCTTAATCCCACAGAACTGTAAAAGTGTGTAAAAATTTGTAGATGACACACTGTGGGAATTTTGATAGCAAAGTTAGTTTTATTTGCTTGGTGCTGCATCTGTAAAATTACCTATTATCTCATATAAAATAAGCTTTTAAAGCTACTATAGTGCTTATTATTTCAGAGTTTATTAAGACACACTGCTGGAAATAATGGCATTTCAGCTTATTGTTAGCCATATTTTAAAGTATGAATATTACAAGTTTGCTGAACAATGATTTGCCTTGACCACACTAGAGACCATGAAAAATCCTGAATCAATTTTCAGTCAGTATTCCACCTAATGTCTGCTAAGTGCTTGTTGGATTTTCTTTTTCAATCTCAAAAAGGTATATTAGTTAGTTGTTTAATTTTAATGCCTATTTTGTCAACTTTTATAATTTTATATACACTTACAGAAACACAGTGTGATTTGTCAACTAATACATATCATACTGTTATTGTTTTAATAAGCTTAAATTACCTGAAAAAGTGAAATGTGCAATTAGATTAAAAGTTATCCAATTTATTTTCCATGTTATCCAATTGGTATATTCTTCTGAAATAAGGAATTTTAATTAATGGCTAAGTGAAATGTATTTACCTATCCTGTAATCACAGTTTATGTATGTGAGGAACATAAACAGACTACATTAATTTAACATAGTCAGAGTACAACAAAAGTACTGTGCTTTCAAAGTGGCTCCATACTTACTGAATCAAAAGAAGAATCTGCTATGTTCACAAGGCTTGAGGCTTATTTTTTATATGATTGAAAAGAATTGACCTGTTACATAGAGTGACCCTTGCTCTTATTTCTCACCATGTTTGGTGGGTTTTATTTTTCTTTTTTTCCCTTCATCTAATGCAATTTGCAGCACTGACAGGAGATCATCTCTGACTGTTTAAAGAATAATACTTCCTGTTGGGTTGTTAAAAATGCTGAGGGTTGACTTTTATTTTTGCTTTTGCATGAATACAAGCATAGGTGGAACAATAACTATTTATCATTCCTAAGAAGAAGGAAATAAAAAAGGGGAAAAGCCTACAGTTTATATTATTTAGTCCCTAAACCTTCACTTCTGGTTTTCAAGTCAATTCCATATATATAGCTTTCAGTGAAACAGAAAACCTCCTTGCAGCTAGCATTCATTTATTTCACTATTAATTGCTGTTCATTTGAAACCCCATTGGTTAAAATGCTATAAAAATTGATTTCCCACTTTGAAATACAGTAGGTTTAGTCCTTTTCTAGTAACAATGACATATTGTTTCATTATGTGTTAGCAGAACAGAAATATAATTTTCTGGAAATTTTGTCACTGAGTGTTTGTAGCTGTCATTGTAGCTTTAGTTATGCCACTTTTCTACTCTTTAAAAAAATCTGCATCTGATGTCTCCAATGTCAATGTGCTTAGAAACACAGGGTAAATATTAACAAATGACAGTTTGAATAACTGCACTAAAAGATACTTTATTAACAAAAAAAAATCTCAAACATTCTAGGAAATAGTTTTTTAGATTTTCTGTAGGATGTCCATTAAATGTCTTCTATCTTTAAATTATGTCAACAACTTCTATCTTTAAATTATGTCAATTTCTAACACTGTTTCTAAATAAGTCTTTCTGTTTCTGTAACAGCTCTGTCCCTCTGTTTTGTCCTTATTAAGCTTTACAAGGTGTTCAAGAGCATCATCCAACATGAGCACAATATTGCAGAAGTAAACATGTACCAAGACAGATGTTTTGCATATGACTTTTAATTAAGAAAATATTTGAGTGATTTTATGACCTCCTCAATATCAAAAAAGAAAATCTTGCCTGAGGGCTAATTAACATCCTGCAGCCTTTATGACATTGCAGCTATTCATTGCTGGATTCTTGCTAACAGTAGGAATGATTTAATGTTTAGGTTTATATTCACTTATTTTGATTAAATTCAAAAATCCCATGGATTGTTCTCTACGAAGATAACGTATACACTATCATGGAAGGCACAAAAATACACTAAAGATAGGGTTACATAATGACTTTCACTTTACATTTTATTAACTCATAATAGCCAGAGAATCATTCTATTTTCTGAAATAAATTTGTGGACATGGTGTATGTATGTTCTTTTGCAGTTGAAGTTAAGAAATTTTTCTCAGTCACATATTCATGCATTATTCCTCACACAACATTTTCTAAAGATAATTTTGTAAAAGAGTGTGTTTTTATGCATATGCCAGAAAAAATGTATAACTTAAATGAAATTTTTTATATATATGTAAAAACAGCAATATATATACAAGCATTGATTCAGAGACAGTATTATTTTTTAAAAAAAATTATATATTTGTTATAAATAGTTTAAAAGCTGCTTTATGATAATTCAAAGAGATGCACATTGTTCATTCAACACTGAATAATATGCATGTGGAAACAGACAAAATAAGGTGTATTAGTTACTTTAAAGTTTTATAATCTACTGTAATAAATATTTGGTAACTCTTTTTCATTTTAAGTCTCCTTTCCTCCCAATTCTTTATACAGTAGTTGCATCAGGATGGTTTGCTCCTGTTCATTTAAAGGGGCAATCACGGATATTATGATACCTGAATTGGGATTCAGATCCAGCCAAAGGGGTTCACAGAAAAGGTAAATGACTGCCTGTCTGCTGTGAATGCATGTAAGGTAGATGTCTGTCTGTGCCAGCCTGTTTTAATCCTCCCTAGAGTCAGGGGAGAGCTGATCAGCTCAGATCACACCGTGAGCCAGTCAATCGCAAACTAAAGGAGCAGCCGGGATTGCCTCCCTTGCATGGAGACAGCTACACTGACATGTCCTGATCTTGAACTGAGCCTCACTTCAGCTACCTAGGAATAGGGTCCAGGGTCTTTAGAAGCCCTAGATGAGGCCATGAAGCCCCCACCTGCTGCTTCAGAAGGTGGGGATCCTCCCACAGACCTGTGTTGTGCCCTCTAGCTCTGTGTAGGCACTCCAGGAGTGCTTCAAATAGATCCTGAGCAGGAATAAGGAGGTCCTGCTCTTTTCCCAAACTGGCAAATGACCTGCTTGTTGGTTTGAACAAGTCCTTTATTTCTGAGATCTGCAATAAGACATTTATAAAACCAAGACCCAGTAAGGAAAAGCATTAGATAAATGTTCTAAATTCCTTTATGTAAGCCTCAAAGTAGTGCTGTGTGGTAAGTTGCTTTTAACAATCTAATTAGATTAGATGTCTATACAACAACAGAATATTATTATGTGGAAAACACCAAATATATATATATTATATTTTATATTTTAGAATTATTAGTTACAATATACCTATATATTAAGAAATAGATTACTCAAATTTTTTTGAATCCCAAGATAGGGAACGACCTCAGTAAACCAGCTTGAAATCAAGACAAATTTAACTGACCAAAGTTGGGAGTGTTGTTGTCTTGTGTAGGTATCCAGTCAGTGAGGGCTGAATTGAAATTACTTGAGTGGCTCCAGGTTTTCTTTTAAAATTATCATTTTTATAACAGTTCATAAAAAAAGCTTAGTCAAAAAATGGGTATGTGAACACTCTCACAACAGAAAGCATTTGCATTCCATCTGACCCTTGAATCAGAATATTTGCTGCCTGTGGGGCAGGAGATGGGGCAGCACTTCATGCCATCATTCTGCCTCAGTATCGAGGCTGCTATCAGACTGAACAGAGCCTGACATTCCCTAGCAATGTTTATTGTGGTCTTGATGCTCTCTAATGAAAAAGGGCTACAAGGTCAATTTATTTTATGCGGACCAGAAAACAGCTACTAAAGATAACTACTTTTGATCATGTACTCCAGATTTTATAGCTACCTACAAGCAGTCAATGATTCTGTATTCACGGCTCATAAAAAATAACATCATCCTTAACATAGCTGGAGAGGTCAGGTGAGCCATACTTAAGAATGTTGCTCACACATATCTTCAAGAATCACTCAACTCTGATTAAAATCAGAGAAGCTGCCCACTTTGGAAAAATTATATATCCTGAGAAGCTTTAAATATGCATGCAATATATTTGCACAGAGATGAACCACTGATAACTGGAGGTGACACAAAAACTCTGTCCATACAGTTTTGACTTCTTCCCATGTCTGGTATACAAATCTTACATATTTTTTAATAAATCCTTCAGGTTGCATGACTCAGCATCAAAAAATTAGAAAAGGTTCAAATCATGCTTTCATTTAGGAATTTATTATCTCTTAATGCATTATTTTTTTTTTAAGTAAATTTTACCTTTATACACTTTATTCTAGTGAGGCGATGAGAAGACCACAATTCTGGTTTGGGACACTGTTCTGCAAATGCTCATCATCCTCAACTTTTTAAATGTTTCTTTCCATGACTGCTTTTCAGCTGAATGACATATTTCAGGATGGCTCTGTGTTGGAGCCCTGAGAGCACCAACAGATCTGAATGGCCCTGATCAGCCCCACTGAGTTTCTCATGGGCCCAGGAGGCCCATTTCAGCTCAGCCCAGGACCTCGAATTCCTGCCTGAGCTATGTTGAAAGGGCCTCCAGCTCTTGCTCCATCTCCTGGATGAGTCTGGAATGAATGAAGTGGTTCATGGCTTACAGCTGATGGATGGTGTTCCCACCACCTGGCTCTGCCTGCCGTGCTCAGATCTTATGGGCTGGTGCCCCACTGCTAAGGTTGCAATCTATGCTGGGGTCACCCTCAGCTCCCCTTCACTTGGTAAGCAGACAACATTTTTGCCTGGCTTCACCTTTTTCCTTGTAAGACATTACTTTTGAAATCACTAAAGAACCTAGGCCTATGTATATCATGAAGAGTTTAGCAAAGCATTTTCTGAATACTTAAACAGTCATTTTAGGCTCACATTTTAGTGGCAGTTTTTTTATTTCCAGGAGGCTGGAAATAACTGCTGTTTCATATGCAGTAATAATCTAATGAGGGTAGAGGAACAGAAAATGTACACAGTTTTCTAAATAAAAGGGAGAAAGCAGCCAGTAATCTTCAAAAATGTACAGTGTCTTCTAGTGTGAACTTCTGTAGCCCTTCAGCAGGCTTTTTTACAAATTTCAGGATAAATCTTTAATTTTAAAGTGTCTATCTTTTTACTATCCTTTTAAATTTCTGGCATTCACTCTACTGTAAACAACATACACGTTATATCATAAAGCTGCCTAATGTTTTTTTCTACCTTAGATGAACTGGGAAGCAGCAGACTTGCTGACATCAGTTTTCATGTTGCTCAACAGTTCTGACAAGCAGATGTAAAAATTCAAGTGTATCATGATTTACAAAGCCAGCCTCTGACTTGGCCTTAGCAATGCAAAGGGGATGCCTGCCTCACAGATGCATCCTTTTCCTGCATAGCCAATGTCCCTGCACTCAGCTGTTTTAATGCAGTGCAAAAAGAAGAATTATCCACTACACCCTGCAGTACAAGGTTCCCTTCCATCCCCTGCAGACTAAACTCAAGAGCCAGCAAAACATAAAATTTGAAAGTGGAATTAAAGGCTTGTGTCCCCTCTTCTTAGAGATAAATGTTACACAGTATGAGTGTTATTTCCTTTCAAAAGTCAAGCTGAAATTCAGCTGCTGAAACTGTATTCATCTCTTTGCAGTCTCAGCAACTTTGTCCTGTGTAAATAGTGTGATCTTAATAAATAAATACTGAAGCACAGCTGGTGTTGGCAAGATATCACTGTTAGGTTGCTGCAGCATGCTATCACCAGTGAGTGCTGCTAATTATTCTCAGAACTGGGAAATATAGGGTAAGGGAATGCAGAGAAGAGTCAACAGAGCCTGGAACAAAAACTAAAGGATGTTTGCCTCAGTGCACAGCGAGGACATCCGAGCACCATAAAGGCAAATGTTTCACCAAACTTAGTTCTGACATATTCTCTTACTAAAACAAGATTTAATAGCCACAGTGGTATAAAGCTGTAGCTAAGTATTTGCTGCCCAAAATTAATACAATTTTTTTGAGAGGAAAGCAATGGAAGTTGGAGTGCTTAAAAAAATCTAAAAAATAATCCAAAACCAAAGAAAACAAGCCTGAAAAGTCCTGACTAAATTAGTGAGCTGGAAGATAAACAATTTTTGTTTTCTCCTCTGCTTTGCTGGCAGTATGTAATAACCTACCTTTGAACACAGAAGTCCAAACTTTGGGTTAGCTGCCACAAAGAAGAAGCAAATAACTTTCAACATTTAGTCACATAAGAGAGAAGCAGCGTGTGAGCTGACATTTTTCTAGCTAAAAAATAACTCTTATATCTTTATTTTTTTAAAAAGAAGGCAGACAAAGGGAGTGACCACTACACTTTGTATAGATTTTTCTTGTATTTTGTTTTCAGACTGTTGCCTGCCAATATTTATGCTTATGCTTTTTTTGGCTTGCAGGTGTGCTAGTACCTAACTGAGCTGAGCTCCAATTAGCTGAGGCAGAGTACAGCCCAAGTTTCCTCATCTACTTTTGAATAAAAATTTATTCCAAAATTAATGGGTAAAATTACCCAAGTACTAGAACTATTGAGTGTATTTAGCAGACATGATCTTAACTGTGTGACTGACAGTTTTAGAAAGGGTAAATTAAAATTGGATGTCTGATGGCAGTCTCCAAACATAACTTGCATATCAAAGTAACTTCAGCTTCAGCTACTGTAGAAGGAAAATCACAACACATTTTCTGGCTATATCATTTTCTTATCATTTCAAAAGCATTTGAAACAAAATATAAAAAGATGCTGAACTTGGAGTTTCAATTATTTGAAATAACTTCCTTAGCTATTCATAGTTTACTAACTTACAGGTGTTCAGAACTCAGATTCAAGGGACAATAGAGAAAAACATGGGGCAATACTGAGAATATTAAATAAAAAAATGAAAATGTTCTGGAAAAGTAATACAGGAGTTAAAGTCTAGGTACTCAATTATGTGAAGATTAGAAGGAACAAATTTTAGCTGAGTAGGCAGGAAGTGTTTGGACCACTGCATTTATATGCAGGTTAGTAGGATGGGAGTAGAAGGAGGTAATGCAAAAAAGAGAGAAGTACCTATTAACTGCAATTGCAGCAGATGGGAAAGGAAGAAGGAGGAACACTGAATGAAGCAGTCAAAATATGACAGTACACATGTTAGATAACTGTACTTTCCTTTTTTAACTTTGAGACTATTATCCTACATTTAATAAAAACCACCTTAATTTGGACATGAGAGAAATGAAGAAACCAAGTCTTGGGAGCTTTGTTTATGTATATATGAAAACCTACAGGGAGCTGGTCCATTATAAAAGAAAATTAAAATTGTTTAGCTTTTTTTTTTTGGGTTTTTTTTTCCTTTATCAAGAACTTATTTTAATGTTTATGTCATGAAGAATACTATTGTAAAACATGGTACAGAAGTGTGACTTCAGGTGCTACATATTTCCCTTGCTTGCAGTCATGGAGCTCCTGGTTTGAGTACTCTTGTGCCTGTTACAAATAAAAAGTTTTGACTAACTGCCTCTCTTCCACTGAGACATGGAAGATCCCCTTAGGCTGCTAATGTGTTTGGAATAGTTAATGAGTGAATGCCACTCAAAAACCAATCCCAAATCAGTGTTATCTCCTGTTTTACCATTAATGTTTTGCATTGTTTGGGTTTGGGTTTTTTTTTTATTTTTTAAATGGTGTCTGAAGTGACGTGATAGGATTGCAGCTTCAGTTCTCATTTGGTAAGTGAACATTTTTATTTACTGGTAGGCTGTTGCTTTGAATGAGAACACAAACTAGCTAGGAAGTTACCTAGCCAACATAATCTGCATAGCAAGAAACTATAAAAATGCTACAAAATAGGCCCAATGAGAAAAGGCTTCATTATGATGCCAGAAGAGCTTAGTCAGAGGGGACAGTTTTTGTGAGGCAAGAAGAAAACTCAGGCATTTAAATGTTTTTTTCAGATTTAGATGTGGGTGAGAGCTTAAAAAACTTTAATTTACAGCATGTTTAGCAAAGCTTTCTGAAAGCAAGTGTGTAAATAGCATTCCAAGGTTTTCTGTATTAGGAGTGGGATTTCAAGGGATATTTAAAATGTTATACATCATTCTCCAAATACACATTTGTGTATACTGTATGTGATACTATGTTATCTATTTGGTTTAGATTTGTCATGCATTGCCCTCTGCAGCTACAACCACTACCACAGCTGATTCTAAGCCAGAGCCTCAGCTGTGCCTTGGTAGACCAAGTTTCTGAGGAAGACCACGAAGCCATACCTTTCTAAACCTGTTTGCTTATTTCTTACAATATATCAAGAGAGATAAGTCACTAAACAAATTACAGAGAACATTGTAGAGAAAAGGAAGAGCTGATCTTTAACACACAAGAAGCTAGAGTCACTTAAGGATTGCAACAGAAATCAAGAGAAGCACTGCAAAATATGATTCTGGTTCAACTAGTGTGACAGAGAGAAGTAATTTAACTTTCCATTGGATGTTACTTTTTTCCAGTACTGAACTGGGAAATAGCACTTAAGTAACAGATTCTGGACTGAAATTTGTCTGAAATAACTTTCTTGGCATGTGGTTGTAGCCAGAAAAAAAATAAATTAAAAACTGAACACAAATATAGAGCTTAGCATCATAGGGAAGGCAACTGGGAGCAGAAGAGAGACAATATTTTGTCACACAAGATATTGATGAGACTGCATCTTCAGCATGGTAGGCTATTCTTCTCTTTGCATCTCAAGAAGGACAAAGTGGAGAAGACTAAGAATAATTAAAATTATGGAGGAGATGGAGCAGTTGGCTTATGAGAAGAGAATAAAGTAGTGGTGATGCTCCACCTAGGAATGAGGTATGAAAAAAGTTTACAAAATCATAAAGATGGCAGAATTACATCTTTGCACATGAACCTGCAGTAATAAAACTAGATGGCAGTTCAAAAAAACTGTAGGAGTTTAATTTAAAACAGATAAAATAGCATATTTCTTCTTGCTGATAGAAAGTTTCTGGAATCCTTTGCCATAAGCAGTTGTGATTGTAGATGATAGAGACACAAAAAGGAAGTAGATAAATTTTTGGACAGCAAGTTCATGAAAATACAATTAAAATAAGATGTAGGGCTGCACCCTCTAGCATGCTTATTGCAAGGATTATGGAGGATGGGGGAGTAGGTACAGAATGTATGGCAGGGAGCAGCCAGGTTTATGCACTTCCTTTAAACAGTTTCTCTTACAGCTATCAGCTACAGTCTTTATTGGGTTCAACTCAGACAACAGTCCAACAAAATCTTCAAGCCTTTCTAAGAAGAGATAGGGGAAGGTTATGGAGAAAAGAGCAGGGAGGAATCACAGGACTGCATGTGGCAAAGAATGGAAAAGAGAAGGGAGTGTGAGATTCAAAGGATCAAAAAATGAAGTTGGATGTGAGCAACACTGCCTTCTCCAGCCTCTTTTGAGGAAGCTGTTTTGTGAAAGTGCTGTACTATGTTCAGGGCAGTAGGATCCAGCTGTCTAGAGGAAAATCTAATGACACTGCTCTGTAAAAAGCTACAGCCCTTGCACCAGCTGCATGAGTACAGTCTGGATGCACTAATGGTGGGTTCACAGGGTGGCAGTGGTGCATGGATGCTTTGTAGGGGGACAAGCAAGAATATAAGCAGGCACCACAGATGGGTGTTGTCCATTGTGGCAATTACCACTACCAGGGTCACCCCTCAAATGATGCTGACTGGGGTGGTCTAATGTAAAATGTGTATTATACCTGTCCAGCTCAGCCTCACTTTAAAGGGATCTAGAAACTACAAGTAAGCATTTTTTGTTAGTTGAAAGGTTCTTTTGTGTAATAAAGGGAACAAGCCAAATCTTTTTAAAGACTTTCATTGATTTTTTTTTTTAAGCAAGGAGTTGCAGGTGATGACATAGTAATTATCATACTTGACAGAAATTCCAATCTGAACATGAGAGAAGGGTTTTCTTTTTAGGATTCAGTACTAATTGAAGTTCTGAAGCTACTACACTGCACACAGCCTAAGAAGAACACTCCCAAAGCAAACAGTATTTTTATTATTGAAGAACATACTGGTTTCTTTAACATATATGTTTACAGATTTTAATGACACCTATCCAGTGTCACAGCCTTGTCTTAGATTTTTATGAGATCATGACAAAATGATGACAAATGACCTTCTACTATTATTTTCTTTTTTTGACAGCAGTGAGAATTTATTTGTGCAAGTCTTGGCTTCTCACTTTTCCTTTCTCCTTCATTCTCCAGAAGCTGCAGTATTGGCTTTAGAAAAACAGTACATCTTATACAGCTGTGAGGTAGGTTAGGCTTTGGGACACTTCTGCATGCAGAGAAAGATGAGGCTATTTTGTATTTTAAGAATTGGTTTGTGGGATAAATATGTGGTTTAAAATTATACTATGTACATATAATATTGTCCAAGCTTGATATTATAGCTTCAAAAATATATAAATATATCTGAATTACAAAGATTTCCTGTTTTTGAGGAACTGTTTTGATGACCTGGATAATTACATGGGAGCCTGAAATGAGTCCTGATTTCAATATAATTATCCATCTACTCCTTCAATGCTTTTCCTTCATACACAATAGCTATGGGCCTCAGCTGCTTCAGACTATCTGCCACTGTGTTTAATTAAAATCCTCACTAACACAATGTGCATCAAGAAATTCAAAACTGTGGATCATCCTGGCTTGTGCAAATTCCCCCAGAGACCTAAGTCTTCCTTCCCAAAGCTCCTTTAAAATACATGGATATTCAAGGAAGAGGATAATAAAAGAAATATTTGTGGGTAGGAAGTGAAGAATCAATAGTTACAGACAAAGAAGAATCTGGAATGTTTGCACTGTACTGCATAATTTTTCCTCTCCAGAATTTGTGTTGCCTTAGCTTTAGCTCTGTCAGTAACTCGACTACAATCTGACACTCTTGAGAGGTAATATCAGCTCTTCTGTTTTCCCAAAAGTTCTGAGAAAGCTGACAGATGAAATGATGGATATGATACATAACAGTCCTTAGACTCCTTTCACTGTGGAGTGTTTTAGATACAGAGGTTGGTGCAGTCTGTGGGTTTCACTTCATCAAGTCTGGTTGAAGGCAATTCTTTCCTTGGTGTAGTTAAGAGCCATTGACACGGGCAATTGCAGGCACAGACAGCAATGCATTCCTGAATGTCTCCACTCTCTCATCAAGAAACCTCAAGTTATTGGAGGGGACAATTTCCTCCTGTTGGGCACTGCAAAATTCTGCACATGTACAGCTGCCAATACTATAGACAGGGATGGTAGTGATAAAGACAGATGTGAATAGGGCCTACAATTTAGTCAGTGGCAAACCAACAAAAAACAACCGGATTTTCTGAGGGTAAAGAGAGAGAGAGAGCAAGCGAGCAAACACCCCTGGAAATCACTAAATGAAATTAGATTTAAAGAGAAATCTTTGAAACAAAATCACTTAGGTAGAGTAGTTGAACAGATTAATGGAAATAAATAGCATGGAACACAATTTCTTAAACTACCCTGTAGGTTACAAAACCTTTACTTAAAATGTAAGGTGATTTAACTTAATCTGACATTACACTTTCAGAGAGGAATAAATATAGAATTGGGTTAAAGTCTAGGAGAACATAGCTAGTCTATGTAGTTTTACAACAATTTAATTAATTTAGATCAAGATATATTGAGCATACATGATGGGCAGTGGCCTAAATGCAGATGTGATCCACAATAAAACTCTACATGGTAAGGGAATAAGCTTGCCTAATATCTATGGAAAATAGTTTCATTCAAGGCTCAGCAGCAGCAGTAAATGCAATAAAAGTTTGCTTTTCTTTATAAATTATTACAGGCAGAAAGAAAGATAGGTATGGTAATAAATGAATTGCAGCTGTAATGGATACTGACAGTTTGGAATAAAAGCTACAAAGGTGGCTGTGAGCAGTAACTAAGCCATGATTTCACATTCTGCAGATTTTATGCCAGTACTTGTGTGACTTCTGAGATCTGTAAAATTTATCCTTGGCACATCATTTTTTTCCCCCCTTCACTGGATTTAATCTTGCTATTCTCCTTTTGCTGATTGACTGATATTAGCTATTCAGACAAAAATGAAGCTACTGGGTGAAATAAAAGAGAACTAGAAATTCCTCAGGAAGGATTTGGAACAGTTTCCAGCACTAATTGTTCTAGTTAGAGATGTACACATGCCCAGAGGGCCACAGGATTTGGGTGGAGACTGTCACACTGAGTGTAGTGTTGACAGAAGAGAAAAAACTCTGGTTTTTTCTTTGTTTTTTCTACTCTTCTTAAAAAAAAAGCTGAAAACAGGCGGTGAAATATTTATGTTTTTATCATTTATACACATACATACACAAATGTATATGTAAATTATATGTAATACTATGGTATATATAATAATGTGGTACTTGCTGATTAATAAAAAACAATTAAATTTAATTTTAGGTTGCATAAAAACTCCTTTGATACAAAACCTAATTAAAATTTAAGTGGCTTTCAAAATACTATATAATAAAGTGTCTGACAAAAAATTGTAAATGTGTAGTTATGTCAGTTGTTCTTGAAGTGGTTTAATAAAATTGACAAAATTCAACAACATTTTTAAAAACTTTTTCTTCTGAAGTTTTCTGGTGATTTGTTAAATTGTCTATGGAGGACAGAGTAGAGGAAGATTGTGAAGAAGGGAAGAGATTCCATATGAGAAATATTCCTGATTTGTGGTATTGAATCCTAATTAGAATGTTCATTCATAAACATAGAATAAAATAATGTTGTATTTTGCTTTGTTCTGTGGTAGTGGTGAACATGCATTATAATGTCTGTCTAATATATCCATTGACTTTTACCATTGTAAATTGCCCATCAAAAGTTTATGACTTCTTTAAGCACATCAGTAATTTATAAACAGAGACTTTTTAAAGAGGAAACAAAAAAATTAATATCTTTATTTTTGTTTTGGATTTTTTTGTGGCAGAAGAATTGTGTTACTTAATTTTCATGCATTCCATAAAGTAAAGTGATATGATTTTTTTGCTATGATTTGATGGACATTTACAAATAGGTTGCTGGAACCCAGAAAAACTACCTGATAATTCAATACTGGAATACTTCAAGTCCTAAGGTGAAAATGTTTTTCTTGGTACAACTGCTAATTAAATCCAAGCAACTGAATAGTCATAAAAATTATGGCTGAAAATAATTCATCCCATAGTTTTGAGAACAACTTACAGGCAACATTAATACATTCATTATTTCTCTAGTCCAGAGTTAACATTTTATTTAATTAAAGTTTATTACAAGCTAAATTGTGTTTTCCACACAGCTTTTACATAACATAAAATATTGTCTCCTACAAAGGAAAGTGGCTTTTGTTATGAATTATGTCTTTGGCTTTCTGTAGGCATCAAATCATTATCTACAAAATAGTCCTCTCCATTTGTACTTGTCAGAAACCTGTGCATGCAAAATCAATCAAGATTCCTATCACACTGCCCTGAATCATGTCTTTATTAGATTACTTGGGAGCTGGATGAGTCACACTGCAAGACAATCCCTGCAAGGTGGGAGAGCTGCACACCATGACATTGGCTGGATGCCCTGCTCAGAGCTGCTCTCACTTCCCCTTTCTCCAGCAGCTGCTGTTGGCTACTTCAGGTGTTGCTGTCTTCTAGACACAGCAGCAAACCTACTGAATGGATTTCAGCATGGCAAAATGATCTCTTTTTCTTGTCAAACCTACTGCATGGATTTCAATATGGTAAAATGATTTTTTTTTCTTGTCTTTTCACAGCCTGTATGACCTCATAAAGAGATAACTGCCCTTAGGTGTAGGTTTGTTGATTTCACTTTCATGTGACTTCTAAAAGCATCTTAGAGCTTTGTATTTCACAACTTGATAAGCTTAGATTTTAACATTTGAAAACTGTGAGCTGAATAAATGGTTTTACAAGACCTAGTTGTGAGATGACTCAAAGTGAGCCAGACTACAAATAAAAACCAGGCTGAAAGGAATTGCAGCCATTGAATTAGGTGGAGATCAAATTTCAGCTACATTATATGAAATTAATGCAAATTTTTAGATATGCCAGGCTAAGTGGAATTAATCCTTCCTCTAGAAAATATTTACCCTATTTAATACATTTATGTGGTACTTTTTAAGAAGAGAAAAAAAGGCAAAACAGGGATATTCACAAGAAGTTGTATGTTCTGAGTTTCTACCATCAGAGCATTTACAATTGAGAAGTCCAATATTCAGAGCACGCTATCCTTTTAAGTTAGAAACCAACTAACTAATGTATTTTAATTGTGTTTTTTAAAGATTACTGGCCGTGTTCCCAGATTTCACTATGGTAAGTGAGCTACTGATCTTTCACAGTCATCAAATACGTGTCATAAAATATTTCTGTCAGTGCTGTAGACTTTACACGTTCCGATTGTATGAATGTGAGGATGTCTGGTGCATTTAGCTTAAAGCCTTGTTTGCATAACATGAATTTACATGCCTCCTATTCATGTCTATTTTGTCTCACTCTTCATAACTGCTTTATTTTGTAATTTTTCTTCAGGAAGGCATTTTTACGGCTTGAGATGCTCCCTCTAGTTAAACCAGAGCTTGCTTTAGATAAATAGGATTTACTTTTCCTTTCAAACTTAATTACTTTTCAGAATCATGATCAATTTCCCGCCTTGCTTGCTTGAGGGGAGTGACACTGTAGGAGACCCTTATGCATTTGCTTTGTAATAAGCCTTTATTCATACACTTCAGGCTACACAATCAGCTCCTCCACTCCAGAGCGTGTGCCTGTGTGTGTGTGTGGCTGCAGCCACAGGCCTGCATGTTGGAATGCTGATGATGGGGGACCAAAAGTGCTGAGGAATGGGAGAAAAGCAATAATCTGGCTGTGACCATCCATGGGTCTTATGATATAAAATTAAGCTACCTTTGATGGCCTCTTTCTTTTTTTTTTTTTAATTATTTTTAGTAGAGATTTCCCACATAATATCCTACCTAAAAGATTCCATTTTAGGGTTCTCTTTTTTACCTGTTTTAAAAACATTGAGTAACAGGAGTAATTTTTTTCTCTAATGAAAAGACACAGTAATTTGGGATCCTGATAGTTCAAATAAGGAGTTTTCCTGTTGAAACACTTTTATGTTTCAACTTATTGCTTGTTATTTTTGTCTGTTTTAAAATACAGTCAATTTTTAAAGCAAGAATTTAGTAGCTAGGGAATAAAAGTTTATGGAAAGCTACAAATATTAGCTATAATATTTTGCTATGACACTAATATTTCACATGAGCAAAAAATCCAGTTATATGCATATTAATAGAAAACCCCTTCTTCTCCCAGGACCTGAGTGAAGACTTATTTGGGGCAGGGTGAGGGAGCACTGAAAATATTACATCCTACTGAAAAACAATTTGATTTGCACACTACTTCTTCTTAAAAGTCAGCTTCTTGACAATTTTAATTGTTATCTAGTGTGATTTTCATGGTCAGACTTCTTTAAATGGACCATAAGTTAATCATTAGCAGAAGCAATAGCCTTTTCCTCTTCATCCAAATGTCATTTAATAGAAATAGATTAAACAGGGAGGCCCACATTAAAGGTCTCTCCTCAAACATAGAAACATTTTTGGTCCTTAATAAAACATGTTATCTTGTAGACTTGTATATTTAAATGTTAGAATCATGGAATGGTTTGGGTTGAAAGGAACTTTAAATATCACCTATTTCCAACTCCTCCTGCCATGGGGAGGGACAAATCCTGCTAGACCAGGTTGCTGAGAGCCCAATCCAGCCTGGACTTGAACATTCCAGGGGTGTGGCATTTACAGCTTCTCTGAGCAACCTGTTCCTCACTACCCTCCTGTGCCTCACTACCCTCATAGTGAAAGAGTTGAAGTAAAAGTAAAAATCTGTAAGAAGACAGAGTAAATGATCCTTCAGTGCTTCTTTCTACCCTCTGTAAAAACTATCTTCTGTAATTTTGGCTGCTTGTCCTCATAGTCGGAGAGTAGGATAATAATTTGTCTTTCCTTTATTAAAATCTCAAAAAAAAATTGACTAAATTCTAGTACTGTGTAAACCAAATATTTAAAATAAACATTGGGTTAAATTAAATTTCTTTTGGGATTTCCATCTGAGGGACTGTACTGTCTTAAATACAGGTTGCCAAAAGGCCTGGTTTTGAACATTTCCTGTAATCTGTCTTGAATCTATCCTTGAATCAAAATCTTCTGAAAAGGTCTTCAGAAAGCAGAGAGACAGAAAGAGGGCATTTATTGACTACAAATGGTTTGGTTTGGGGTTTTTTTTGTGCTGAGTCATTTGTGCTTCTCAAAAGTTTTAAAGCTGAAGTTTTTATCCAACAATGGGTCTTCTATCATTTCCCTTCTAACTAAGTGTGCTGTGACAGGAAGCTTTTCCTGTTGACTTGCTCTAAATTTAAATTAGTGCCTGCCTCAAGCCATGGGGTGCGCTGTCTCCAAAGATCCGACGCTTCAGACCAGGGATAGGGTGGCACATCTGTGAAACTGGATGAGCTGTTTTGTTCTCCAGAGAAGGGTGAGAGCTGTATAGCAACTTTACCAATTGTCCCTTGAAAATCATGACAACTTCAAAAGAGCAAGCATTTCTCCAGGAGGACTATACAAAACAAGAAATTAAAGATAAAATTGACCTGAGTGGCACAACTTGTCCATTTATTTCCAATGCCTGCTAACCTTCATATAGTTTTAAAGATTAGAGAGGTCCATTCAGAGTATCTTTTTGTTAGTCAGTTACAGTAACTCCTCCCTATTTTCCAGATTTACTGAATTTTAGGATGAGCCTTACAGTTTTTAACCTATTAGTCTCTATTTTCATTACAGTTGTGTATGTCAAATCTGGTCTCTGCTGAGAAGACTCTTGTTCTAAAGCAAAGGATTCTGGTCCTTGTGTACAAAACAGGTGGATTTTAGGCCAACAGAAACATGTGAACTATTACTAATTTATAAATTATGGGGGTTTTTTTTCACTCATATATAAAGCATGGTAATGATACCCTTCATTTGGTTAAGAGTAAGTAGTTCTTTTTTCGCTTTAATACAAATGTAAGTATTTTACTTAAAACTAATTACTATAAAACAGACCAAGGGATTTTTTCATGGAGGTCCTTACAATATGTTTCCTGGGTATAGCTATGTTAATATTTATATTTGATAAATTTATGCAACTTCACAGAGACAACTATTTCTTTCTGTGGCATGGTTCAAAGAGTTTTTCATGCAAATAATAGCTGCAGAGAGTGGTTTTAAAATATGATAATGAGATAACGGTGCAGATGTCAAATTCACAGTAACAACAGGAGAATGAACCAAAACCTGCAAGATGGAATGATATGCAAACAAATTATTCTGCTATGGACAGGGAACTGGAATTTGTTTTGCGTTGTTTTCTCTTGGTTTTTGCCTATGACTGGGACCTCTTTTCCGTTTTTATGCAACTTTTAAAAATTTCTATTAAGGGAAGTCAGGTAGACTATGAAACAATACTGAAAATCAGTTCCAAGAAGAATTAGATCCCATTGTTACATTGCTACTGGGAATCCATCTATGACACTTACCTCCAATTCCCATCCAGGAACAAAAAAAAAAAAAANGCATTTCCAAGAGAAAGAGCTCTAAGTGCTCTTGCTTTCCATTTTCAGTTGATTTTCAATCATTTAAACTACTGTCTTGGTTCTTGCTATATTTTGAAAAGGAGTTAATTGAACTTGTATAAATGAAATTCCCTGAATGTAGCAGTGCCTCAAGCTAGCTGTGGCAGGAAGACTTAGATCTTAAGAATTGCAAGCAAATTTCTAAATCAGTATTTCTAAACTTGATACCTTCTATTAATGCAAATATGTGGAAATAGTAGAAAAAAAAACATAAAACCAAACTGAGCTCCTTAGTATTTCCATAGAGCAATATTTTTGTATTTTTGCAGAGCAGCCATTTTTATTTGCCACTAGTGATTTCATTTTTCCCTTCTGTGAATTAGTGGGCAAAATATGAAGATGGGAGAAAAAAGATTACTTTATTGCTTCAACCCCATCACTGCAGCGAGGGAATTCATCAAAGTCCCATTTCCTTGTGTATGGATATCATATGTTTAACTTTATTGCTCACATTATAATTACATAAAGATCTTTTATAATTTTTTTCTTAAGTAGGGTATCACCTTATCCTGTGGTGTGTAACAGGAGGCTAAAGTGAGACCCTTTAGGAGAACTTTTTCTTTGGGCTCTGTCAGTCAGTTCAGAATTCTGTCCAAAAAACTGGTTTAGTGAGGGGACAGGAAAAAATATGGAAGTCATTGTTTTTGCAAAAATGTTGAAAGGGTTGGCAAACTGAAGAATTATGTGTTAGGATGCTCCATGCATGTTTGCATTTGAGTTTTGATAATTTTGGCAAATGTGTCTTTATTAAATGTTTTTATAATATAATGGAAGAAACTTCTTGATGAGTGTTTCCAATGCATTTGTTTTTATAGGGTATTAGGAATGTGAGCAACTTATTTTTCTTCTGTGCTTATCTAAATTTTCAAGTATAGTGCTACCAAGGTCCAAAGATTTTCTTGTCAGCATTTCTGTCACCTAGCATATTTGACAAAAGTCATTCTCCATTTTCAACTTTTTCAGTTGTGAGAAAAATCATACAATATTTTGGACAAATGCAATTTTAGTTAAACCATATGTCTAATGTATTTTTCTCAGTAAGACATGAACTTTTACTTATGAATACTGAAGACAAAAACACACTTTTGCAGATTAACTAAAGGCAGATGTTTATGTGAAAAATAGGACAAACTTGCACCTCTTTTTAACAGCAAAGAAGGAAATACTTCTGAAATTCCAATTCCAAGTCTCTATTGAAAATTTTCAGTGTTCGCATTTTTTTTCTGTGAAATCACACATGACACACCTTATTTTCCAGTGTTTCTATTTCTCAGTACTCAAAGTGATATACCTAAATTCTGATGTAATTTCTCATGCTGAAAACCTCATGCTTATGTTTCAGGACCGGGCATGGGGAAAAAAAATAGCAAAACACAATGAACACCATAGCTGGAATTCATCCAGGTGAACTCTAATGTTCAAAAGTTCTTAAATGTTTGAATCTTAGCTAATCATCAGAGTTAATGGAAAGGAACAGGAACCTTTTCAACTGAATCACTTCTTCAATTTTTTTAACCTATTTTAGGATGAGATTAATCATTCTCCTGAAATTCACACATTTCTGCACACAGAATATAGAAGCTGTGTCAGATGGCTAATACTAAGACATCTAACTTTTGGACAACTGAAAATTAGGCATGATGAACTGCATCTATAATTGGTTGGAGTGGGAATTGTTTGGAACTTAGGAGGCAAAATGTGTTCAATTTTCAGTCTCCCTGTGGTCTACTGTGGGATAGAATGGCAAAATCTCTTCCTCCAGTAAATTGATCAGACTGATAAAGAATGTTAAATTTAGTCTTTACAGAAATGACAAAAAGGAAACATGAAGGATTGAGCCGTTGACTTCTCTGAACTGTTGAAAAGGATTTGAATTCAGTGTATCTTCCAATCATTGCTGTTTGCAGCAACAGAAATCTGTATGAGAGAAATTCTGCATCCCCAGTCATATGCTACATAAACCAGGGAATGACATCTCATGGTGTTCTAGAGAAGCATTTCCAACACAGTGGAGATGTGCTGTACTTTTCTACTCAGATTTGAACCCACTGATTGGTCAGATTTTGTGTGTGTATACATATATACATATAAAACCTGTACATATATATGTACATACTGCATTGCCTCTAAATTTTTGGACAATAATCCAGGATTAATGGGTAACTTTGAGGTAGGTTAAATTGCTGATGGCATAAGTTGGCCATTATACTGAAGATAAAATTTGCCATTTAAGTTCAGTGTGTTAGTCTTGTTGAAAGAATAGCACACATTGAAAATATGCAAATGTATCTGTGTGATGTTCAAGACCCCAGTTAGGAATTTCAGATTATACTGAAGACTCTTGTTCCATGTGGAGAGATAGACCAGTACCCACAGGTATCTCTTATAGTGTTAAGAGGGCTTTGATGTTGTCTGTAGTGAGGTAGAGATGTTTCATAAGAAAAATTGTCATCAACTTTTTGAATGTCATTTCAGTCTAAGTACAAATTAAAATCGTGTGTCTGTTTTGGGAAATTAGAAATTGCAATTATTTCTTGCCCATTTTGTCATTTGAATAATTTCTCTAGCCAGTGTTCAGTTTGAAAAAAATCTGCATTTTTAATCTTCTTGAGAAATTCTGAGGTATGCAAACGCTCCAGCTGCCAAAAGAGAACAGCCTTAACTGACCATTGGAAAAAGCAATTTGAAGTCGGTTGCAAATTTAAACTCTTGAGTGTGAGAAAGCAATGGCTTATGGAAAATACCTGAGAAGAGAGGAAAACCCTGGTCTGTGACAATGGACAGGAAGGAAAAGGCACAGTCTCTTCCGGAGGTCTGAGCTGCTGTGTGGGCAGGGCACAAGCTTACATTATGTGGGAAATGCCCTACCTTAACAAAATTAAATTATATCTGTCTTCTGTTTCTGTGTCTGTCTGTGTAAACAACTACTTATGGTATAGGGTGAAACAACAACAGCATCCACACCAGTCTTGATAGAGTGGTTTTCCTTTTTTTTTTTTTTTTTTGATCTTTATGAAATGTCCCAATTCTCTGCATGCTGTGTGGCATGCCGTTGTCTGTTTAAGAAGAACAGGCAACAGACATATGGGTTGTCAGTAATAAAATATTTTGTGGAGAGGATACAGCTGTTTCTAGTTTAATATCTGCCATCTGAAAGCGTCTGTATCACACAGAAAAGGCAAAAGAGAGAAACATTATCTCTGGGAAGCATACCAACACTGTTTCTAGCAAATAATTTCTGAATCTAGACGTGTGCTATAAACTGATAAACATCCTTTTCTTATTGTCCTGAACAAACTACTTATTCTATTCCAATCTTTTTCAGCAGCCTGACTACTTGATTTCATCCTTTATAACTAAACTTAGCATTGATTGACCCAAGAAATCAAAGAGATGCCTAAGGTACTCATGTGAAATATATCTTTTGTATAATCTAATTGTACCTCTAGTGATATTTTCCAACCTTATGTCCTTCTCTTGAAGGGACTTATGGTGCTTCAGATCTGGGATCTTCCCATCAGCAACTGATATATTATAAAGGACATCTGTCGTTCTCTTGATCCTAACCACTGCTAGTGGCTGCTAGCCAAACAGACATCAAAACCAGCAATTTTTCATTACCTCCTTATTATCTCAGAAAGCTGGAAGTCCTGCTCAAAGGCATGAATATAAAAGATTTGAAAAAAAATCATAAATGGAGCATTTCTCATTGCAGAATATTTTATGGCTGCCATACTTGCAGATAATTCTGTTGTCTAGAATTAGGTAGGGCTGGGCCAGTAAAGGTTTTATACTCCTAAAATCTGCAGAGACCTGCCCTCATCTGAAGGCAGTAGAGTCTGTAAGATTTTTCAGCTCTAAAGGAAGAGTCAGGTGCCTTAGGGTGAAAAGAAAGGAGCTGCAAATCTGATTTCAGACCTAGCCTAGAGATCAGGACAGACACTGGTTAAAAATCCACCCAGAGCGTCACCCTTGGCACTTCCTTTAGGGATTAGGGGCAATGTTGTTATCAGGTTTAAAATTGTTCAGACATTACAACAATTTCCCATGATGCAGAAGACCTATTCTGTAAGACTTGCTCAGCCATGGAGAGCACAAACTAATTTCCCTCATGTTACAGGATTGCACTATGTTTTGAGGCGAAGGTACAATTTGAACTGGAAAAGAAAGTGCTCTTCCTATGGAAATCGGATGGCTCTCTCCCTGAAAGAAGGTGCTGATGGTGGCCCATTACCTGCTGGGCTAAGGTGATGCCAGTAGTACAGACACAAAAGTTTGAGTGCCTCCCTCACCTCCCATCACTATGGCTGTGACTTGGGCTCAAACCACCTGTTTGGAGTCCTGTGCACATGCTTGTGCTTGTTTGAGGGCTGTAGAAGTCAAATCGTAGAACCATAGAATGGTTTGGGTGTGAAGGGACCTTAAAGATTATTTAGTTCAAACTCCCCTGCCATGAGCAGGGATGCCACCTTCTAGACAAGGTTGGTCAAAGCCTCATCCCACCTGGCTTTGAGCATTTCAGGGATGAGGCATTTACAGCTTCTTTGGGCAACCTGTTCCAGTGTCTCTCCAACCTCTAAACATACTGTCTGTCAGTTTAAAACCAATGTCCCTTGTCCTATCACCTTGTAAAAATACCCTGTCCGTTACTTCTCCTTCACTGGTGCAACCCACTGTTTTAAAATGAGGTGAAAACTACAGGTCCATGTGAGCTGACTGCCCCTACTCTGCACTGAGGACACCTCCTGACAGCTCAGGTAGCAGAACTTGCATGTCCTGTCCCCTAAACAGGAGGTGGCTCTCTCTCTGAGGGGCACTGCTCTGTCAAGAGCCAAGGCTGCTATGGCATGGACACGTGCTTTGCCTGTGGCAAATGCCTGAAACAGAAAGCAGGGACCTCTGAGCAGGGATTTTTCTGACATGAGAGAAGAGGTCTTATCATGTTATTGCCTCTTCAGACCTGGGCACTAAGACTTCATCAGCTACTTAAATATCTCCATTAGCAAACTACTTTAAGAATATTATTGTTCAAAAATTGTTTTGAAAATCTGCCACATTTTGCTTGGCCTTTTACAATACATATTATTTTTCTTCTTTGGTTTTTTTTTCCCATCTTTGAATAGTTTCTTTAACAAAATTTTGATTTTATGGCACAAGATATCAGCAGTTTGTTGCATTCCAATCAAACTGATCATGCTCTATTTACAGTGGGCTGGTAAAACTAAAACACTCCCTGATCTCCCTTAACGTAATCACAGAGGTATTACTATAAAAATGCTTAGACTGATGCAGCTGATTTAAGTACCTTGGAATTACATCAGCTATACTGGTGTCAAACTGCACCTACACAGATGCGTAATTCTTCCAGTGGAAACTCGCAGGAGGTGGTGATTCAGTATGTGCTGAATGCTATAATTAGATAACATCCAGTTTGTATACAGCCCTCTGTGAAGAGAGGAGGGTCTATACAGTATTTGAAAGCAGTAAGATGCAATATCTCTGTGTTTATTTGACTTGCCTCCCTTGGGTAAGTGCCAGTTTTAAAAATTAACAAAGAAAATGCTTTGGTTTTACATGTTTAACTCTGAAAGCCTGTATATTTCATATCTGCTTGGGGAGTATAATATTCATGAGAAAATGAACTCAGATTTCTCTTTTGAGGCTAAATGATACAGGTGATGGATATTTTACTGGAAAGAGACATATATAACACCAGTGACCTGAATATTCAATACAAGGTCAATACGTTTTCTTTGTCAAAGATAAAATATTGGTTTTAATTCTAATGGGACATGCTGAAATGCAGTTAATAATATTTAGTTATTTGAGATTTGCCAAGTGGGTGACAAACTCCTTCTCTGCCTGCACTGCCAGTCAAACTCTCTGTTCCCATAAGGCTCTCATGAATTGATAGGCTTTAAAATCTGTGTACTACATCTTTTGTTCTCATCTCAATAACTTGTGTTTTCCTCCAGTATACATGTTGAGAAAAGGAACACCCCCAGTAGCCATTTCTTGTTGACCTTGGCCAATCTCTCCTGTTCTCATGCTGGAGATCATTTCTCCCTCTGTAGGGCGCACACAACTGCTGGCAGGGACCAGGCAGGAAATAGGAACATTAGTATTATTTGTCCTTGTTTTTCAAACCTGCACAATTTTACTGATTCTTTAGTGAAGAATGTGATCTGGCAGCTGCTTTTATAGGAGGTGACAGCAAACAGCAGCATAAGAATGGTGAAAAGCTGTTCACAAATGAAAGATAGGAGGAATACCAAAAGTGAGATGAAGAAAGGTTTTTTTCCTACAGAAAAAACAGCATAGAAGGACAACTTTGCCTATCCAAGTCTTCTCCTGAAGAAGAAAGTGAGAAAATCGAGCTATTCTCATCCTTAACTGCTCCTCAGGTTAATTACTGCCATTGTTAAAGGAGGGTGCCTTTAACACATTTCTGTCGTCTTTAGAGTACAGGGATCCTACAGGCTAACAGAAATTAATAATTCTTGAATATTCTTTGATTGCCTCTAACCCAGTGGGAGGGCATATCACATGAAAGTTTAGACAGGGAGGCAAAGTTATAGATCTATTGCTCTTTTTCTAATCAGATCTATTCTAGGTTGCGTCTCAGAGTTTGTTTTTTTCCATTTTCAAGCACTTTCAAGCTGTTATGTCAGAAACAGTGAACTATATTTTTATTTTATCCTAGATTTTATACTTTCCTTTTTATTATATTTACACCAATGTTTATAATTTGCATTTCATTGATAGAAGTTTAATACTGGTGTTTTAAAAGCCTTCAGCTTCACATAAGCAATTAGTATGTTGTGATAAAAGTGAAATACAAATGCAGGAGAGGCAGTGGAAGATATTGCTGTACCTCTAATGTACCCCAAATAATGAACAGGCACTTGAAATAACTGAAAGCAAGAAGTACATAGATAAGCATAAGCATGCAGTGGTAATTCACTTTGAGATACCAGTGAAAAATCATTGAGAACATGAATAATTATGGATTTGATGGATATTTGGATGCTGGCCACAGAGGCAGTAAAAGTATTTGAAAGAGGGTTTATTTCCTATTAAATGGGTGCCTATCTGGACTCCTTTGCTGGTGTTCTTTGCTGGTGTTCTTTGCTGGTTTTGATTCCATTGAAACTTTTCATTTTGACTTTGATTTTTTCTTAAAATTATATTGATTTTTCCTAGTCTAATATAAATCATTATTTGTGTTCATTATTGAGTAAAGACTTATCTGTATTGACGTGTGCTAGACTGACCACTATTAAATAAATTCTGCAGATAAATGGATAATGGCTTCTGTTTAAGAATACTAACTCTTCATTTTATTCTAATGTTAAATCTTTTGATTTAATTGTAGTTCAAAATAATTAGACACTTTGAAATGTCCTAATTTTCATTTGGAAGAAAACTTTTGCTTTTCTATTGAGCATTAAGTAAGTTATCAAATGAAAAGGACAGAGAAGTAACAGCACTTTTCATATCTTAAAAGTCTTTCTCAGGAACAAATTAACATATCGTCATGCTATTACAAATAATTTTGTAATTTAAATACACTCAGTTAAACCTATGCAGGTCAGGAAATCTGGAGACTTCTTTAAATCTTTAACACTGTGTTATTGCAGTTATAATCTTCTTGTTACACAGGAATATTTCATTTTACATGAATTCTGGAGTGTAATAAATAGCCTGAATAATAATGTAATAAATCAAATAATTAGGTGGAAATTAAAGTCAACATTTTCAGAAATAGAGGAACTTCTCTGATTCTCATCTGACATACTCTCCAATTTTCATGTTCATTGTTCAAAGTACAGGCACAAGGTTTCACTTAAAAATGTAATTTTTTTTTTTTTATTGACAACATGATTCTTACCCTAATGTTATTTTCAGAAACATCTGAGTCATCTTAACAGGAACTATTTAAAAAGTGTACCAGAAACAGGGACCCAACTATTTCTGTGAGTTACCAGCAAAGCTGTATAATTATACAAAATGAAAGATATTATTTGCTGTTTTCCCTTTCTGCTGTTTCCCACAAGAACCACACATTTGTGCATCAATCAAGTATATTTAAGGGGAGAAAAATGTGTCATTCCCACCGCTGTGTTCCTCCTCTACACACTGCAGTTTATAATCTTTCTAGGCACTATTCTCCAAAGGACTATATCAAATGACTAGCACAGGATGAGTCTGATTATTTATCATTCATCACTGCACCTAGAGATTGCTGTGATTAACTCCTGGTCATGCCTGTGCTTGTAGGAGCTGTGTGATGTTTTTAAGATCTGTCCATGTTTCCTCATTCCCACTCGATGCCAGCTCTGGTCTGAATCTCACTTTTATCCTCACTTACGTCTTTCACAGCAAAGGAATTGGAGGATGTAGGCATAGATCAGTAATTTTTAATTCTTGCTGTGGGTTGCCGATGGAGGGATTTCCAGAAGAGTGGACAATTTTCCTCTTCCCCACCCTTAAAAAATTCAGCAAGATTTGTAACCACTTGAGCCCTTTGCCTCTTGGTGAAAAAAAATTATATTCCATCTCTAGTAGCTTTCAAAGCATCCAATTTGCACAAAAGGGAAGTACTGAATAGAAGTGGAAAAGGATTGCTCTCAGAGTAACTCATTCTAATGCTAGGAAGGTTGCATACTAAACATATTGTAAATTGATTAACTATCAGAATAATCCACATAAATATCCTCCACTAGTTTGAAAATTAAATGTGCTTGACCATTGATCTGCCAACAGTAGTTTAGCTCTAAAATATTCTATTAGGAACTGCATAACAATTTCTATTATTTGTGTATTCTTATTTATTTACATACTGCAACAATTTATCATAGAAAAATGATATGGCAGCCATAAACTTGAGCAGATTATGTTCAAGAATTTTCAACTCCAAACTGAAACAAAGTAAATTTCTATTTAGGAAATTAAATAAATAAATATAATAAATTTATAAATATTATATATATATATATGTATATGTATATATATATAAATAAATAAATGTCTATTTCAGAGATGTATTCTCCAAGTTGTTAAGTTGCTTTCTAGGAAATGCATGTTGAATCTTCCACAAAATTTATGCTTTTTCCTCTCATTTTATGTATTGGAGGACTAAACAGACACATTTTATGCTGCTATTGAAGAATATTTTAGCACACTAACAGCTCCCAGTAAAATCATATCTATAGAAAAGTAAAAATATCCTTTTTCTTATTCCCTTGTATTTTTATTAATTTATCTACTTTGATTTTATACTGGTACGTCTATTGTTGTCACCTTTGCAAAGCAACTGTAGAAATTCCATAGACTCTTCCCACACTCTTTAAAAATTGAGTTTGTCTTCTAGCCACCAAGTAACCTTTTTCATATGACCTTGTTCTTACAAGGTCTGCCAAAACTCTTATCACAGATAAATCTTTTATCTTTTTCCAGGTCCTGAATATCATTGTTTTAGCAATCATTAAGCTTGTATGTATCCATTTTGATGATGCTTTAGGGATGCCTTTAATTCCCAAAATGCCAGATCAAATGCAAACAGAAAGTTCTGAGCATATTTTGCTTCCAATCATTTGATATTATGGACTTAAATAATTTACTTTTTCATTCTGAGAAGATGGTTATGTTCTCTGCTAGAAGTTAAGCACGTTAGCTCTTTAATGTTTTCTCCATCATATGTACTTTCTTATCCAGTTTGAGAAGAAAATTCCATAGCAACTTCCAGATGTCAGTTACTCCCTAGAAGAGAAACAATACTGGTAGAAAAATGGCATGAGATTTATGCTGGATTATCTCCATGAATGACATTAGGTTTGGATGGACAGTTTAAGTGAAAGTTTAGAAAGGTAATGGAACATTCATTTATTTTTTATCTTCTTTTACTACAGTTTTGTTATAAAGGAAAGGAAGAATCTTCTTTCACAGAACTAACAATGGCCCTGGAGGAAAAATGTGAATTATACTTACTTTATATAGAAATCAAACTAGGAATAAAGCACCTTTTTCTGTGAAAAAGCCCATAGCATTTTTAACAAGCACAAAGAATGTGTTTTATAAAGGATTATAAACTCAGTACAATATGCCACATACAAAACAGGATTTGATATACTGTAAGGTACTGCTGCCCATTTATTGATACTGCACTAAACTATGAGAAATATGCTAATGTGGCACAGTGCATACACTTTTCCTGGCATTCACCTGACTTCAGTGTCTTCAGTGGAGAGTCAGTAAATCTATTTAAGGGGCCACTACAAGAATGCATCTCACTAGCACATATCTAAACGAGATCATTCAATCAATCACACACACACACCAGCTGAATCTTACCTGTTTTATTAGTGCTATAACTTACAGTGACTTCATCTGTCCTCCAACTTCCAAGAACAAAAATAACTATTTGGGAAAGCTTAAGAAAACAGCAAAGAATCAGAAATAATGAATGATCAGAGAAAAAAAGATGTACTCATGAGATGCACTGAAAATTGGAAATTTAGAGAGGAACAATAAAAAGGTTACAGATGTGGGATTAGAAGTACAAGGATAGAATAGCACCTTCACAGAAACCACTCTGTTGACACTTAAACAATTTGTTAGCCAGGATAGTGGGTGTTTCTGGCATCATAGATTTCAACATTAGAGGAAGAAAAGAAAGAAGCTGACAGATGGGATATTTCACATCTGTAAGGTGATGTATCATTACATCTAAGTTTATTAAAAGTTCTTTTGTTGGAAGAAAGATATGCTTAGAAAGATTTTGGCATTCAATATGATGATGTTTTCTCAATGACAAGGAACTTAGCTTTGTATGATATACTGTGCACAGAAATTTATTTGTGGGCAAAATAAAATGTGAAATTAATTTTTGTTCAATAACTCAAGAAAATAAAGATGCTAAGTTATGAAATGGTATGTATGTCTGTTTCTCTCAACGTTAAATGAATGGGTTCTGTAAATGGAAAAAAGTGCTTACCTTTGAAAATGCAGGGTCCAGTTCACAAAAGCCTTTCATATAATTTGTGTAAGTGTATTTAATCTGCTGAGAAAGTGTACTGAAAGTGATTGTAGTCTGTAGTCACAGTCCTGCTGTTTATGTACTGCCTTCCAGGACTCCATTGAAAAGAGTAGACACAGCCTTGCTGTTTATTCCATCTAGGGCCAGATGAAATTTAGTGGAGTATGCTCCTTGCTTCAGAAAACTGCAGGTCTCTGCTCACTTCACTGTCTCATCTGCTTCCCTTGTGGAATGCCTCAGTCACAGCAAGGCCTTTGGTAAGCAATCTTTAGGCAACTAAATGAAGTTCTGTGTCTCTGCAGCTCTTGCAGGAACTGAGAGTCAGTCCTGTATAATGACAACTATAGTAATCCTAGAGATCAGGCTGCAGACTGTCAGATCCAGATGTGGATGTACTCAAGTTGCATAATAGTGTACTCAAGTTGCATAACAGTCGTTATCTCTCCCTAAAGGAAAAGAATTATGGTTTATCTTAACTGGAATTTATGTTTCAGAACTGTGCCTCATTACAAAACTTGTAAACTTCATGGATTTCAGCTAAACATAGATTTCCAAAAGTGTGTCTACATTGTACTTAAAAGGAGCCAGCCTGGACTCAGAATTAGGCCTATGTAAATTGAGTTTTCAAGTGACTGTGCCATTTCTGAATCAGCACAGCTAAAAGGAGCTGCAGTTCAGGGGTTATTTGTAAAGGGCAAGCTTGTTTCTAAATACATGTGAGGAATGAGCAATTGTTATTTGATGAGAGGTGGCTGGTAGACTTATAATTGTTTTCTGACTGGCATAGAGGTAAATGAATTTTTTACTGTAAGTGTAAATCTTGCCTTGTCTTTAATGAATGTATTCTTTATTAATCTACAGCAGCGCTAGGAAAACACAAGCTTGGTATTTTGTTTTGACTTGGTAGCAATATTTTAACAACCTGATTTTTGCTTGAAGTATTAAAAATTACATAGGAAAGTAGCAAATCAAATAATTAATTCTAGTTGTTTTTACTTATCTATTTATCTATTTCTTTTGATTTTTTTTTCTAATAATGAACCTGGAACTTAGCCACAATGGCTATTTCTATATTAGTCAGCTAAGAAGTGTTAAGGAACATTTCTAGGAACTGAAACTTGGCTATTACATTATCAAATTTTTATAAAAGTCTTTGAAAGTTTTGTGGTCTATAAAACTAAAACTCTGAAATAATAATCCTTTTTTCAGATTTAAGAGAGAATATTCAATAAAAAAGTTTTCGAGGGTTTTTTTTTTAAGTTTGAAAGTTTATTAGGTGCTTGGCAGATACTGGCCTCAATCACAGTGAGCATCCTCAAGCAATTTGCTAGCACAGAAATTGGCAAAATTACCCAAAACTACAGCATAATTACACTTTTACTACCAATAATTATTAATTTTCTTTTCAGTTTTAAAGTAATTGCCTTTTAAAATTTATGTCACAGCATGACAAAAATAGTGATTATCATGAGACCTGTTACTCTGTATTTTTCTGTATTTTAGACCTTTGTGCAATTTTAAAGCTGGTTGACCAAAATCAACCATAAGATAGGGACTCATCACCTCCCTATATAGTAGCATAATACTGTTTCCATTATTGATTCCTATTACTCTTGTTATATTTGAAAATATTTAACTTTAATAGACACTGTGTTTTTCAAAACTTTCATATCAGCACACGCATTAAACATTGCACTGATATTATACTGTTCCCTAAGGCCACTTGCTCCTCCTACTAACATCTTTGGGCCAGACATTTCCTAGAGGGCCTTTCAGAAATTCAACTAAATTATATTTCAACTAAATTATATTTAAGAACTCTTTTTCCATTATTGTTTCAATTCTCTTGAATAAAATGAGGCTTAAGAAGTGGGATTCCCATTTACAGAAGCTTTGCTGATTTCTATTGTATTATGCTCATTTGTGTGTTTTACAAGTCTCTTTAAATGTGTTTTCAGCTAATTTACTTAATATTAAAGTCATGTTCACTGATCTATAATTTTAAGATTCACCCCTAACACATCATTTAAGATGGCTACAATACTGGCTACCCTCCAGTCCACTTGCACAATAGTGGAGATTAATGAGAAACTCTATTTTTTGTTTGTAATTCAGTCCCTTTGATGGGGATTTTCAGAGGTCACTAATGTAGTTAGGTTCCAAAATCCCATTAACATTTAGTGAAAAATGTGCATTGTACTCCCAGAGCTCTGAAAAACTCTTAATTTTCATCCATAAGTGCTCCTCAGTGAATGCTGTTTCATCCTAGTCACACAGTGATATGAATTCACAGTTTAGCATAACACCTTTCTTTTTAATACAGCATCACTTTGGCTACACTAGAAGGGAAGCTTAATGTAGAAATAATTAAATCCTTTTTACATAAATTATAAAGGGGTAATAATAATTGTGTCAGTTTGGCCATATTCTGAACCAGCTATTGACTTAAATGCGTCCATTTCTTGCCCGTTGCTCAGTTTTGTTTAGCATACCTGCAAATGTCATTAACTTTATTAATCTTTTGCATATTCTTCTTCCTTGTCTTTCAAGGGCTTTCTTCCATCCTTTGCAGTCTGGTTTTCCCTGCTGGGTTGCTACCATATGATGCCAATATTACCTGCAGGTACCATGGCAGCTCTGGCCGGTTGATTTGCAATGCCTGCTTTGAATTCAATGCTGCTTTAAGTTAATTCCTGAAGCTTTGGGATAGACCTAGAAACCTGCAGTTCTCATTGCCCAGTAGCTTTTTTAAAGCTTACTGATAGCTGTTGGACTTTGCTTATGTACAACATCTCTTCTAAAGTAGCCAAGAGATACTTGGACTGTGTTACTCTACATTGTAAGTCTGTACTGAAGAAAAATGTACAGCAATAGAAGGTAGTTTTTAAACTGCCTTTTACAGTATAGGATAAAACAAAAAAAACAGAAAAGAAAAAATGATAAAAAAATCAAACAAACAATAAAGAAAAACAAATAAACAAAACCACCCAAAATTAAAACAAAACAAAATAAACACAAACAAACAAACCTTCACCTGAAGAGTACCTTGCTCCTTCTGATAACTGAAAAATCCTGTGGAGAAATTCTACAGGTATAAGATACAGAAAATGCTGGCCAAGACACATGGGTGGAGTGGATATTAAAGCTCATGTTGACTTTCCTAAGACCACATGAGAAAATCTTAGGTTTGCATCTTGCAATCAACACAATGCCAGAAGATAAAATTTGACATTAAATAACCATTATAATTTATGATCATTTATAAATCACACAGAAACATGTAACTTTGAGATCTCAGGCTGAATAGTCAGAAATAGAATTGGAAAATTTTATCTTTATTTTTGACAAATTCGAAACTGTGCTATCTAGAGGCAGGAAGAAGCATCACTAGAACAATATACAATAAACAATATTCAAAACACAAGATGATGCCCTTGCATATAGAATTATATAACTGTATGCTAGTTAAATAGCAAAAAAACCCTAGAATTACTATTTTCCATCAGCAAATTTTCAGCTTCTTGCACTCCAACAATCCTATCCTGGAGTTTATGCTAGTTTGGTAAATTATTACTATGTTCTATCTAGATAGAGTGGTGTAATTTTTTTTCTTCTAATTTACATCCAGTTTGTTTGGATGGAAGGAAGGAGCATCAGGAATATTTTACTTTTGATCAGGAGTAAAGAACAAGTTTTCTTGAATGATCAGGAAGAGACTGATTTTTTGCCAGAATCCTTCTTGGAAAGAACTGACTGAATTAACACCAAAAAAATTTGATCTCTAGATGTTTAACATGGAAAAAAAATTGAAAAAAAATCTCAGAGACTTCTGAGTATCTGTAAATATATGTTCTTGACCAAAATTTGGGGGTTTAATATCCTTATGTTCTTATTTAATACTGTAAACAGAAGTGATTCTGCAGATATTGACATCAGTATAAAATAGGGGGGAAAAAGCCCTCAAGGAAATAACTTCCTGGGATTCTTACTATAGTATGACTGGAAGGAACTACTGTAATTTCTTGTCTTTCACAGAAAAGTTCTGGGCAGCATTTATAAATATTACATGTTAGAAAACTAAAATCCCCTGAAATGAAGAAAAATATTTTATATGGTTGAATTTAATAGAAACAGGACTGGCATCAAAATCAAGCTGGAAAACACAAAACATCAAAAATGTGCCTTCAGGATGAGTGGTTTTGTGGAGGTTGTTTTTTTTTTTTAATTTGCCCATTTTTTTGACTCAACAACATTTGCATATGGTAAAATTGGATTTGAAACACTAAGGGAGAGTAGTGGTCGATTTGAAGTGATTTGACAATTAATCTAAAACACTTGTTCATCTTAATTTGTTTTACAAATCTTGACACAAAACTGTGATCTAGCATATAGCCATTATGTACATTATTATAACTGCTTTTTTCAACATTTTTGTGATTTCTAACAGTGAAATATCTAAATTCTACAGGACACCTTGTATTAAGGTAAATGAGGCTTATAATAGAGTGTTATGGATTTAGAGATGTGAGGTGCAAAAGGAGCCTTTGTTTCCTAATTTTTTAATTTATATTTGTTCTGCTCCAACAGGAGCACATTTTAATTTTATGCTAAAGAAAAGAGATACTAAAAACCAACAACTGTGTGCATTCATTACTGCTGAAATGAAGGCTTAAGTAGGGACAAAGCCGTAAAATGAAATTGAATGCTAAAAATTGTATTTCTCTGCATCAGCTTCCCAGTTTCTATTTTAAATATTAGTTGCAGAAGCCAAAGCAACTATACATCTGTTTTGCATTGCAAACTGACTTGACACATTGAACAGAGTATTTCATCTGTTTTGGACACACAAAATGCAAATCACCATAATGCCTAGGTGCTGTTGTAATGCCCAAGAGTATTGAAGATTTGCGCTATGATGTTCAACCTACCGCGTACTGAATTTGTGTTGTAATGTTATTCCAACGAGTACCAGATTTTGTCATACACAAAAGCTTCAGCCCTATGATTGCTATGTCCTGCACCTACACAGCCCTTTAAGTCTGTAATTGCATATGCAAGTGCATTATTAATATTCCAAATTATCTCCCTGCTTTGGACATGCAAATAGCATATCATCATGCTAGTTGCTCAGTTCTATCCAGCACACCAGCAAATGTCATTAACTTTTAATCTTTTGCATATTCATCTTCCAGAGCGAGTGATCAGACAAAATGTAAAGATTTATTTAATTTTTCTCCTCTTTTTCTTAGTCTACAGGCCTGCAAAACCAGAGAAATCCAGGGATTATCTGGCAGACACAAGGAAGTATCATTTTGAAAGACACCAAATTTTCTCTCCAGCTGACAATATTTGTGAATTATTTTTACTATTTTCCTCTGGAGATTTTCCTTCCTTCCTTCCTTCTTTCCTTCCTTCCTTCCTTCCGCACTTCCGCACTTCCGCACTTCCTTCCGCACTTCCTTCCGCACTTCCTTCCGCACTTCCTTCCGCACTTCCTTCCTTCCTTCCTCAATTCCTTCCTCTCTTCATCCTATTGGGGAAATGCAAGGTCAGTTCACACAGTTCATAGTTGGTGTCCTATGAGAATCTTCTCAAGAAATGTTTCTTCTAGTACAGTTGAGGACACAGTGCTGCTCAGAATTGTTTTAGCACGCATTTTTGATTTGTTTCTTACCACTTTCTGCTTATGCAATTTAGGAACACAAAAGCCAAAGGGACTCTCTGGGTTGGCAAGTGCAGAAATTCTGCTGGTGGAGAAGCAATCTCAGCAGTACTATCTGTCTTATGCTATTTAGCTCTTTTTTTTCTCTTTTACATTTTCCCTATCAGCCTCTAAGTAAAATAAGCACCTACTTCCATTGTTTTATATTGCTTTCTTTTTCCTCCATTATATTAAAGGCTTTGGAATCTGTTTCTGCTATTTTACTGCCTCTTTTTTCTTCTCTTCCAAATCCTATTCTATTACAACCAACCTTGTGAGGTAATTAAAATTTTCTGTATTGCAGAGTCCTGACAAACGATCGGTTTAGGTGGTTCATCTTATGTTTTATTCACTTTTAGATATTTTCTCCTGGGTCTTATTTAATAGCAATGACAGGAGAAAAGGCTAATTCTAAAGACAGATTTTTGCCCTGGTAGTTGAACTCCAAAAAGGAAACACAAAATTTAACAGGTAAGTTTCTAAGTTAGAGGACGTGTAATCAGCTGACAGAGATCAGGCTGGACTCAGAATTGAATGGAGGTTCTCTCCTTTTTCATCCATCATCGTGAGTACAAATAAATGGAAGAGGGTAACTGAGCTGATATTACAGCTGTGAGTGAATGACTGGATCCCTGACAAAGCCCTGGCTCACAGTAAAGCTAACTGAGCAGGATGTGGATGTGACTTGTGAAACCAGTAGTCAGGACGCATAACAAATGACAAACAGAGAAACTTCAAAGCTACTGAAGAGCTGGCTTTTGGGAAAGGAGTCTTGTGAGGGTGACAGCACCATACAAGGCTGAGATCACTTAGGTTACAGTACCAGAAACAAGAATAGATGCGGCAAAAGTGGGATCAGTTGGAAGAAAAAAAAGCTTTGCTATTTAGGAGGAGGCTGGGGTAAAGAAAAGGCATTTAAGAGACAGGTCAAGAAAGAGGAGGAGGGGTAAGTGAATAATGTGATCAATGCTTTAAGGGTACATATGAGCAGCATCCAGCTTGATTATTGCAATCTAATCAGGACCCTAAACCCCTCTGTTCTGATAATACCACAGGGGTCAAGCCTCCTTTAGAACCTCCTTTAGTGGTGGTGGTTTCCCTGGCTAGAAGGAAATCAATGAAGCAGTGGATCAAGCACCCTGGCATTACCACGATGGTACCCATTCTGGGTCTGGGAGCATGGAAAGATACCTTCTGTCCCAAAGAGCAGAATTCAGTGATTTACTTCACAGCTCTGTTATAAACATCCTTATATGAACTTTAATATACTGTTATCTGGACTCCTCTCTTTCTCATGCTTCTTTTATTTTGTTTCAAGCAACAGCACTTCAGTGCATGAATTGATCTCCAAGTATACAGTCATATTGGTTATTTATCACCAGGGCCTTACCAAGCTTAATTATTTCATGAGTTTATTTGACATGTATATCAATATATTAGATCCTCACTTATGTCTGCAAATCTCTGCCACTCCAGATCTTGATCTCAGGTCACCTTTTCAACATCAGTTATTATTTGCCAAAATCTAGCAAATAAATTGTCGTCTACAAACCAGGAAAATAAAAGCCTATGATTATTAATTATTCGTTATCTCAGTATTTGGGTCTTTATCATATTTTTCTTGAAGGCAAATGTCCTCGATAAAAATGTTGTTTTTCTGACTTTGGAAATCGTGGCTTCAAAAATCATGGCTATAAAAGATGTCTCAAGTTCGTCACCTGAAGGGGAGGTATTTAATCATTAGTTACTTTGTTCTATAATTGAGCTCAATTTCCTAAACAGTACAAAAGACAGAAATAAAGTGGTTTAATCCACTCTATTGGTCTCAGCTATATTCGCTTTAAAGTGTAAACAACATTAAAAAATAATTAAGCATTTACTTGTAAGTAGCATAAAAAGTTATGGCCATGATTCTGAATGCTATACGGAGTTAATTTATTGTAGAAGCCTTGTGAACTTTTTTTTTTATTCCCACTTTCTATTTCTGAGCTAATTGAGCTTGGTCTAGATTTAAAATCACAAATGAATTTATGCTTTGCAATTCTTTTCATTCTAGGATCTCAGTCACCAAAAGAGAGTAAATTTGGATACTGGTGGTATCATTTGATCTATACAGATATCTGTCTTATTTAGATTAGCTGTTCAGAGGTAATGAAGAAGATCATTAAAATTGTCTGATCTTCTCCATAAGCTTTTTATGGCTCTGATTAAGTTACTTGGGAGCATTATGCTATGCTTGAGGGGGTAAGTGGACTCAATTTTGCAATAGTCTTATTAATTAAGTCTGCTAGAAATCTTGGAGTTCTTTACTGTATCCAGATTGTTTGTAAATAATTTATTTGAATGTGTATATGTGTTCAATGTAAACTTTGTTTCCTTTTCCCTCTTTAATCCTAAAACATACTTTGCTTCTAGGAAATAAAAAGCAAAATTTAAAAGCCCAGATTTTTGATTCAATAAATTGTTTGGATAAGTTTATGCAAACAACCTTTCTTCAGCTGGTTATATTTGGAATGCTAATTTGAAACATCTTGGAGGAAATCTGTGGATATTTCCTCTTTGTGGAAAGTCAGATTCAGAAATCTTTAAGCTTAGGTATATTAACTACTTTTTGACATATTTGATACATGTGCATTTGCAAATTGTCACACAGAAAATGAAAGCTTAAAGCTGAAGTGTCCCCAGTGTATTTTAACTTTTTTGTCCAAAATTCTACTTACACTAAAAATTTTTAGGAGATAAACTAACTTCAGAATTAATTAAATTTCTCACTACTAAAGGAGAAACTCAGAACAGATTTGATAAAAGTCTTTAGGTCTGTGTGCTTGTTTAGGTTCAGGAAAGGCAAAATTCAAGTCTCTAACTCTGTCTGGAAATCTACACTGTAATCCTGAACACTTCGTCCTGGTTTGTCTGTGGAGAAGCAAAATATTTTGAACATTTTTCATTTGAAGTTTTTGTATGTGTAAGTAATGATTATAATGGGATCCTTACTGAATCTAACACTAACAGATCATTGTGCTTTTGAGAAATGGAAAAAGTTTTTTGCTAATTAGGGCAAAGGTTAGGGTTTTATTAAGTTTGAGGGAGTTTTTTCTTAAACTGAAGCCATCTATAGATGTGAAAGGCTATATTATATTCAACTCTAATGATAATATGTTAGTTCTTATAATAAAACTGAATAATATCATGAGGGTGAAGTTCTTTTCAAATTATTTTCCTCCATGTCACATTACAATCTATTTGGGAAAAAGTAAATTAAATCCATTCATGGAAAAGCACTTTAAAATAATGATTAATATTCCATATAAAATAAAGATAACCAAACAAGGAAAAATACACAGTTAGATGTGAGACTGTGTGGATAAGAATAATATTCAAAAATATATTTACATAGTTAATAATTGTATCATTGATAGATAATGCTTTAAGAAAATTGCTGGGATTCCATTCCCATGGGATGTTAAACTTATGTGCCTCCTGTATATGGCTTCAGCTTTCTGCTTCTCTTCAGATTTAACAGATGAGCAAGACATTCTGCAAGTTAGGAATGATCACTGGCTCAAGGCTCCAGTTAGTAAATGTGAAAGTAATTTTGCTTGCCTTTGTCAGCCTTACTCCAACAACTTGGGTACTTCGATCTTTACCCATTATGTTAGAACATATATGATTGTCTCTGTTCCTGTCAGGAATTGAAATAAATGAGTAAAAATGTTCCATCTTAGGTCCCCTGGGAGTTGAGTTGCTACAGGATTTATATCTCAGAATAATGTCTTGCCAGTTCATCTTTCTCCTCTGTCTCTTGTCCATCTGCTCCCAGCCACCTTTTTCTCCCTGTTGGTCTCCCAGAATTTCCTGTGGAGGGTTGTCTGTCCCAATAGACTGATAATGATGGTGAGTCCAATATGATGATCATAGCCAAAGACAGAACTCTGTCTGGAAAGAGAAAAAGGGAAGAGAAAGTAGGGTCTTTACCAACATACTGCCTTTGAATAGAGTTAGCCTTGGGCCCTGGAGATAAATGAAAAATCCTGAATTAAGATGAACTACTGGCTACAACTGGAGTGAAAGTCAGTTATTAAAAGTAAGTTACTGTCATTTTTTTTAGCCATACATTCTATACAGAGACAGCTTTTAACTCAGTATCAATCAAAATTATTTTCAATGTATTGAACCATGTAAAAAAAAAAGTGTTCCATATTTTTTACTTTCACTTTTATCTTTTCTTTGTCTATGGTACTTAAAAATTGCTGTTGTTAATTTATATTCTATTTTAAGTATGCTATTATCTATTTGATAAAAGGCAACAACTATAATTGTTGTCCCCTAGATCATCCTGGGTATCCCCCTAGATATCAACTAAGTACACAAGAGGAGAAACAATGTTCAAATCCTTGTGTAAAGCATTCCTTAAGGCAGTTCAGTTCAAGTGCTCTCCAAATACGGTTGTTTCTTTAGCTATGGTGTCTAAGATTTAGGTGGTTTTTATCTGCCCCCCCAGCCTGTCCTGCACCCTGGATGGGGGCTGGTGTACAGAGGTGATGGGACAGGTTTTGGCCAGCAGATCCCTGCCTTGTGGCCCCCTAAGGACCCCTCTCCATTCCTTCCTCAAATGCTCATAAAATCAAAGTAAGTTTGGGAACACCTATTCCAATACAGGAAATGCATTTGTATGTTATGCACAGATTTAAATTGAAAAGGGAAAATCTTCTGCTTGCACAATATGTTTGCTTTAATTTAAATCAGAATCCTGTGACCAGAGGCACAAAGAGCATTTTTATGTTAAGAGTTCTCTTTCAATGAGGTCACAGGTGATGGCTTCATCTTTTGTTTCCTTTTTCATTGTTTGCATCTTACCTTGCAATGGCACGCACTTCAGCAGAAGTCTCAGTCATTTGGAGAGCCAGACATATGAATAAAATTCTCCTTTTCTTAAGGGAGTGAACATTTTCAAATCTCCTTGAGTGCTGTTTGAGTGATTGCTGTACTCATTTAATCATGTTGAAATAAATTATAGGAGATGTTTTTCTTATCCCAAATATAATGCTCGTTATATGTACAAAAAAAAATTCCACTACTTCCTGTTTCATTTTCCTGTTCTTAAGATTTCCATCATATTAATGCACTGGAAAAAAAATTGTTTGTCATATTTAAAATCCAAAACTAATGCAATGAGCAATATCCATGTATTTACAATGCTACTCAAACTACAAAAGAAACCCACTCAAACTTAAGCTTTAAATTTCAACAGCACAGGCAAACGAAACATGAGATATATGTATTCTATTAACATCTGTAACTTTTCTGTGGTAGTAGGGTTAAAAGGAAGTTAACATACTCTCTGTCAGATTTTGTTTCTTCCCTGAATGGTGGTGGGAGTGTCTGTCATTTTGGGGTTTGTGACCATCCTTCACCTTGTGAGAGAGATTTATAAATCTTAGAATGAATTTTAAATCAGAACTGACATCTATTAAGTCTTCTTATTTAAAAAATGACCTGGCAGTTATAATAGGAGGAAAAACAAATTAGTTTTACTCTCAGGACTACCAACAGACCTTCAAAAAGACTTCAGTTTTCAATCCAAGATTACCTGTACAAAACCCCAATCCTTCCCAACTGTGAGGTCACTTGTGTTTCATCCATGACTGCCCCGTATTCTGCTCTGGTAAGAAAAAGTCTCTCACTGATTTCAGTTTATGCCAGAAATGTTTATAAACAAGCTTTTACCAGACAAAGTCCAAACCGTCAAAGGAAAGTTGAAAAATACCCTCTAAAATGTAAATTTCTCTTCAGTCATTGCTGTAAACACTCTAGGAGGGTAAAGAAAAGGACAGGTGTGCCATGAAAAACCTGACCACCATACAGCATGTCATAGTAAAATCAGTTTTGCTGAAGTACAAAGGGAATGAGTAAAGGGGAAAATAATTGTGAAATTTTTATGAATATATGATGATTTTCTGAATACAGACCACTTGAGAGAACTCTATTATCAATGCAAGTTATTTAAGTAAATCATGTTGCTGACAACATTTTTAATGGGTTGACTTCAGAACTAATGAACAATCTGGAAAAGAGTAAAGCAGTTCAATTTTTGTCTAATGCAAGGCAATACAGTGGATATATTAAAAGACAAAACCTTGTCCCCTTACTATACCACAATGCCAGAACTCTACAGAAACATTTTTATGCCTCACCATAGCAGCAAAGAATCATGATTTTTTTTTTTTTTTCCATTATAACCTTTTAACCTTTAAGCCTTCGGTATTATGTCAATTAACAATGTCCAGCAAACAACTTCATCATAAATGAAGCTGGGTGGAAAGTTAAGTTCAAAATAAGTACACTTAGTTCATTACCTTTAGCTACAGAAAAATCATGAACTTTTGTGGCTTTGCAAGAGTAGGGGAGGTCCCCTGGATGTGGCTCCTACTGGTACTAGCATTTGGTATGATGACTTGTAAACACACAATGAATGGTTTCTGAATAGCCAGCTGGTTTGTGTTATATAATCATAGCTGGCATAGAATATTTACTAAGTATCTTTTTATATATGCTAAATATAATTGTATATTTACTCTCAGGAAAATACTTTTTTATCCTGTTATAATTTACAGAATTCCAAATAAATCTCATGCATTAAATAAAAATATAAAACAAATTATTTAGAATATGCTGTCAAGGTAAAACAATACATTTTATTTGAATTTCCTCTTTATATTTACAATTTTTTCTTGTAATTAAATTTTCTATATGTGAAATATTTTTCAATTTATCTATGAAAATTTTTTTTACTCTCAAAATAGCACACCTGAAAGCTTCAGAGCATCCATTTTCTCACGCTATCCAAAATACTGTTGAGAACAGTAATTTCTTGCAAAATATATATTTTTTTTAATTTTCATTTTTCATACATGTATATATGAAACATTTTCATTGTCGATAAATAATGACAAGAAAGGTGATCCTTTTCCTCTGCTCAGCCCATGTAAGACACACCTGGAGTTCTGAGCCTAGGTTTCCCAGTATCAGAGTAAGCTGGACATATTGGAGCAAGTCCACTGAGGACCCAAAAATATTATCAAGGACTTGGAGCATCTCTCATACAAGGAGAGGCTGAGAGAGTTGTGATTGTTCAGCCTGGAGAAGAAAAGTTTCAGGAGGATTTTATCAGTGTGTAAAAATAGCTGATAGGCCATTTCAAACTCAGCAATTCTGAGATCCTGTTATCTGATCACTGAATTGGTAAGCAAATATTCTGCTAACATAGGTGTTTAAAAGAAGGCCCTTAGTGAAAAATACAATGTTCCTCTTTGATCAAGAATTTGACTAACAAAAAGTCTTTTCCATTCTTTTCATCTTTAGGCAAACATATAAGTTTCCATAATCAAAAACAATAGCAAATTTCTGTGGTTTTTCTTAAGTTTCCTCTTGCTTTTTTGTCAGCAAAGATAGGCCTTAATCTAGGTTGTTAGCTTCTTATCTTGAATCAAAAACCATAGCAATTTTTCTGAATATTCATAAAGGTCATTAAAGTTATTAAAGTTACTTGATTACTTACTAGTGACCCAGTATTTCAACCTTATCTGGTAGTCATCTTCAGCATTCTCCAAAAAAATGAAAGCAAAACAGGGTTTATAAATCTACAGTGATATGCAATAATCACTGCAATTCAATGATCTGCTGTCTTCACCTTAGAAGTCTTATGCACGTAATTAAACATAGGAGATGTGGAAGAGATCTCCCAGAATCATTACCTTAGCTGAGCCTGAGTGATAGAGACAAGTGGATATCTCCAGACAGCAATTTATTCCACCTAAGAATTATCATTTTAGGAGAGGATATATCTCTCCTTGGAGATTTCCATCTCTTTCCACTTGCAATTAAAACTATTTTCTCATTACTGAGTATATCGGCTTAGAAAAGTTATCTAATCTTATTAGACAAATTCTGTGAACTTACATGAACTTCATATTACTCAGAAATGTCAACAATCTGACAAGGAGATTGAGAATTTCATACAGAGAAGTCACTGTATACCTCTCATTACTTTTTAATTCTGCCCTGTGGCCATGTTAAGGTCCAGTTATAAAAATTATTGAGGAATTCTTCAGCCCAAATTAAGGTGCAAACAAGACCATATGCCAGTGACAATAGTAGGGATTTTATTTAACAGCAAATATGAAGGAAAGAAAAGGGGAGAGAAAGAAATAGGGAAAGGGGAGCTTAGGGAATATAGAGGGGGAGAGAGTGAGGTGGAGACAGATGAGGTAGAAAATATCACCACTCCGTGGGTCCTGACGGTGTTCTATTGAGCCTCTTCTTCTGGTCTTCTTGATGGTGAAGGTCCCCACAAAGCACAGAATCTGCTGGGTTAATGGCCAGGTAGGAAACTCCAGGCATCTCCCTGGGAGATGGGGATGTTTGCCATTGTCTCTTACAACAGACTCTTGTTTGTTGTATCAGGTGCAAGGCTTCAGGAATGACTCTGGGGGCACTTCAGAAGCCTTCGATGGATCAAGGCACCCCTTCAGCTGCCCCTCACATGAATGTCCCCTGGATGTGGCCTTCCTCACATTAGGGAATGGGGTTGGGGATTCCGTAGCCAGTTTGTGCAAGGGAGGATGGGCTCACTGCCCCTGAGCAGGGGTTACAACACACCCAAAGTTCCTCCCACTCCTTGGCTGGGGGGAGAAATCTGTGTAAACCTGCTCCCAGCAAATGGGTCTGTGGGCTGTGGCCTCTTCCACCCCAAAGCAAGCCAAAGATGATTCTTAGTATGGCTGCTGGGTCTGGCTCGCATTCTTTTCCTTGTTCACTTGTTTGTTTCAGGTGATTGAAGAGTGGGATTTCCCTTTATCTAATCTCAGCAGTTTGACTTTCAGCCCAAAGTCCCAGTCAGGTATCTCCAGGGAGGCTTCTCTGGTTGCAGCTTCTTTATATGGTTTTTGTTATAATGAGCAAAACTTTATATTAATGTTTGAGGCATGAACTATTTCAGTCTCTGACAGGCCACCTGCATGAAGGCTTCTAGAAAAGTCATTAGCAGCCAGTTGACCCTGGCAACAGACCAGAGCAGGTATAGTCTGTTTCAGGTACACTGAGCACCATTTACTTCCCATTTCTACTTCTTGAATCAAACCGTGACACTGCAGAAGCTTCTTTTTTCCTTGTCTATTATTTGCTTCTAGTTCAGAAGGATTCATACCATATTCTTCATAAAGCTTATGTGCTCTGCAGTTTCCAAGAGCTAGAGTGTGTGTCTGAATGTGTTCACAAGTAGAAATATGTATTTCAAAAACAACTATAGATTATGGAGGCAAAATCTTCTGGTATTTATAACCATACTAACATTCTACTCTCAATATTATTTATTTATTGATGCTTAGCTACACATCTTACTAAGATATGTCTTTGGAAACTGCATTAATTAGAGTTTGTTGAACTATTCAGGCATTCATTACATCTGTGAATTAGTGAATCATTCTGGATTGGACCCTTATTTTTTTCTGAATAACATTAAAAACTACTGAACAGGAACCCGGATTGTAAACTGGCTTATTCATATAATTGTAGTCAGCAAAGAGGCATCATAGTGTTTTCATATATTCTATGAATGTAGTATTTCAAATAGAGGATTAAAGATCAAATCCATTATGTCTTTCCAGTAAATGTATTGGCCTCAGAATGAGTTCATATGGCACTCAAAAAGCTTCTTGCATTTTGAATATTTTCAAGTGTTCTCAGAGTATATTAATTTCATCATACAACATATTGGACTGGGAGTTTTTATTTGGGGGGAAAAACATCACAAATACTGCTTCTTCATTCTCTGATAAAGCTGGTACTGGAGCAGTTGAAATTTACTCTCAGAATTAGAAACTAGCTATATTTGCTACTCCCCAATGTGGTTTGAGGTCCTTGGCTTGAAACACTCAGTCTCTGTGTGGTTGCTGAAAATAGATTTGGCACAGTGGCTAGGTAATTTAGATACTCCTCTACATGTTCTGAAGTGTAAATTTGTTTTGGTTCAGAGACTCAAGACAAAAGATGTTTCCCCAATAGCATCCTAGTGAAGAAGTGCCACATGGATGGATATTATCTGTAAAGGAGCTGGACTTGCATGTGATCAATTGTCTATAGTAATTAGTATTCCTTCATCAGGATATCCCAATGGACTATGCTAACTCAACATGACACACATCACCTACATGTAAATATCTTGTGCCAAAATTCCCCTTTTCTGACATAACTGTACTTAAATATTTCTTAAACATTTACCCAGGAGAACAAAAAAAATTGATTTCATATTAGCAATGATCTTTAACTAAAGGTTGAACAAGAATACATTTAAAACCTCAGGGATGATGAAATGCATGGGAAGAGTGTTGCATATTAGATTCCTTACTGCAGCTGCAATTGTATTAATAGAAGCTAAAATTCAGTGGGGAAAAAATAAGACTTTCATCTTGCAGCAACTTCCTGGCAGGTTTGAAAATATATCCTTGATTTGCCTTTGTGTTTTTCACAAAAAGTACAACAGACCAGGACAGTGGTGTTCTTATTGATTTTTCTTGCTGTTAGACAGAAGTGCTGAGTTTCAGTAGCTTTTTGCATACACCTTCAATTAATCATTCAGATAGATGGTGTCCAGCTGAATGTAACCTTACATCACTACATTTGTTCACTGTTTCCTGCCATGTGACAGTATTTATCTGATTTGCAGTAAAAGCAGTAAAAACAGGCATAGACCTCAGTGACAATGAAAAGAATCCTGAAAAAGATTAACTGCTGTATATGCAGTAGTGTTAAATGACATAACAAGCATCCAGCCCTATTTCATTAGCATTTCTATTCAAACCATATTTATTAGCTGCTTCTCTTAGCAACTGCATGAGTTACTGTCTCCAAGCAATTTGCTCTGTGTTGTACCATCTTGTAACTTATTACAAATGCTTCCTTACAGCATTTCCATTAAAAAGACAAAGTTTGCAGTGCAGCTCTAACACCAGTTAGATATAAATGTGCTCATCTGTCTCATCAATGTAGATGATATTAAGGAGTAAAGAGCCGATTCCATCTGACAGGAAAGAGTTTTGACATGTATAGATATGGTGGAAGGCCATGCCATGGCCTGTGGTGGAAGCAGGGATCCTTTAAATCCTCTCTTCTGTCACGATCCATGACATACTTCTAGCTCAGCCAAGGTGACAGTGGACACATATGCCTTGTCAGCTCCTTTGAGTCTGTAAGAATTCTGGCCAAAATGGTCAGGAGGACAGCATTTTAAAACATTAATATGCCTAAAAAGATCAAACCGAGTTTGCCAATTGTCTTGAACCTCTGAATCCTAAAATATTATTCTGAATTCCTGTTCATATCAGGTAACCCTTCCTCTGCTGAATCACATTTCAACAACTTTTTGGTAAAATGTGAGTTTTTTACCAACTCATGCAGACATTACAAGTGTACAATGAATATTTGTATTTTAATGTGCTTATTAGATAGGTATGTCAGCTTATACCTGAGACTAATATGTTACTAGACCAATCATTAGCATGCAGATACTTGATGAGTCTGTGCTGCCCAGACACCTTTTGGGCAGGGGGAGGAATATCAGCTTTTAAACAAGATTCTTGCTGAGTTCTACCTTTCAGTTATCTGCTTTCTTATTTTAGTATTTTATATTGTTTCACACTGATATTTTTCTCTTTATTCCCTGAGCTATTAACTAGAATCCCGTCAAAAATTTCACCTCTGTCTTTCTTTTTTTTTTTTTCCTTTTCTCATCATGCACATCTTCAGTGTAAGAACTCTACCCCAGCTCAGCAGTAACTTTTACTGTAAAATGGAGCCAAGGTCATACAATTGCCTTTCACAGAACGAAGCCCTGGTCTGCAAAGAGCTGGACCCACAGAGTGTGGGTTACAGCAGGTAGATATTTATAACCACGGGTGTTTGAGAGCTGGTCATGGGGAGGGACTGTTGCTTAAAAACACTTTACTCATGTTTTAGTCACTATGTCTGTATCTCCCCGAATCATTCGAGAGTTTCAGTTTCCCAGAGGAGCACTGAATATTTCAAGAGCAAGGTAATGTAATCCTTACTCGTATCTAAAGAGATCCATTTCAGCACTGGGATTTTCAAAGGAGACCAGGCAGAAATTAGAGACCTGATTAACTTGTTTTCAACATCTAGTTCCTTTAGCTTGCTTTTGAAATTCCATTCAGGTTTTTCAGCTATGGCAAATCAAAATAAATAAATAAAGCCATTATAAAATTCCCAAGAACCTAAGGCTGGAGAAAGTCTTTGAAATTCTTTGATATATTTTTTCACCTTTCAGAAAACTCATTTACTAACAACCTCTATATTCAAAACTATTTTGGGGGGTTTTGTGTCCTAGGTTTTCTCATTGGAAGGCTATATTCCAGAACCTGACTACTCTAAGACTTGGGACATTTCTTTTAATTTCCTGCTAAGTTTATTTCCAGCTGTTCACATCCATTTGTTCCTGTGACACCACTGGTGTTTCACTTAAATGGTTCTCTTCTCTCCTGATGTTTATCCTGCTGATGTATTTATAGACTTCCTTCTCAGCCTTTGTTTCACAAAGCTAAACAAACAGAGCGCTTCTAACCTCCTGCTAAATATGCAACCTAGCCTTCATACCATCCAAATATTGCTTCTCCACATAAAACCTTTAGTTTCGTAGCAAAACAAAACCCAAACCTGGAGACAACTTTCAGGGAAGAGAAATCTAATTAATCTGTGTTAGAGCATAGAGAATACTTCCTTCCTTGTTTTGAGAAGCCACGTGGGTGAGTGAGGTAATTTTTTTCAGAAGTAGTGCAATAAAAGGTAAAAAAGAAGTTACAGTAAAAAATAATATTTCAGATGAATGGTAAGATAAAGGTGGAAAGATATTGGTCCCATGTAGAAAGTAATGTTAAGACTAAACTATACTTAACTAGTTTTTTGCTTCTTTCAGTTATTTTATTGTTGTTGTTGTTATGCAGACAAATTAACCCAAGGATAAACAATAATTTCTGATGGTAGTGTTCAAGGTGACTTTGGAAGACTGACTCCTGCCTTGAAGATGACGATCACTTTAGCATTTATCTGTATAGAGAGTCCCATTAAAAAGTTTTAACATATCTAAGCAGTGATCAGGATTGTTTCTCAAACCTAAATGTGGGAGAAGAGTCATTAATTTGGTAGCTGTGTGAGGATGGATGTGTGTATGGGCAAGAGTGAAAGTGCAAGGAGGTGAAATATGTAGGAAGTGACTGGTATCTCCAGCCTTTAAGCTGACAAACACTGATTTCTTTCAAGAAAACCAGTATAGAAGTTTTAATCAAAAGTGAGCATGGCAAAAAGGTTTTCTGAAAGCATATTCTGTGTAGTTAAGACTCAGCTTCTGTTGGTGCAAATGCTGTGTCTGCTTTTTAAAGTATAGCTTCTGAAGGTCAGTAAAATAAAAAGGAATTTGTTTTTAATTTTCTATTTCTGTCTAAATGTTATACACTCAGAGGACAGAACAATCTTTATGGCCTGGTGATGCCTTGGTAGAGTGTGGAAAATTGCTTTCAGTTTTCTCAATGGGAGTAGCAAGCTGACTCCCAGATCTGTGACAGAACAAAGACTTTAATTGTATTTGAAGACAGAGGTGCATCTAGCCACAGGATTTCACTGGGAATAATATCTTACTTTGTCTTATAGGACCCCCACCATCTTCTCTCAGCTCTGTCATATGATCACCAGACAGCTGAATGGGGATAAGCATGCCATTTTGCTTTTGGGTTTGACCAATTATTTGGTCTCCAAAGAGGAGTTCAGATAGGCAGCTAATACATAAGTGGAGCCTCTGCCACACAATAAACAGAACATACCCTTAGTCAGGGAAACAGAGGCTCTTGTGAAATGGAGATGGCCAGTGGTGAATGGCCAGGCTCAGAAGAAAAAAATGTAAACCCTAGTCTATGTTTGCCTCTGCAGTGTTTTCTGCAGCCTCCATTGTATCCTTCTCTCTCTGTAGCCAAGTGACCTCTAAACCTTGCAAACAGCACACAGGGCTTTTTTTCTTCCTTTTCTGTGTCGACTATTATCCTTTCATCTTGAAAGGTCATTGGGTATCAGCTGAAGAAATATACCACTTAGCTTTGAGTGTTCTCTCTGTTTGAAGTGATTTGCCTGTTTATTTTATAAATGGGAGTCTGTCCACAAACAAATTGAAAATTAGTTAATCACCCTTTCTAGTCGACATACAGTAGGTGTGGTGTCATAGAAAAAACAGGTTAATCCTAAAGCAGATTGAAATACTTCATCAGCCACATGCAGGGCTCAGTGGTCTGGCATGGTGACGATGCAGTTGGAGGTTCAGTACAAGCAGTTCTTCAGGACTGGGGAGAAACTAATATTTAAAGGTTAGAAATACTTGCTAAAATGAGTTAGAGGGGGATTTTTCACCTGAAAGATCGTGTGCAGATTGTACACATATTTCAAATATCATACTGCTAAATCTAGACAAGCTGAAAGAAGTCATTACATTTATCACTCATACAGGACAAGATATGACTGTGGAATCTGAAGTATTTGTTGTTGTGTTCCAGTCCTGAGGTGGAATCCTTTTCAAGTATTTCTTTTTCTGATTTACAAAAGGTATTTTATTCCATTTACATGCAGGTGGTAAAGACTCAATGAATTTGCACAAAAAATCAGTTTGTCATCAGCCCACATTTGTTACATACAGGAATTTTTAAATGAACCCTGGATATCATGAAATCTACAGGGAATGGTGGGGGGTTTCTGATGATCCTTTGCAGTATAAACATGTTCCTATGTTTAATTAACTTGTCATTTCAGTGAATTCAAAGAGCAGGAAAAAAAAAAGAAAAAAAAAAAGGAAGAAAATAAAACAGATAAAGGCTAAAGGGTTAGATAATTGATGGCCATATTTTAGACTAGTAAAATCATGCATATCACTTCAGTATGTGGTTGAGATTGATCGCTGACGTTGGGTCTGTGTCTGAAAAAGGAGGTGAAGAGCAAAAGCAACAGCTTGTTCTCTTCTGGTGTCAATAAGGATAGTTATCCTAGTCCTTTTCCTGTGTTGTTTACACCAACATATTTATTATCCGTTCATCATACTTATTTCCTCTGAAATGGAAATTGTGCAAAAGAAGACCCACAGCAAAATTGCAATGGACAGTTAAATTTACAATATGTCAGAACAGGACTGTGGGAAGAAAGCAGCTGTGAAAAAGAAGCAATCAATGTAACAAGGAGAAAAACATGAAATTTGACTGGAGAGGATGGACACTGGTAGGTTGAAGTAAGTAAAGATATCACCCATCTTTCCAACAGCTTTATCAAAGTAATTAAAAACCAACCAACCAACCAATGACCATGGCTAGAACATCCTAGGTATTCATGCTATTTATCAGACATCTTTTTCCAGAACACTGTCACCAAGGTAGGTATTAGTTGCCAGAGTTTTCCGCAGAGAGGGATAAAGAGGCCATATCCAAGGCAAGTCTTTGGTATTTGCCGTGTGGAGGAGAGGCGATTTAATAGAAGGAAAGAATCATGCTGGAGCTAGTTGCCTTTATGATCTCTCTATTTTATGGCTAAGTACAGTTTTTCAGTCTCCTGAAATGTCAGGCTTGGCATCTTTCAAAGCTCTAGGATCATTATGCTTTTCAGAGAATTGGAAACTATGTGTTGTGTGCAAGTTTACTGTGAAGGAATTAATCCTTCATTTAATGACAAGCACTTAAGTGATTCTGAAGAAATATTGATGTTCCAGCTTCAGAAACCTAAAAAATACTCTGCTGGAAAGCTGCTGTGTTTATTAATCCCCATTTAATACTGCAACTCAGAGAACATGAAAGAAAAAATTGTCATTAACACTGTTCTTCAGTTATTATTTTACTTTTTAGGGCACTGGAAATTAAGCATATCTAAGTGTAGATATGACTTTCTTGTCTATTAGATAAGATTAAAAAAAAATCCTTAAAATGGAGAAGAGTGTCCTTCATGTCCCTGCTTTTTTTGTTTATGTTGTTTAGAGAGCCAGAGAATAAAATATTTTCAATCAATTGAAGCCTGCATTTCACTCAAGGCTGCTGAGCAAAATGATATATTTCACCATAGACAAAATTATCCTTTAGAATGTTAGACAAATGTGCAGTGTTTGCTGCAGCAGCCTGTTTATGGCCAAGAAAAGTAATGATATCTCCATGGAGGGAGAACATTTCCCTATACCTAACATGTTTTTTCAATAAAAAAGAGTAATGACTGTGAAGTTGAACTCCTGCCTGTTTATTTTGATAAAGATTTATTTGTGATACCAGGGTAAATTTTATATTTTTTTCTGGTTTTATTTCCTTGGAATGATAGCCAAAATTTATATTATTTAATAGCAGTGAGTTAGCTGTGATATGAGGAATAGAAACACAAAAAAACCACCACATGCTGCCCCAAGTAACTACCTACCTAGATGGACAGAAAAATATGGCATCAAAGAACTATAATTGCTCCAATTTTGCCAGAGAAGAACCAAAGCACACATGATAATTTGCATTAATTTGCACATCTAGCCAAGGTCATGATATACTACAGGAATACATTGAAACAATGCATAAGACATGGTTTTACATGAGCTGCTCATTGTTGCCAGTTACCCAGGATCACAGAAGCAGGGAGCAGTAGTTATCTTCCAAATATCACTGTAGGATATAGAAGACCAAGGGATTTCTATCAATATATAATCTCTCATAGTGGGAAAGAAGGATTTGCTGAAACTGAGGCTGCAACTGAGAAATTATAATTTCTGAAAAATGTATTTTGCATGAAGAAATCATGACATTTTACAGTAATTGAGGTGCAAATTTGACATTTTTCAAAAGGTAATATTCTATTTTTTGTTATATTGTTTGGAAAATTATGTTTGGAAATTAAGCTAATTTATAGCAAAATGCTTTGAAGATTGCAATTCAAATAAGCAGGACTTTTATTGGAATGGAACACGATTTCAGTCATGATTTGGAAAAAACTTACCTTCAGATTTTTTAAATACTTACTCTCTATTAGGATAGGTACAATCACTAAAGGACTTATTTACCAGGTTAAAATAGATATAAAAAATCTACCAGTCTTCAAATCTGCTCCTACAACTGACTAAATCAATTAACAAAAAACTCTATTTATTTATTTATTCAAAAATCACTGTCTCTTAACTAAGCTATTTAAGCTATTTATTCTGCTTGCAAGAACTCCTACTTTTTTTTCATTTTCTTTCTTCGGTAATAGAAATACTGTGTAGATTCTGGCATGTGTCAAAATGGAGGAACTATAATGTAATGACAGGTTTTTTTCTAAAAGTATTTTTAATGTGTGTGAAAACAGGAAGAACCATCCAAAAAGATTTTTTTTTCCATAAAAATTCTGACTCAGCTGGCAGACTCAATCATTTGTCATATTATGATGCTGCGCACTTATTTTTGGATGCATATTCACATTTTAACTAAACTCATGTAACCACTATTGAAATTGCTGATAATGATTTCATTTTTAACATTTTCACTCCAGGGCGGGGAGGTTGGGTCATGGCAGGGTGGAGCAGGAAGAGTAGCAATTTCATTCCAAACCTCTTGGCTTAAAAGGCATGTGGGTTTGAATTCAATGAATATATATAGTCAGAAGAATGTCACATATTGTTAGAAGTCCTTCTAGACATGTCAGGATTAAGAGATTTCAGTAGTCACCTACTGGAGAAGAAATTTTTATCTGACGGAATGCAATGTAGGGATTGGCAGAACAATCCTCTTGGCATCCTTAGACGTGCTTCCAGATTACTGTGCAAGACAGATTGAGAAATGAACAGTTGAATGTTATTTGTAACCTTCACAGTAGATAATATAACTTTTCTGGGGAAAAAATTGATTTCAATACAAAGGCATTTTCCATCAGAAACCGCTCTAATGGCAATTTCCTGTCGGAGCTCTACCTCTCAGATGTGTTAGGTGGGACTTTCTGACAAGGACTGGAGGCTGCCAGTGCCACTGTTCAGAAATGACCCAGGACCAGCAGAACAGGTCTGAGGTTGCTCTGCCCTGCCCAGAGACTCCCAAGCACAGCTGCTGACGCCAGGTCGTGTACAGCAGGACAGCTACATGACTCTCCTAAAAACCACTGCAGGATATATTTCCCCCTCTACAGAATGGGTGTGGTCAGGAAAGAGGAAACATCTACCACAGGGAGTTAAAAAGAACTGAGAAATTAGGATAAATTTTGCAAAGCTAGAAAAGCTGTGCAAAGTTATTACTACATAAGAATGTAGCTGTGTAGATCATCAATGGGTATATTCGGTCTGAATTTCAGAGGCTTTCAGAGGACTGAGGTATTGAAACAATCTTCCTGCAGGACCTTCCAGAAACCCAACTTTGTTTAGGATCAGTACTGTAGATTTATGAACACAAGTAGTTCATTGTCACAGTAAAGGAATGAGTTCTGGCCTAAGAGTTTTCTGTAGGCCCTGGGTTGCATGTGTTCAGTGGCAATATTATGGTCAGAAATAGATGGGAATCCAGCTATAAGTAAGGTCTAGAAATCATGTGATGATGTTTTCCTAAATAAATTACATTTTGGCCATTAAATTGTGAAGGAAGAATAACGTTAGTGGACAAAACATGAAAAATGACTAGCTGGTTTGATGAAAGGCTGATCTACCAGTCCTCAAGATAAAGCAGAGGTCAATTGGACCTGTAGCAGGAAGACCTTAAGGAAGACATTATTAACATTTGTGTGCTTTGAATCCAGAGAAAAGAAGACATAAAATAGGATGACTGTTAAAACATCCAAGGATTTTACACCATTGTAACACTACTTATAACATTGTGCAAGAGAGCTAAGCTTAAATATTAAAACAATAGCCATATCAAAGAGAGGTCTCTAGTACAGTTGCACAAGCAGGGAGAAGAAAAACATGCACAAGCAGTAAAATATGCCAGAGCAGAGTGAAGGAACAGCCAGAAAGGGTGTCTGCTAAAACAGGAATTCTGCAGAATGAGCTATGTCAGCCCGAGCTCTGATCCCAAAAAATAAGTTGTCAAAACTAGATGAGATAATCTCATTTCTTTTAGGGAATTGGACAGAGCAATGAGAAAAGAAAGATGGGGATGGAAGAGAGTCCACCCTGCAATTCTCTTCCCGTGGGAAAATCCTTGACTGACTGATCTTGGTCAAGCGAACGACAGGCCTCAGTGCCAACTAAAACCACATCAGCTCCAGGGCACTGCACACCCATAGCTGGTTTAGGTTAAGATTGCTGAGGTCTCAATGTTTTTTATATGCAGTGGTGATGATCCTTGCTGTTCAAGAAGTAGCCATTGACAACACGATGCTCATTGTTAACAAGTGTCAGTCCAGAACTGTGTCATCCTAAAAGTTTGAACTGGTCTGATTTCCTGGTCTTCTAAATATTCCTATGATAGTAAAATCCAATTCCCTAACTGATACATATAGATTTTCTTGTACCTAGTTGTGACACAATTAAAAACTTTTTTTTTTGTTGTTTTGTTTTAACATTTGTGTGGGAATTTATATCAAAAAATTTTTACAAATCATCTAATCTAATAGAGTGTGTTTTCATGAAAGAAGTAGTTTTACTTTTAAAATCAGGGGAAATTGAATTGCCCGAGGTTAAAGGTGTATAAATCATCAATTTAATTTCTGGTGGCCTTTCTTCTCTGTCTTATCTTCCCATTAATATTCTTTTTCTGAAGATTTCTGAAACACTAAAATCCATGTTGTTGAAAGATAGACAGTTGTAGCTGTGTTATAAAATAATTATTTCCTTTGGAAAGATAAAAACAACTCATCAAAGCTATTCTAAACCTACTTTTATGAACCTGATTCTCTGTTCATGTACTTTGCCAACGCTGTTAAATTCTGGGAGCTACATAATCTGTATTTCTGACCCTACAAGCTTAAAAATCCATTTTAGTGTGACGTATCTAATGTTTTCTATCTAAGAGAAGTCATTAACCGAAGCTAGTGTGTCAGATTGATGTTTCAGGATGCATTTTGGGCTGAAGAACAGTTTCTCAATAAAAATGACAAGGGAAGTAGTTTTATAGAAGAATTTATAGTAGAATTTATAAAGAAGAACAATACAGGCAAATGATTCCTGAAATATTTTGTGTGCTATATATTAGAAAAGAAAAATTATGTAAATTAAAAAGAGAATATACAAATTGTTCTTCTAGACATTTGGTAAAAATTGAATTTATTAAATTTACTGGAAAGCAAGAAAATATACAACAGTATTCTCAGTTCTCACTCTTTTCTGTCCCTCTTAATTCTCATATGCCAGGAAATCGATGAGGTCACACTCAAACCAAGCTGCATGTGGTGCAAGATTTCTATACTAAATTATGAGACAGCCATGACAGTAATAGTATTTTATTTTAATTTTATAGCATCATGAAAATGCTGTGATCAGGATCAGAACTCATTGTACTGGGTTACACACACATTAAAAATTATTATTTCTTCTCCACAGAAGGCATAATAAGACATCAATGAATAAATATACAGAAGATTTTTTTATTTACTTTGGAATGTTCTTTAGGCAGGCAGTAGGAGAAAAAGATAATTCAACAGTATATCAGGGAAGGAATAGAGGGATAAATTTTGAAGGGGTAGAGAAAGGCTGTTATCATCAGAATCTCTGGCAAGTGTAGGAGAAAAAACTTTGAGGGTTGTGGGAAAAAAAAGAAGCAGAATGACTGAAGAAAGAACAAGAACAAAGAAGTTAGAAAATTAGCTGTTCAGTAAATTTTATTCTCATTGTCAAATGTGTATCTTTAGGATTTATGTAGTGTATAGTCATTCTGAAGACAGGATGATTAATTTTCTCATGGGTTTCTCTATGATGCCCAAATAGCAATATCAGAGTGCTTCACAAAAATTATTTAATCTTCATAGCACTCTAGTGATATGAAGAGATGGTGTAATTCCCTATTTTATAGGTACTAGAAAGAGACAAAGAGGTCAAGTGCACTCATGGATTTTTAGAGTCCAGGTTGAGGGCATAGAATCTGAGTTTCCAGCATGCATTATAGAGCATTTTAAAGGTTCAAAGCACTTTTGTGTGAGCTCCATGAAAGCAGACCAAACTCCATGATCCCAGGTCAAGCCCAGAATAAGATGAACGCACAGTTACTAACTACTAGCAAGAGGACGCTTAAATTCATGCAGAAATTCTTTATCACATAAGGATAATTTTGTAGGGTGATATGCAGTTTAAAAATGGAGCCATTCATTTTTCTTTTCCATTTTCTTGACTGATCCTCCATCCCAATATCATCTTCCACAGCAAATAAATACCAAAAAAGCTCTTTTACAACCTGATCCATCTTCCATGATGAAAAAACTTTGCATCCAGTGCAAAGTATCTTAAACACACACAAATATGCATACACTTCCATGATTCCAAATAATCATTTTTGCATGTTATCGTCAGTTAAAATGTCTGTCTCTTTGTCTAAGCTAGAAGAAAACAGGTCTGAATATTTTAAAAATCCCTGCAGAATAAACTGACCCAACCATGCTTTACTGAACAGGTCCCATGTGGTCAGAGAATCAATACTCACAACCAGCTTTTGTATTTTGCACATTTTGCTCTTTATCTTCCTGAGAATCTGTCCATATATATATATCTCATTTGATTTGTGTCATTACTACCATATTAAAAATGTCTTACAACTCAAGTGGTGTTTTCTAGGGTCTCTGCTATCTGGTTGTCATTACTAGTGTGTTGTACCTCTTTGCTGTCACTTTAACTCACTGGAATACCTGTTCAGCTCCCAACTTTTTGAAGGGCCATCCATATAAGAATTTTACAGATGGATAATTCAAGAAAAACTGACATAATTATAAGTAAATTATTAACTCATGTATCTCCCCTCTGCCTTCCAATAACTGCTTGTACTGGGTGAAAGTCTCTAGCACATAGTTGTGACAAATAGTACTTGAAAAGTACAGAGGGACTTAAAAAAATTAGAGGTTTTTTGTTCCTTTCTTCCCAGATCTGGGAGATTAATTAATGACATCTTAAAGATCTGTTTTTAAAACTCTAGAAAGAAATTTGGAATCCTAAGAGAGTTCTACAGTGTGTGTAAATGTGGCACAGATTTTCCAGTGTTGAATAGTTTTTAAAAATAACTCAATTCTCAGTACCTGATCTACTGTATATAAAATATGACTCATGCACTATTTAATAATGGACTGCCCCACTTTATTCATCTATCACAATAATAATCTGAAATATTGCTATGTGGGAACCTACAGGCAATTGATGGTTTTCTGAAAGCAATTACCTGAGAAGCTTCTTTTTACAGTTTAAATATTAGGAGCACTTGGAAAGTGAAGATTTGGATACCTCTGTATAGTATCTTTCAAGTGAGCACAGCTTCCTGGATGTAATATTTCATTTATTGAATGTATTTATTTAATTTTATTTATTTGACAGAAATCCTGTTAAAAATATTGCTATGATTTTTGTTTTTACTGAAATTGAGAAAAGTGTACACAAACAAGTTCTGGGTTCTTTAAAAAATTACTTCAAATAATGGATTCACCCAGTCAGCCACTTCTCTTCACCAAATCAGCAGTGAAGAACCTTCACATACATGGGTATGAGTAAAGCACTGATATTTCCTTTCTCAAAGCAAGGCGGGATAAAAGGGACTCGCCCTGTATGTTGATAAAATTTAACATTTTTGTTGGAACATGCAATTTCAGAGCCCATCTTTCATGAGGGGCTTTTGCTTGTCTATCATGCCAAGGTGTGAAAGCTTGTACTTTATTGAATACTCTACAACATCAAGCTGCTACCATGCATCTTGCCATTTGACAGTGAGGAAGGGCTTGAAGGTTGCTTCAAATCTATCTAGTGCTGAGCTTTATGCAGTGCCTGTGCCATTAATGCTGCAGGAAACCATGTCTGTTGCCAGAGCCTAAAATATCATATATCATTGAATTGACAAAGAGAAGCATTTGCTTAATGCAGTAGCATTGTTGGGTACAGCAATTCTGTGGGACAAAATATCCATCTATGTGAGGAATTCAGCCCTAGAATAGAGTTGAATACACTGAACTCCTGGAACTACTGGAAACAGTTTACAGAATTGTTATGTGCAGTAAAATATATAAATCTCAGATTGGTCTTCATCACAGGAAAAAAGTGTGCAAGACTGTGATTGTAACTGAAAAAAATTCCAGGGGATAAGTTGCGCTTGTCAGTATGGTTGAAATATGACTGCAGAAAAACTTAAGACATTGCCTGATGGAAACAGCTGATTTTCAAGCAAATCAGGTTCTTTTACTGTCTTTGACATTACCTACACTTTACCTTGAATAACTTGTGCTCCATTCATTTGAAAAAAAAAAGCAAAACAAAAAGTAAAGGAAAAAAATGCACACCTATAATTGAGGAAAAAAAAAAGGCAAGTTATTTTAGGTCCACTAACTTACAATAATATTTAGGCATGGGGAATATTCCTAATGTTTATTGATACAACTCATAGTCATCTTCCTTTGCTTACAGGGTTAAGTTAGAATAAGCTCATGTTCTTCATATTAGTCCTTACAGGCAAGACATTTTTATACCACCACATAAGCACTTCCCCCCACCCCCCAAAGGTATTGCATCCATATGTTTCTCTCAAAAGCTTTCCACTTTCTAAAACTAATGCTGAAAATGGTGATTCTAATAAAATGCATTAAAAAATACTGAAGTCAGCTGAAATATTTTAAGTGAATCTTCTTTCAAAGATAAGAAAGCCAAAGAAGAAAAATAAATATTTTGACATTCTGTTTGCCTTCAACCAGCCCAATACAACATAATATAACAGTTAATAACAACTGACATGATCTCCTACAAAACAGATTCAGGCTGTTTACTCATTCCCTTTCCCTTCTTTGCCTTTGGCTAAATAGAAGTGAAGATGTATAGAAAAGACAGTGTGTTAAATTATTTTAAAATGTTTTAAGTTCCCATCATTTCAGCCTTTAATTTTTTATTTTACAAACAAAAAGTTTGGTTTTTTTCTTTAATTGCTGTTATGCTTGTGCGGACTGCATTCTGAGACAAGCTGCATTTTTACCTTCTCTCACATTATGGCAATAAATATTTGCAGGACAAACATTATCCTCAATTATAGATGTGCATAAATGACAACTTAATTTGAAAACTAGGAGGTCACACAAATTGCAGTCAGTGAATATTTTTGCACTGTTGAATCTTTGTCACTGTATTAATTTAGACAAAAGAAACAACCTGGTTCCAAGGATGACAGGTGAACATGAAGCCTTAACTGTGCAAACAATAGATGGATTCTCAGCTTCCTGATGGAACTAGAAAAAAAAACCTAGAAAGAACATAAATTGCATTAATCTAAAAAGAAACTATCCTCAAAAGAAAAAAAATTTGCATGGTTTTGATTGTCATATCCCTTTTTAAACAAAAAATTAGAATTTTAGGGCATAGAATTCTCATAGAATAAATGCTGACAGTTCTGAGTAAGAAAGAGTAAACATTAGTTGCATTGAAAGCCTATAGCATAAAATTATAACATTTTTAAAGTTTTTTTCAGCCTTTCTTTGTTAAACCTCTGGCTAAAGTTGCATTAAATTCAGAGATATACTTTGGTATTACTAAAACTCTTGCAGATTTTTTTAATAGAAATGAAAAAAATAAAACAATCCAAAGAATCTCCAAATTTTCTCCACTATCCGCTTGTCAGATATCCAGCTCTACCTTGAACCAAAGACCGGACCCATACTGAAGCGACACCAAGCTGAACTCATAGAAAATGATAAAGAGTTATTTATATAATAATCTGTGCATTTGAAAACACAGACAGCTTTCGCCTGATGTATCCTGAAGTAAATTTGTGATTCTTGAGAGCTTCTCTTTTGAGAGCTCTATAATGAACAAACTAATTCTCTAAACTGCTACTGCTTGACCATTCCAAGGCCTGATGTAGCATTCTATTTCCAGGACTTCATATACCATTCATTAAGGGAATGAGTGAACTCTGTAAACTGAATGTAAAATTATGAAGAAAACCAGGAAGGAAAACAATTCACACAGCCCCAAAGAATCAGATTGCACTAGGGGAGGTTGGATGCACTATTTGGAGATAGGAATGAAAATGCTACCAAAGTTAAAAGTGTCCTGAACATTTTTTACCACAAAAAAAGAAAAGGACAATGGCCCGACTCTTTTGCTGTTTACAATGTTTAGCACAAGGCCCTGAAATGTTTTTACTTCTGGAATCTGATTCTCTGTCCTGTTTTGTACAGTTAACAATAAGTGCAAGTTGAAAGTCTGTCCTCCCTTCCACTGCCATAGACACACCTGAACTATACCAAGTCACAAAGAAACACAGAGAAGAAATGTTCTTGGGATTTGCTCTGTGAGATCATTACAGTGTGTTTCTGGAGCCTGTGGGCTCCTCACAAATTTCAAGGAGAGTGTGTAATGCATACACAACACTGCCTGCAATTTCCCATCCTAAGAAACTTGTATGTCTCTTAGAAGAAGAAATGCCTTCCACTTTTCATCTATTGTTAATTCAGTGTGCTTCTCTGTATAGATATTTAAATTCAATCCATATTACATGGAAATTCCTAGAAGGAAAGCATCTGATGGATTTTAGGCCATTTTTATTATACAGTGCTGACAAATATGAAAACAACACTTCCTAAGCCAAACTTGACTAGTATATACTGAAGTCAGCTGAAGTCAGCTGAAATATTTTAAGTGAACCTTCTCTCAAAGACAAGAAAGTCAACATGAACATGGTACATGAATCAAGGTCTCTTTGCATGGCAGGTAGCTGGAGTAGTCAATAAACTTCTGATTCAGCAACAAAATTGGTTGAATGCCATTAACAGTTCAGCAGACAATCTGGAAATACCTTTAAATGAGGAAGGGATAGAGTTAACTTAGTTTTCCCAAATAAGGATATAAGAACTAAGTGGTTATGTATTTTCAGAATTTATAAAATAAAGTGTTGGCTCTGATTCAATTAATTTTAGATTCAGCTTTTCTCTGGGGTATGTTTGCAGCAGAAGCTATCTCCTTTGATAATACTCACTGTTCTGGTTTTCCTTTTTGAATGCAACAGGAAGCCTAGAATTTGTATATGATTCCTAATGTGAATGCAATTTTTAAAAGGTATCTTTCAACTTTGATATCAGAACGAGCAAATTAACTAACTGGTTTTAAGAACTACATTCTGATTTAAAATTTACCCTTGAATAGACCATTTCCTTTACCAGTATTATTGCAAAGTGGCATTAGATTTATTTCTTAAGAAACTTTACGTCACTCCATTTGAGCAACTTAAGTGACGCCTTAGATGAGAAAATATTAGTATGGCAAGAAAATTAATGAAAAAAAGAAATTAAAGCACATAAAAACTAGGCCACACATATTTATGACATGCAATCCTGAATCTTACATTTCATCAAAATTTCTGTAACATGAACTTTGCTTTTTTTATGCAAATGCTTCTATGCTTCTCTGCTTTTTATGTACTTAGCCTATTTCAGGTAAAACTCTCAGTATTAATGAGTTTGTTGAATTATATTTTTAGAATCCCTTAGTCACAGGTAAAGGTGCTGTTCCATCACAGTATACAAGGAATAGACAGACCAACATCAGCATTTGTTCAACACTGTCCCACCCACACAGAACTCTCTCTGCCCCCCTACACACACTTCCCACCTGGTTGCTTTGAGCCAGTCAATCATTCCTCCCATCTACTACAGCATTGCTGTAAAATATTGTGAAATATTTTATTAAGATGGGAAGTAAAGCTGCGTTTTCACATTCACTCTGCCCAGTGCATGGTGGTCTAATGGTGACAGACAAAAATAATTTGCTTTCTGTATCTCATTTGCTGTTTAATTCAAAAGACTAAAATATAACAATTTCTACAGCTCTAAAAGATCATGGAATATATTTTCACTCATATTCCTTCTGGTAATAAATTGCTCGTTTGACAGGTCTCCATCCCATCCATGGCATTTACAGTAGTTAGACTATTAAAACCCTAGTTTTATTCAGGTCACACAAGACTGAGTTGTGTCAGTGTCTGCATACTGCATTACTAATGCCAGCAATAACAGAAGTAGTGCTTGAAAAGGAGAGAAATCCACTCCAGAAATAGCACTCCTCTATTAGGTAGGTATTTTATCCAATAAGGGATTTTGCCTAAAAGCACCCCAAAACAACCCAGCACCCCCATCTCCTGGGTACAAGGGGATTCCAGCAAGTTAGGATAAAAACCTTCTTACATTAAAAAATGTATCTTCCAACCTATAAGTCTTGATCACAAGTTTGAACCTTTGTAATATGCTTACAATGTAACAATTCAAATTTTTTATTTCTGTGAAATTTAAGCTTTTGTTTTTTCCATTTATGCAAACACTACTTGTACAAGGAGTTCCCTTGGAGCACTCTGCATAATGCATTCTGGCAGGAGCATGCAGATCCACAGAGATCCAGCTCTTTCTCTGTCATACAGGTGCTTCAATAAAGAGCACTTTTCCATATTTTTGACAGAGCACTCAAATGGCAGAACTGCTGGAAATACACATTGTGCTCCTAAGAAAGATGAGGATATCTAGTGAATATTAAAAAAATGTAACTTTCTAAATAAATGTGTATTATCTAAGTGTAACATATTTGTAAAACTCCTTTATTTTTCAAGCATCATAATATCCTTAGAACCTTCACAATAAAATAAGCAGGATCATAAAAAATGTTAAGAAATATCTGAAAATGGACCAAGGTTAGCTTGCTTCAAGTTCTTCAGTGGATCTGCAGTCGAGTTATGAGCAGAACAAAAAACCTAGTATGACATAACAGGAGAGCAAAACCTCTTTCTCTCTTTCTGCACATATTTACATATTTTTATCCTTCTTGAGTTTTGTTTTTTTTTTTAATCCAGGTACAAGATTAATCTGTATTAGTTTGCAGTCCCATGGGAATAGTTATGAGCTTCCTTACAAAACAGTGCATGTCCATACTATGAGGTATATGAAGTATTTTAGATAGTTTGATCAGGTTAGATTGCTGTGAAAAGCTGAGGCAGCTTAAAGTCTAGATTTCAAAAACAGGATGACAAATAGGACTACTATGAAGGAGCTGATGCAGAGAGGCACCAAAACATTACACAAGTCTATAGCATCCTGGCCTGCATCACAAATATTGTGGCCAGCAGGACCAGGGCCGTGGTTGTCCCCCTTGTACTCAGCACTGGTGAGGCCACACTTGAGTCCTATGTCCAGTTTTGGGCCCTTCCTGGGGCAACCTGTCCAACCCTCCAACCCTGTCCTGGGGGCATCAGGCACAGCATGGCCAGCTGGGCAAGGGAGGGGATTGCCCTGATCTGCTCTGCTCTGCACTTTCAGGCACATGGTGTGATTTTTGGACTGTCCTCCACAGGGCCAAGAGTTAGGCCTGGTGGTCCTGATGAGCTCCTTCCCAGTCAGTATATCCTATGTTTCTCTGATTCTATGGACTTTATTTTCTTTTAAAAGACTGGTTTTTCCTTTGTTTTCTTTTTAAAATATCATTTACTCATTTTGCAAGACAGCCTAGTCAAGAGCTGTCATTCAAAAAACTCTAGCTCTACATTTAACTCCCCATCAAAATTAGTCACCACTTGTTTCTTCATTTTGCAGGTAGTAACTACTTTTTGTCTTCTAAATTGCATATTTTATAAAAATATTTAATGCTATGAAGATTAACTTTCCCCATATAATAAAATGAACATTCTATAAAAATATGATCTTAAAAAAAAAACAAACTACTGACTGGCATTTTGCTGGTATTTTAATGCTTAAAGTCTCTTTCATTCTGTTCATGTTAGAGTAAAGTTAATAAGCAACCAGTGACATAGGGTGTAGGTTCTGAAGCTAAACTTCTAAGTAATCTTAAAAGGAAGGAGGAAAATTGTTCCTGACAAGCTGAAATTACATTATAAAGCCTCCCATATTTTGAAGAGCCATGACTTGTCCCAGGCATGAAGCTTATTTCAGTGTTTAACAAAAATTGTTTATAAAGAAAACATCTTCCCCAATATCAGTTTTCCAAAAGCATGCCCTTTAACCCCTGCTTTTTGTTTCTATTCATTGTTGGCATGGAGACGAAGAGGCACTCCACTAGATTGATCAGTGCATGGTAACATCAACACAACATTTTCAGTCAGGTTCCCAGGAGCCTTCCTCCTGAATCTGTCATTTTGATTCAGATAACTAAATCAGGCTAAGCACTGCAATGATAACGGATGACTTGCCTCATTAGCTGTCTCCTGCTGCTTTACTCTGTCAGGAAGCACCACAGTGGCTGTCTGCAGTTGCTGTGAGAGAGAACTTGTTTCCCTTATAATATTTTGGTATATATATGCTTTTCTCATTTCTATCCATTCTTTTGTATATACTTACGTACATAAAGAGACAAATGCGAGCAGTGTTTAATGGATATTTCATTAAGAGGAAATAGAGCTGAAAAATTCTTTATCAAGGTCCAAAATTTAATCATATAAAAATATACATTTCATAGCATCCTGATAATACAATTATATTATTTTATATTCACTGTCATAAACTCTGTTTCCTTTAAAATGGATCCTCTTTTGTTAAGGCACTTTGCTTATCTGAACATTCAATGAATCAATTACCCTAATTGCACTAATATACAATAATTAAAATCTTAAGAATCAATCCTAGACGAGTAGTTTGAATTTTAAATATGCTGTTGAATAAATAAACTGCACAAAATAAAACCTGCAAAAGAACAGATTTTCAGTTGTAGCTATTAAAAAGGCCACAGGCATATCCCAGTATGAATACGAGGTAAAGAAAATTAATCCAAGTGTATATTTAGCCAAGCTGCCAATGCACACATGAAGACAGTACTAGCTGCATTTCTTTCTTTTTAATTGTGCATATGGCCAGCTGTTTAAATGCAGAAAAAAACCCAAAACAAAACAACAAAAACAAACCCCAAACAAACGAACAAAGAAACAAAAAATCCAACCACATTTATTAAATAAGTCACAAACCATGGTTTTCTAACTTCTAACTTGTGCTATCACTACTTTATTTTTCATATATTTGTGCCATGTACTGACCATAAACCAATCCAAATTACTGAAATGATCATATGCTAAAATAACAGTCTGTCATATCTCTGGTTGAAAATAGACAACTTCCTTCAAATTTCAGAGGCACAGATTTATTTTATTTGCTGACAAGCCTTGCCCTGACCTTGAAATAATACCATTCTGTGAGTGTCAGCTAAGCACCTCAACTACCTTGAGCTGGCAAGTTTGTTATACAAGAAATGAGAAAATCTTGGCATTAGCCATTTGACTCCTCTCCCTGGTTCTTCAGCCTTTAAAATCAAGCAAAGAGGTTCAATAAAATATTTAAGTTGGGTTAGAGAAACCCAGTTTCTTTTCCATGTTCAATCATGAACTTGGAAAAGAATTGCTGGTGCATTCTTGTCATGGCACCTGGGTTGGACTGACTGGACAGACTCAGAGGGTTACACTGCAGTGTTTGGAGGACTCTCTCCTTGTCTGCCAGAGCACTCAGAATTCTGTCACCTGAGTAACTATGAGCCAGAAATTGATAAAGAAGTCCCTGCATTTCTCTTCCATTGCTGTCTAGTTCTTGATATCACCTTCCAGCATGACATATACATACTAAAAATCCAGTGGGATTCATAAAGTGCCTAGTCTCTGGCTAGTTCATTCAAAAAACTCACTGAAGCTTTTATGGAGTATAATTAACATTTAGGGTGTAAAATAAAGGGAAAATCTCAGTATTTCGTGTAACTCAATAATTTCTTCTTCATTAAGCATTTTTTTTTTCCGTTTTGCCATGTCTTTAGAGTTATAAAATATTCCTTGAATTATTTTGGAGAATATAAAAAAGTGGTTCAGGCTGGTATCATTTCATATGTCTGTCCTGGTTTTGGCAAAGGACAGGGTTAATTTTTTCAGCAGCCATGAGGGGGTGGAACCTTAATTCATGTCAGCAGGGTCAAAAATCCTAATGTTATTTGATACCACCTTACATCATTGCCAGTTAGGGGGAGAGACTCACTCTTGGTTATGGGAAGAGAGGACATTCCTTTCCAGTGGTGGGAAAGCATGGCAGGTCCATCCACCATTCTTGTTTCATGATCCTTGGCTTGGTGAGCATTTTGCATGAAAGTCATCCTCTATTTGCACATTTTTTGTCTTTAGTGTTGTTGCTGTAACTTCTCATTTTCTTATCTCATTACTGTTTCCAGTAAATTGTTCTTATCTCAACCCATGATCTTTGCCTTTTGTGCCTCCAACTCTCCACACCATCCACCCCAAGGCAGAAGTGGGAAGGGAAGGGAAGGGAAGGGAAGGGAAGGGAAGGGAAGGGAAGGGAAGGGGGCATGGTTTGGGTGGGAGCACGAACTTGGGGAATACCTCTCCTAAACCACAACAGTGGCAGAACAAATAAAATGTGTTACTTCTAAATTTAAATCTCCTTCTAGCTTTCAATCATTAAATCCCCTTAATTAAAATCAATACAGAAAGAAACCATGAGCCAAAGACCACTTTTCATATTTGTTAGGGGGATAAAGTAGAAAGAAACACATTTTCTTCAATTTTTTACTGGATAGGAATGAATTACTTTAATTGTGTAATGCATATGATTCACATTTTAGAATATTTGAACATTTAAAAATTACCTCACTCGATAGACTTATAAGTTATTTATGGTATAGCAATGAAAAATACTTGATTATAAATATTCTGGACTTTTAGATATCTATGAGTGCTATGCCATTTCCCCTTCAAATTACTCTGATATAGAGAAGTAGAACAGAAATTAATCATCTACCACTATTTCACTTTAGGATACAGAAAGCATGGGATAAAATAGTGTAAAGACCCATATGTAGATTTTTATTCATTATATATTAAATTGTGTATATCAGTCATTATTGAATCATATAATATAAAACATTACTAAGGTGGGTTTTAGGGGAAAAAATCATAAAGCTGAGTTTTTGAGACACCAAAGCTATTAATCATTCTCAGCAAATTTTGGGAAGAGTTTTATGGTTTTTATCTTTAGCATGTTAAAGTTCTCTCATTTCCTTTTTTTTCAAAATTCCATCTGAATGCATGCTTGCCAATTTAATCACTTTCCTCTCTGATCAACTCAATACTAGGAGCATACCTTGGGAGATAGAAAAAAATTGTCTTGAAAAAACATGACTCCAGTGATGGGTGGCAGTGATAAACAGTGGCAGGACCAATTATCTCTGTGTCATTCAGGTGGAAATCAGATGGGGGGGGTGCAGTTGTTGTATCAGTAATTTAAAAACCTGGTTTTGTGTCTTCCTGTCCTCTGTTCCCTGTTCAGACTACACTGTTCAGAGTCTTCTGTTCTCTCATTCTAGAACAAAGTTATTAGAGACCTCAAATCATTCTCACTGCTCTCCTCTGGAAGTCTTCAAGGGATCTTACTTTTTCCAGAGGTGTGATGTTCTAATTTGTTTGCAGTACACTTGCTGGGGTACTGCCAGTGCTGTAGAAAACAAAGAACTATGTCACACAGGCTTAATTGCTGCCACAAATACTTTTATAAGATTGGCACATTTATTGACTCTTCTTTTATGGTCAGACTTGACTTTCTCATTCTATGCTTTAACAGCCTTCATTTATTTTATTCTCAAATGCTTGGCACTTGTCCCCATTTTTCTGGGTTTTATTTCTGTTGTTTGTTTGTTTCTTTGTTTTTCCAGGGTGTCTTATCTGCCATGAATACATGTATCTAATCAAATCCCTTCAATTTTCATGCTGACTTAATATAAAGAAATACTGCCTGTGTTCTACCATATAGATTATTTATGGAATATTGCATAGGTCAAGACTGAGGCGAGATCTCTGGTGAATCACATTCAATGCACCTCTACATTTTGCTAATGATTCTAACTTCTCTCTGCACAGTTCATCAACCACGTTTGCATTCTCTATTAAAGAGAAAGACATAGTAAGGCCAAAATATAGAATATTATTCTTTCTTCACATATCAACTATTCCCTTTAGCACACAGAAGGAACTTTGATTGTTTAACATAATACTGCTTCAAACTGCTGTAGCAGAGGTGGAGCAGAGCTGAAAGCTGTATAAATTTGTGCTCCACTTCACCTGTGTCAATAAGCTGTTTTGCAATGAGTTTTTGTCTGCATGTTTACATTGACATGTCCTAAGGTAGCTCCTTCTAGGATTTCTGGGTCTAATAAAACCCTGACTTCATAATTCTGCCATGATGTTAAATGGTCCATTTCTTCCCTTGCCTGGTGTTTGAAATCTGACGCTCTTTACCTTTGAAAGAGAATTATTAGATGGGACGCAGAAGTCATTTGCTAGGTTGTGTGTGTGTGAGAGAAGTAACCAGCTTCTTCACTGCTGATAGAGAGCAGTATTTCCTTTCCCAGGTAAGCTGTCCCTGTATCACCGTTCCAGTCTGACCTACATTTTAACATGCTGAAACATCTTCCTGATTGCCTGTGAGTTTATCATAAATGTAAGCATACAGCTTACATACCATTTCCTAATGCTGCCCAACCCTGAGTTTGGACCTCTTGAACCCAGGAGTTTGATTTTTAAATCAATGAGGTTTGAAAGAATAAATGGTAAGCCTACATATTTATTTTTGAACTTGAATATTGTTCCAGCTTCCCTTGTAGGTAGGAAAGCTTAATATATACTCATTTTTAAAATGAAAGCTGAGGTGTTTCTCTAATCTCTTTATTTCAGCAACCAGGGCTTTAAGAGAAACTGTCTCCATCATTAAATTAGTCATGTAACGGAATCAAGTTCATATTTTCACAGTGAATCTTTCTCTTTATGGTTAGAGCAGTTTCCTAGCAAAAAAGCCTACTTTCCGTAAAAAAAAAAAAAAAAAAAAAAAAAAAAAAAACCAANAAAAAAAAAAAATCCCCAAGCTGTCATCCTCCCACCACTGGATTTACCAGCATAGAGTAGAGGATTTCTTGCACAATATTCTGAGCAATTCCTGGAACTGATATTTTGCAATTGCTTTAACCTCTCTACAAAGTGACTTCTTAATGCATATTTCCCCCACACATTCACATAAGATTATTATTCTCTTTTCACTAAAGAAAGATTAAGATGATCACTGTCTTAAAGTCTTTGATTCCTTCTTTTCAGCCGTAGTTCCTCCTACAGTAAATAATACTTAGTGAATTGAATAAAGTCCTATTATTCTTTGTCAAGATACCATAGTAATTTGAGCCACAGTAATTTTCTTGACTCAAAACACCTGTTACTTAGATCCTGTGCAAACTGGGAAATGCCTATGGTTAGAAAGACTTTATCTCTCAAATAGGAGGTGTTATAATTGTGGTGTCTCCTTCCAAATTTAATCAGAGCAAAAAAAGAATCTGCTTACTCCTTAAAGCCTTTTACTGTGCAGGGTTTATGAAATCTCTGAGCTTTTTTGTCTAACATGTATTTAGAATAGAATAGATTAGATAGACTACTAGACTAGACTAGACTAGACTAGACTAGACTAGACTAGAATAGAAATTTTTGTTCCCATGCTGCTTTTAAATCCAACAGCCTGCACAGTGTTTCATTGAAGGGGCTTTTCTTTAGTAAAACCTCTGTCTCTATTGGCATAGGTCTGCTAGTTTACATATATTTCCAAAACTACTTAATGTATCCCCCCATGTAATTATTTATTATTCATCTCAAAATATCAATATGATGGTGTGTGCTTCAGAATAATCTACTGACTGCTGGCTTTGCAGTGCTGACATTATTTTGCCTTCTCACATAGTTGACCCTAAACTCCAGAATTATACTGTGTGGTAAGTGGTTCATATTCCTGTAACTCACATGCTATTTGATTCAAATATTTGTAGCATAGAAATGTATGTGTGTGGACTATAAACAAGAAGAGTGCATTTTTGTTTCCAAATAAAATAGAAATTGTAGCTGGAATGCTTGAGACAGCTCTAAACTTGCAGTTCCCAGTGATTTAAGTCTGAAAAGAGGTTCCTATTCTAAATCCAATTCTGGTTTTTTTCTGCTATCCTAAAATTTCCAACCTTTGTCTGTGTCCTCAAAGAAACTGTATTAGAAAGTCTAAAAAAATCAGTTTCTTGGGCTTATTACCAAGGACAGGGATATATAGTCACTACTAAAATCACTTTTGTAACTAATTTTTTTGCAGTAAGGGCACTAACCTAACTGATGGGAAAAACCTGGAACCACACAGAGAGAAAAAAATCTGTCACTAACATATCATGCTATTGAATTAAAATTGCATTTCAGTTTGGCTGGATTGGGAGATTTGCTGTGCTGGGCGAGGTCTGCACGAGTCACATTTTCCTCTACACATTTTGGAAGTGTTCTTTAGACTGCAATTACCAGAGCTGAGTATTGAAACATATCAACAACTGCAGAATGGTTTGCAACCTTTGCAAGGCTCTGTAGACTGTGAGGAGGAATACTTACATTATTTCATTTGTATACTTTAGATCATTGTATGTTAAAAGAAAATACTTTGGAGAATTCAAGGAGAACTATGATAGTAGTTTTCTGAAGGGCTCAAACAGTTCCTTAGAGATTTAAGCAAGCTTAATTTAAAATCCAGTGGTGAAAGAGAAAAGGTATGGAAATCATACAGGATAAAAATGAATACTGTGAATAATTGTGCCTTCTTTAACACTTACTATTATAGTCTTTGTTTCAATCTTCAATTCCTTTACATATAGAAAGGGTTGAGACACATGAAAGAAAAAATTATTTCAATGTTGTTATTCGGATAAGCTTCCCAAAAAATGTTATACTTATTTCTTCCTTTATTCAAAACTGTTTTGCCCAAGTTTGACAGTATATAAAACAGCAAAATTTATGTTGTGAATAAGTGAAAACAGTTATTAAGAATATGCATGCCATATGTCTATATATCCTTGCACCCTCCCCCTGAATGCTGGAATATTTCAAATTAAAGGGCACAAAAAAATTTACATTTAAAGTTTTTTAGTGGTATTTATCAAGTATATTGAGTACAGAAAATAAACATTAAACACATGATCATGGGTGAAAGTTCTTCCCAATGCTTTCAAGTCCAGTATAAGCAGGACCAAGTATGTATCATACATTATTTGTCTCAAACTGCTTTCACTAGACAGGGAAGTTAAAGTCTACTTTTCTTAACTTGTGCCACATTAGGACTAGACTGAGACAGTGTACTCTTACTCCTTTAATTATTTTTTTAAGATTGATATCCATGTGGTCCTCCACTTGCTGCATCATGTATAAACTCTACTCCTTTATCACTTGTAAATACAGAGCAGAATGCAAAGCAAAATTTGCCTACAAGTACCTAAGATTTGACAGGGTTATGTTTGAGGCCTCTCAGTTGTTTACAGATAATTGACATATTTTGTAAAATTTAAATATAAATCATTTCTTCCCTACATCAGAATTTCTGCATGAGTTCAGAGAAGGGAAACAACCTGTGAAAATATCCATTAAGCAATTAAGAAATACTCCCTGGGACTGAAGTGGGCCTAGAAAGCAAGCAACCACCATGAACAGCCAAGCTGGGAGAAACCCTTGCAGGTGTAATTGTAAACATTTGTAGACTCATAGTTCCAGGCACAAAGATCACCATAACTTTCTTATTTTCCATTTTTTCTGTATTAATATTTTTGTTTCATTATTTGTTTTCAGGACGGAAACACTGATAATTGATATAAAGAGATAAGATGATAAAGTGATGGTAGGGAACAGTGGGTGAGTGTAGAGTTATAAATTCACTAAAACTGATTATTTTCTTCCCTAGAAACACTCTGCTAACAGACCATTAATGGCAACTAGATTATGAGAAAAAATATTCAGAAGATATTTATTACTAAGTTGCTACTTAATAATCTATTACCTCCTTAACATTCTGTTCCTTATAATGTTCCTTAGCTGCTTCAAGACAAGGGGTCTAGGAGAACATAGAAATCACCTTTCTTTTTGTATCACAGAGCACTCACTTGAGCATGTTGTGTTGGAGAATAAAAAATACAGCATGTTTAGTTTGCTGTCTTTACGATCCAAATAAACTGTGTGAACTTTTTTTTAAAGGGAGAACATTAAAGATTAATGGATTTCTCTTCAGAGATTTTGCAGGTACTGTATTTGTCGCTAAAGCTAATCAATAAATCAAAAAGCAGGAGAGTAGTAAAGAGAAAAAAGTATTAGCATTTGTGCTTCACCTTAAAATTATTTTGTAGTTTGTAAACCTATACAAAGCAAATTGCAGTGGCAGTAAGACCTCTAAGGATTCATAGGATTCTACTAATTTTGTACTACTTCATCTCAAAAGACCTAATTTTCCTGATGTTTTGGGACTAGACACAAACACTAGAACATCAGAAAATCTAAGTTGTGGGTAACAAGCATCTCAACATTAATTTATCATATTTTGAGCTTCCAAACTTCAATTCTAATAATATAGATAGATAATATTGTATTTATATAAAAATAAATAAATAAATAAAGATATATAGATATATAGATACATACATATCATACATATATAAGTGTGGTATGGGTCACATATATATATATGTGTCTGTACATGTGTGTGTGTGTGTGTGTATTTTACACACTAAAAAAAATTTTAACTGTTTCCTCAGTAAGGGTTGGCCTTACTTGGTTAGCAATATTTCATTTAAGCCCTTGTCCCAGATGACATTTCACAAGCAAAAGGATTTTGTCAAAATAATCTAAGTTTAAAAAAAGAGGACTTTATATTCTGCAATCAAATATACACAGTTTAGTAGTCATTCTGAACTGTATATATGAAAATATATAAGGGCTGAAATACTGTATTTAATAGTTGGTCATAATAAACTAAGAAACTGATCAAATATTATTCTTGAGTTGATAATACTATTTTTCTTGTTTGGTTTTGAGATATTACTGCAACAGTCAACCACAAAACTCTATTTTTGGAACACATGAAAGAAAAAAACTCAGAAAGCTAACAGTATTTTTTTTTAAATTGCCCAAGTGCTTTATAATTTGACACATAGAGGCTAAAATGGAGATAAGTCTGTAATTCTTTGTTGCTTAGTCTGTAGCTAATGAAGTTTCTTCTTGCTCATAACTATTAATCTATTTTCTTGCAGTTCCCAGAACTTTCTATCCACTTGGATCCATACCATATGTAATTCTTCTTCCTTTATATGTCAGTTATAGAATGGAAATTCATGTTTTGGTCAGTCTTTAACTTCTTTACCTGTTTGGCCTTCTTTTCTTTTGATAGTAATAAAATAATTTTGTTCTTTTGTCCATGACCTTACATGTATGATTGTTTTCCCATTTTAAAGCTGAAAAAGCAATGTGATTACATGCTTTTTTCTGTGCAAGCACCTGTTTATTTATTGTTTGAGAAGTGTTTGTGTGTCCTGGATGATATCATCTCTAGCAGTAGCCACTGCAGCATCAGTTTTGTAGGACAGACACACGCTAGCTTGTCACTTGTCTCAGTCCTGGCATCCCTTGGGGGTATTTCAGATCATACTGATGTTTGTTTCAGGTGCTCATTCTGATCATCTTTAACAAGGTCATAAATAACTCAGTTACTCAGCTGTTTTACTCCTGCTCCAATTGCATTCTCTTGCAGATAAATGGTGGTTTTTGGTTAAATGCTTTGGCCTTTCTTTTTTAATAGTCTTTTTTGCTCTCCTGTATCATTCTGTATTTGTATATATTTTTGAAAAAATAAAACTGTTTTCTATTCTCTTATATTTCTTCATAATTATACTCCAGTACAAAACAAATTTGAAATGTACAAATAATGGATGGAAACTAGCTACATAAGCCCCCTGTGCTGAAAGATATTGTACTGCAAAGGACTTTATTATTACATGTAATTGGATTCTAGTATTGAAAATAAATGTTAAACATTAAAAGGATATTATTTAAAACAATGAATAATTATGACTTCCATTTCTTTTTCTATGGACATTTGAGAACAGATAGTATTGCTCATGCATTTATCTTCTTTTCTCTATTGCTCTCTGGGGCTTGTTCCATGAAAAGAAATGAATAGACAAATGAGTCAAGTATAAAACCACACGATAATGCTCAAAGCTTGTTCAACAAACATGTAAGTGAAAATAAGGCAATCCATTGCTTTTACTCAGCAAATACCAGGGCTTTTGATAGCACTTTTCTTAAAAAGCTCCACTGTGCTCTAAAAATACCATCAGTCCTTGGAGTACTGCTGCAAAATATCTTTGGTACGTATTGTTTCTATTTGACAAAAGAGAACATTTTTGCAGAAATGCCAATTATATTTTAAAAAAAATTAATCTGACATCTCCTAGAAATTTATATGCTGCTGAATAGCAACATTTGTCCTCAGCAATTCAAAACAGGTTACAAAGCAAGAATGAAAAGAAAGAACTACAAGATGAAAAATTAATTTACATAGATTTTATGTACATTATCTGTTGCATTGAAAAGCAGATATTGCAATAGACATTGGGAATTCTCTCCAGAAGTTGAATTAAGGTGCTCTGGATAAGTTCATTTTTGTCAAAGTTTTTATGAGGCAGGAACTATTTTTTCATCAAGGTAGAGCTGAACTCCAAACTTCATTTCTACCTACACTCAAGCTAACATTGCAAGGATTGCTTCAATACTTCTATTTGCAGAATGAAAACATTTTAAAGAATTTAAGATAATCCTCCTGAAGATATAATAATGATTTCAGATGCTGTTTACATAAAGCAACCTCCAAAAGAGAAGCTAAATACTTGTGAAAAGTCTCCTAAACTAAACAAATTTTAGACTTTTTGTTTTCCTTATCTCAGCTGTGAGCTGTATCCTTGATTGTCTGATGAATATATGCAATGCATTCAGCCTGAATTTTTGAGAGTTGAAGTTGCGTTTTCCCAAGCCACAGCATTTTTTTTTACGTAGCAGGAACTATGCAAAGGACAAGATATTAAGAATTCAAATTGTACCTTGAGTGAAGGCAGCATAGTGACTTGACAAATAAATATCTCTATTGTAATTTTTCTCTTGTTCTTTCTTTTAATCTTTAGGTATTATCAGTTATTGAAAATAGCAAAAGCCTTGCACCTTATCATCTTCTGATTACGGAAGGCTACATAGGCAATTGTGGCACCACATTAAATTTGTAACATCTTTCAAAACTACTTTAAATCCCTGATTTGGTTATCTATTTCACTCATTCTATATACCAAAATACATAACAGCATGATTTTAAGTACTAATTTATAAATAACAGTCTAGAACCATTTTTAGTTGCATTCTAAATAAATAAGCAAAAGTGGTGACTAAAATTCCTGATAAATAAGGGCAAGAATTTTATTCAATATTAATAAAAATTTAATGTGGTTCATAAAGTACCACATTTGAACTTCTTTGCTGTTAACTTTAAAAAAGAATACAGAGTCCATAAGAGCACATTTCAAACACAGGCTTTGAATCTAGAATCAAAATATGTATCTCATTACCCTATTATACACAAGAAAGAACTGAGAAATGGGACATGAAAAAAATATCCTCTTTGTGCTTCTCCTGTGAAGATGTGCCCCCTGACTTCCTTTGAAAACATTTGAATGTTACTATTAATCTCATGAAACAGGTTAATCTTTGAGACAGTCTCATAAGAGTCTCAAGAGAAGATGAGAAGCATTTTTGACATATCATGATGTCCCCCTAAAAAATACCAATTGATTGATGTTACATTAACTCCCTTTCTATGGGAATTTTTCATGAAATTTTGGTTGAATTTTGTTCCACAGTGTTCCAACTCAGGTGTTAGCATTGTTTTGTTTTAAAAAATTTTGTATTACTTGAATAATTATATCTAAAGGATAGATAAATTAAATAAAACAATAAATAATTTTAAGAGTAAAATAAAAATTTAGCTTATTTAAATTCTCAAAAATTTATTTTATACTAGGCGATATTTTTTCTAAAGTGAAAATATATTTCTAAAATGAAAATGTATTTTCTAATGCAATTTTTTTTTAAGTGAACATCTTTTGAAATTTTCACATTTTGAAATTTTAATTACTTCTGAGAAGAAATTACTTACACGGCTCTCAGTTGGTTCTTGAACATATGCTTAAACTAGAAACTCCTCATCATAGAAACAGTGAAAACTCTACCTTGGACACTAAAAAATTGCTTGCTGCTTTTTAACCTATTTGGTCACATTAATAATTTTGATGTTATATATGTACTAAGAAAACAAATAGCTTTAACCTAATTTTTCCTTGGTTCAGTATTTTTTTTAAGTAAAAAAACCCTGCTGTTTGCTGATTTTATGGACAATTTATAAATCTTGTTTTTAATATTTTTGTTCATTTTCACACAATTTCCTTCAGCCTACTTGTAGTGTGATTTAGGAGGGCAATATTGACATTATTATGCATTTCTCAACATGCAAAGACTATCATATATATTTGTGAGTTTTTAATTGTTTATATGTTAAACTAGGCAGATGCTGAGGGAAAAAAGTGCTACAGTATGGAAGTTTGAAGACACTGGAAATGGCAGTTTTCAGATGAAAAAAGAGGTCGTTCAGATATGCCCTTAGACTTCAAAACAGTTTAAGTTTTGAGACACTTTTTAGACTTGAAAGGGAATTGTCACCTTCTTGAAGCCATGGCAGTTGTCACCAGCAAATGAGTTCATGCAGTGCATTTGTACTTCTCTTCATTATTTAGTGTACAGAATTTAGCTGGTTGTTTTGGAATATATGAACATGGATGCCCCAATGGGCATCCTTCATGTATTTGTCCAGTGTCCCATGGATCTGCCTGAACGTGCTCTTTCCTGAATTCCTGTGCATATTACTGTCACCCTGGAGAGGTCTGTAGTTTAAATCACAGACTCCAATGCCTGGATACTGCAGGATTTGTGGCTACAGCTGATAACCTGCTAGATAAAGGCCTGAAATCTGAGAGGCACATGCAGTTCATTATACACAGAACAGTTGAGAAATGATCACCATCAGTGAGAGCAAACAAAATAGTGCCTTGAAGCTAAGTTGGAAAGATAGCAGTGCTGTTAATAATTAATTTTCCCTGTTGTGTCTGGCATCCTGCCTATGATAGCAAAAAATCCAATAGGATATTGCTATATCCCCCAGCTCATACAAATCCACCAGGGGTGCACTAGGCTGATCTGTTGCTGCCTAACAGTACAAAATTAAATCAAGACGTGCTGTCAGAGACATCCTCCCTGATCTCATGGAAAACAATTGAATGTCGGAGATGGGAAAGTGTTGAAAGCCCTAGACTAAAGTTGGAAAAAATCTATCTATTGCAGCAAGCCTGGTAGTGATTGTTAAACCATTCCAGATAGAAACATAGCTATGCCTTGCCCTTGAACTTTCATCCTTTTCTGTTTTGGTTTTGTTTGTTTGTTTTTAATTTAAATCAAATTTATTCCAAGCCCTTTTCAAACAGAGGGTCAGGCTGTACCACAGTCCTGCTTGAACAATCATATATCCAAAAGCTGAAAATTTTAATCTGTTTACGTAGCTTGCATCCTTTGAACTTTTTCTATAAATGTTTACATAAAGTGTCATTTCAATAGAAATACTGCATAATGTACAGATACGGCCCCACTCTCCTCAAGGTAAAGTTCTTCATGAACTTTAATGTGTTTAGATCTACAGTGTGCATCTTAGTTAAATGCTGTTATCGAGATTTTCAGGAGCACATTGGAGAAGAAATCACAGAAATAATGTGACAGCAAAAAAATTTTGTAGAGTCATAGAACCACATAATATTTTGGGTCCAAAAGAACCTTTAAAGATCACCTATTCCAAACATCCTGGCTTGGGCAAGAAGATATTTTACTGGACCAGATTGCTTAAAACCTCATCCAACGTGACCTTGAACATTTCCTGGAATGAGGCATCCAGAATTTCTCTGGGCACCTTGCTCTAATGCCTCACCATGCTTATCATAAAAAATATCTCCCCTATGTCCAATCTCAATCTACCCTCCATGCTTAAAGCAGTTGTCCCTTGTCATGTTACTACAGGCCTTGGTACAAAATGTCTCCCCAGATGACAGAATTTTTAAAAATTTGAATCTATAGAATATGTATCAAAGACCATGAAACAATTTTTCATTTAGTTTTATACTTCCTTTCAAATTTAGTTCAAATATTTAATCTTTTCAAGAACTAATACTCATTGTCTTGGGCATAGAAAGGGTGTTTCAAGTTAGTCCATCAAATTCTATCCCTGAGCAGAACACTATCAAAAATTGCTGGTATCAGAAATATCACTTATTCTCTGTGTGTGGATTAATTTCAAATCGATTATGAATCATCTTCTTCTAATCCCTAATCCATTATAATTCAATTTAAGGAATTAGTTCAGGAGTTTAATATGACCCAAAAATCACTGTTCTGCTGTATTCATTGTTCAAAAAATTATACATTTTTATTGTCTTTTTAAATTCTGCAACTGTCTTGTTATAGAAGCCTTCTTTCTCTGTGAGTGCATTTTTATAAAAAAGAATTTATTAATTACTAGGTGATAATCAACTTTCCTATGCCTGTGATCAATAGCCAGTGATTACTACTTTCTTCCTTGGAAACAAATATCTGCTTTCCATTGCTTATGTTCGATTGCTTTCATTACTTTCCTGAAAAGTTTCTAGTCAATATTACTTATATAGATTAATATTGAAGCCTTATGCTAATAGAAGAAAACATATTAGTCAAACATTGAAAATAATTGCTATACACAACATAACACAAGCAATACATAAAGATGTTTATGCCTTATGAAAAATGCTTTATCATGGTAATTCCAAATGCAAAAATTTAAAATAACAAGCCTGTACAGATCAATTTCAGGTTGGATATTTTTTATGTTTCTATCTTTCAACACGTACTTCATGTATTTTTTTAGAGTCCTGAAACTATCCTAGCATCAGTCACATAGGTTTTTTTCTCTTATAGTGCTTGGAAAATCCTTAAAAGTGTGTGCAATATACAAACAGTTTAAAATAATTGGAGGAAGAAATACTGCATACTGTTTTGGTACTCTTTGAGACTGGCAGGTGCAATCTGTCCTTTTCTATATAGTGCTATTAAGAGTACAAACACCTAATATATAAAAAGATGGGTATTTTTCTGTAACTATTATAAAATTCACAGTTATTCAGGGTGCTTCTCTTACTGTTCATGAAGAAAATACTTGCAACTGTCTTCATGATAATTTATTTAACACAATTTTGTCTGCAGATACTTTTTCCTTGAAAAAAATTGCTCACTTGTCAGATTTAATCTCATGATTTGGAATGTACATTGAACATTCAAAAGGTTGCCAGATACAGCACTGAGAGTGAATGAAAATGCTGTGCCTATTCAGGTAGGTGCAAGTTGATATTGCAGCATGCTACGCTCTAGTTGTCTTTAGTAGTTATTGTTAAATGAAGGAAATCAAGCCACTCAGCTGTGTCTTTCCTCTAAGCTGAGTGAGCACAAGCACATGTACAAACCATGTATACCAGTTTCTGACCATGAGTACAGAAATCTGAATGCTTAAAATGCATTTTTAGTTTTGAAAGAGATATTGAAAGTTGATGTTTTTCTTCAATTGCATTCAAAATTCAGGGCTCTTAGAATCACTCAGTAGTGTTCAGAATCTTGCAGGATTGTCACCTAATTTATAAAGTGAAAGTCCCAATTGAAAACACTTGTTAATAATAAAGAACAAATCATTTGAATACGGAGCTCAGGCATGATGTCAGTGAAGTTTTGTCTCTTTGAATTAAGATATACCTCCTGTTTCTGGTGACAATACACCCAAATCTCATCAATTAGCTCTCTGGTATTTCCAGAAGATACAACAGATGAACTTCCAAAGCATCAGTGCTGATTCATCTGGTTAATTTTTCAGGTTAAACATTCTGTCTAATAATTACAGTATCATGTGGGTTCTATAGCTTTAAAAAGAATGATAGGCTTAGTTGACATTAGCTTTCACATATGTGTTCTCTGAATTATTTTTTAAACACAACTTTCTCTAATTAATAACATCTCTTGTTTGACTCTTCTTGAAAATTTCTTTGCAAAACATTTTCTTAGGTGTATTAAATCCATAAACCCCTCTGAAATTCTGACACCTTCCTTTTATTTAAAAAGTACATGATACTCTCATTTCCAATGAATTTTTTTGTAATTGTTGGTTGACAATCATTTTCTGTAATGGCAATATGATAATTATGTATGAAAATGTAATTATAAATTGCTTGTTTTCCTGAAATTCAACCTTAGTGAAAACCTTAGTGAGATTTCAAGGCATAGTATCTGCAATAATTTAAGTCAGTCACTATTTTGTAATGTACATGGTGTTATCACATATGCAAGGAACTACCCTGAAAAAGAAAATACTGGTAAATTCTGTAACACTATTTTTTACTAGCACCTTGCTTTGGAAAGTTTCTATTCTGAAACAATACCGCATACAATATTAGAATTAAGAAATAAAGTACTTTTTCTGGGCGTTCTTTACTAAGCAGAGGGGTTTTTTGTTTTTCTTTTTGGTTTTTCAATTTCCTTTTTCCATCACTGGCTACATTATCTTTTTTTTGTTTAATTAATTTTACTGTTGTTTTTTCCTGTCATCCTGTATCTAATTCACATGTGTTTTGAGAAGAACAACACTGCCCATTTATCACTAATAGTGTAAGAGAAATCTTACTCTTATATGAGTGATAAAGTGTTTGTGTCTCTAATCCTTTTTCTTTTTTAGAAAGGAAAAAGGCTGATCTGGGGTAATCGTTAGACTGAATATTACCTCTGATACCTGGCTCTGCAGCAAAAATTTACAGGGTCTTAAGATTCTCTCTCCATATGCTTTCTGTATGCTTATTTTATGTTGAATTGCCAATTTTATCAACATTTATCAAGAGCCCAATGGGTTATCAGAGTGGGAAGCTCACTCTTCATCCACACTTTTTCCACAGGACTCAATACCTGGACATGCCAACCAGAATATTGGTCTTTGACAAGCTAGAGGTCTAGAAAACTTAACACAGTAATTCAGCTTGGGAAGTTCTTCATGACTGCTGCTGCAGTGAGAAAAGCATCTCCTATTTTTTCCAGGCATCCTCTTGATGCCCTAAGTTTTAGCTTTTATATTTTTCAGATCCTGTACTGGATTAGTGTACAGGTCTGGACTCCATATGGAGTGTTAGTAAGCTCCCATCACAGTTTGGTCAGACAAAACAATCCTTCCAGGCCTGAGAACCAAGGTGATCATCACAGCCTCAGGCCCAAAAAGTATAAACAAAAGTAAATTAGGGGGGAGCAAACAAGGGAATGTGACTTCATTACCTGAAGCTGTAATTAGACAAATAACCCCTGATATGCAAATAGACCAAACATATCAGCCCGAAAAACTCATGACTGTGGTCTAGCTTGGGTATAGCCTCTGCGAGGTTTCTGCACTGCCCAAGGTGTATCTGTTAAAGGCCTTTAATAAATACCCACTTATTCTCTAACTCTGTCTGGCCTCTTCTAGGGAGTCAGTCCAAGGCATCATTCTAATGACCCACACAGTATGGTGGTGTTACAGTGGTCTTTTGTGAAGTCCTTGGGGAGATGAAACACATTTGGTGGTGTTATCGATCTTGTTATGTTATTAATCTTATATCATATAATAACCAAATATATTTGTATCTTTTCAAATTTGTTTCTTTATGTTTCTCTTTGTGGATCCCCAATGTGATCTATCAACTCAAGAAATGACAGGAATCAAGAGCTTGAGCTGAACTAGAGGCTACAGTTAGGTTTAGGGGTTCTGGTAGGCAGAGTATTTTTGCTTCTTTAGAACTCCTCAGATACCTTTAGGCTGTCTTTGTGTGCAATACCAAGAAGATAGTAATACATTCATTTTATTATCAGTGGACAGGAAGACAATGTTCAGCTTCCTTCAAGCCTTTTCCCACATCCGTGCCAGTACCCCTGAGATAAATGCAATCTTTTCCTCTTAAAACCTTATAAAGTTAAAGACCACATGGCTGCCCAGTTTCTGAACTAAGATCATCTGTTTGCAGACAGAATGCAAGTTGGAAAATTGCAAAAGAGTTGCTACCTGCCTGAGAAAACATACCAATCAGCATATGTACAGGCAGTGAAGTTCAGTTTCCCTTTGGGCATAAAGATGATCAGACATCTGGGAAGGCCCCAACACAAAGGAGGTGGACAAATTTCAAAATTTTGTCAAGAAGTCCCAGAATTAATCCAGTTTCTAGGAAACCTGTCTCTGTTTCCCTCAGTAATTTCATTAAGAATTCATTTACCTAACGTCAGTGATTTTCTTGCCATAGCCACTGTAAAAGAAACTGGAATTTCTTTGCTTTTTTGTAGCTTTAGCTTGCAGGGATAAGTTTGAGTTTTTAGCTGCTGGAATCAGCAGGAAAGCTGTTGTGCAAAGGTTTTTCTTCTCTGTAAGGTAACATAGGCAGCTAATGGGTATGACCATGATACTTTTGTCTGATGGTGAGCTATTTCTCTCCCACTTGAGTTGTTGCTGTTGTTGTTAAGTGAAAATGTGATTACTGACAGTGAGTTTGTTTAATAGTCTTCTGAAAAATTGTGAAGGAATTGACAGAGTGGCAGGAGGAGGCTAAAAATTATTTAAGAAACCTAAGAATGATACACAGAGCAGGTTAGAAGAATATTTTGAAGATGCTTTTGAACTGAATTCACAGACATAACATCTTGCCTGGTGATGATAACTAAAACATGTCTAAGATTTTGGCCATGTATAGAGCAACCTTCAAAAAACTCAAAGCTCTCTAATTGAGGAAGTAACTTGGAGAAAAGGTGTCTTTGAGATCTGCAGGCAATGCTGTCTACAGGAGTTTGACATTAAAGTTTGCCCAGTTTGTGTGTGAGCCCATCATATATGCAGAATTTTTAAAGAAGTGGGTCAGAACCTTCCAGTCTTTGCAGTGCCCAAGGGATTTGCATATATTCACGCTTCTATAAAAATACCAAAGTATTTACTTCTACTTAACTGGGTAGAATTTGCACAACCTTAGAGCTAAATGACAGTGCATGCATTTACTTCAAAAAAAAGAAGACATTAAAAGAAAAATAAAATAACAAAAAAAAAAATCATATCACATATTAAACATTATGCAAAGCCTGAAATAAGATACAAAAATATCTACTGCTTAATGCAGAACTTACAGCTTACATGTTTAAGTAAAGAAAAATTTTGACTCCTATTGAATCTGTCTGTCACTCGCAAAACACTCACGTCTTAACTCACAAAACCATGTTTTGTTTTATACTTTGTTATTAAAAAAAATATTATCTTGCTACAGTCCTTCCTATGCTGGATCTAAGCCACAATAATAGATTTTTTGCTCTGATCTGACATGAAAATCAGGAATAGTCAAAAGACTGTAAAGCACATAGCCAAGAACATTATCAGGTGCTCAGTGTACAGAGTATGTCAAGACTAACACAAGCAAAGGCTGTTTTCTGTTTCCTGGCAGAATGCACTTTTGTCACTTTCCTGCATGGAGTCACTTTATTACAGCTATTAAGAAACATTGCATGAGATGCTGAAGCTGTAAAGAACATGAAATGGAATGGTGCTGTAGAAGCCAGATGTATTTGTAGAGCCATTCCAAGTCTTAAATACCAACCTTCTGTATGGCAAAGGCCATTTATATGTGTATATGGTTCAAAGAAAAGATATTGACAGAACAAAAATACTGGTAATTTTATGGTATTATATACCCAGTTTGTGTGAGACAATTAAATAATTTTATGCTCTTACTTTTACTTTAGATACTAAAATTCTCCTCAGGGCCTAGGCAATCATTGTTCCCCTGCTTCTGATTCAGCAACAATCATATATAGAACGTGTTCTGACAGTGCAGTTCCAAGGACTGGGAAGAATATTTGATGTTGAAACTAACACTTATCTGTCCATATACATCACCATCATTTGGCTTCTGTTTTCCACTGAATTAGAAGGGTTTGCAGTGTATAGATTGAGCATAATGTCAGAGTTGTCATGGTTTTTTTTCCAAATAATAGTAATAAATGCTTTTTGTCTAAGGAGCTATTGTGGTTTAACCTTAACTACCACTCAGACTCACACATCCACTCACTCACTCTCCCTTGGCGGGATGGAGAAGAGAACCAGAAGAGTAAAAGTGAGAAAAGTCATGAATTGAGATAGGGAAAGCAAAAGCCGTGCATGAAAGCAAAGAGCAAAATGAAGCAAATAAATTGCATGGGGAGACAAAATACCCTCACCCCTTCCTTCTTTTTCCTCCAGCTTTAGATGCTGAGCATGACATCATACAGTATGAGATCAGCTATCCTGACTGTGTCTCTTCCCAGTTTCTTGTGCACCCTCAGTACCCTGCTGGTGGAGTGGTGTGAGAAGCAGAAAAGGCCTTGGCATTGTGCAAGCGCTGCTCAGCAGTAATGAAAACATCCCTGAAATATCAACACTATTTTCAGCACAATCCACAACACAGCCCCATATCAGCTACTCTGAAGAAAATTAACTCTATCCCAGCCCAAAACAGCACAAGGGCTTCCTTAGTTCTCTTCTACAACATCTGGGGCAGAAGGAGAGCATAGCCTTCTTCTATGTTTACTCCTCCAAAAGCAATGAATGTCTTGAATACAGTACTTCATTTCTTAAAAGATTATCCACAAGAATTTTTTTAAAAAATGCTGCTGTTCTTCTAATACCCAATTTGGGTGTTTTTCACATCCAGTTTACTTGCACAAGAGTTAATACTTGGATATTTGGTGCTCATAAGCAACTGCTTATCACTATTCTGTGAGAGAGGGACTGGGACTGTACAGTGTGAAATTCTTTCTCCACTTTCTCCACTGACTTATCAGAAACTTTTATCACTTGAAGTAGATCCAAACTTCACCTATGTGTCTTGCACCTTGGATAAATTTTGCAGTTTCATTGAGGAAGCTTACATATACAATATCTAGATGTTTCATTCATCCCTGAATTTCCTTTCCAGATTAAAACCACAAATTCTCCTTGCTTTTGCATGACATATTTCAAATGAGAAAGTATTCAAGGAAGAGACCACTTATATGTCATGTTGAGAAGGTCTGTACTAAGCTGTTCCACTTCCAAAATCTCTTGATTTTCTAGGACGTTGTTGAACTAAATATAAACTGCCCCAGAATAACTGTGTGAGGACAAGAATAATACATGGCACATAGCAGTAGTCTTGCTGTGATGAATTTTGAAAAGCAGTGCAGGGTAGAGGTCTGGTCCAGCATGGACTCAAGACCCACATTCTGATGTTCCTGTATATGTTCATTTTCCAGAAATCTTTTTCTGTGATCAAACATGTGCAAGTTACCTTAATCTGTACAGTCCTTTAAGTCATCTGGGTCTTATCTTTCTCATGCATTTTCCATTACCAGAATCAATGCTTTCCTTTTGGTATTTTTGATTTCATGAATGAGTAGAAAATTATTCTGTCTCCGACAAGTCGAATTTATTGCATTATTTATGGCAGTTTTCCTTGCCCATCACTTTTCTTAAGACTTAGTTCATTTCAGAGCCCATTTCATACTTTTTTTTGGCAGGGCATGTGAGATGCTTTCTGTATACTATAATTTTACTTTTATTTCAAATAAAAATAGGTGGGTTTTTTTGTTTTGGGTTTTTTTGTGCTTTTAGCCATAGAACAGTAACACAAAACCAAAAGGAACTGAGAAACCACTTGTGATTTATTAGAATTAAGCAAACAATTTTTGGTTTGTAGCAAATTTTTTGATGTATTGCATTCTACTTTGAACCCTTTAGTTGTCTATATGTGTACACCTATATTTAATTTTATTCAGCTAAATTTTTGGGTGCAGTGTAAGGCTGTATGGGTGTCTTTGGAGCACATTTTGACTATCTGACTATCTTAAAGATTAGCTCAGTTGGTTAGAGTCTGCTGCTAAATACTCTAGGATTTTGGGTTCAATCCCTGTATCAGCCTTTCACTTAAGCATTTGACTTGGTGATCCTCATGGGTCCCTTTGATTAACAGTATTCTGTGATTCTATATTTTATGACCAAACTTTAATAATTGCTGCATTTTAAATTTTCTGTTCTTACTCTGTAGTGCATACTTAGAGTTCCCATGATTTGTGTAATTCCTGAATCTTTCAAATTTAAGTGAGGAATTTGTGCTGCTGCTTCATAACCCCTTGTGAATGCTATGTTCCATAAAAATTTCCATGCCCTCCTCAGTGTAAATATAGCCTTAATTCTAGTGCTGCTTAAAAACAAGGCAAATAGGATTTTTTTTGATGTCTTACTCACATATGATAAATTCTTCTGCAGCTTCTGTGAGAATATAGCTTCTGTTGTGCAATTGTATGTGTGTGCCACTACAAAGATGATACAAATGCATTGGACATCTGTTTCATGAGCAACATCTTGTGCTTGACAGAATGCAATATTATGGACATATTCCTTATAGCTTCAAAGTAAAAATAAAATTCAGCAAGGAATGAAGACTGTCTTTAGTTCGTTAATCTTCTGCCTCTATGCCCTTGTGGATTAATCTTGAGCTGTGAGCTTGGCTAAATATGCCTGGCAATAAAATGCTCTCACTCACTCTTTCTTGTTTTCATTTCTTCTTTTTTTTTTTTNTTTTTTTTTAACTTTTAAACTCTCCAAACTCTGTGTCTAGAGTGCACAGACTAAAGTGCACGTAATTATTTTCAATGAAGAACTCTCCAGTGAGATCTTCAAGTTTCATATGCAATTAGATTTGCTGGTGGTTCTGTCAGTCATGCATTGGCACCATACACTTTTAATTTACTCATAGTATGAAAGTCTGATTTGCAAAGTTAGTTCAAAGGCAACTTTTATTTATTAAGCTTTCAGGTAAATGGGGAAACATTTTGGTCATTTTAGGGAATGTGGCTCAGTCTAGGCAAATAGCAAATTGCATTTGCTGTTCATTCACTTTGTTTTTTATCTGAGCTAATTGTTGACTGTAATACGTGCTCTAAACTCTAAAATGGATGCTCTCTGGTACATATCCTATCATATCATCACTATTTTCAAACATAATTTCCCACACATGCATGGGCACATATAAGGAACTGATGCAAACAGAATAGCAGGATCACAGAATGACACATACCTACAAATCAGGATAAACACTTCTGTTGTTCACCCTACTGTGCATGAGAGAAGCCTCCCTCACCCTAATATCCACCAGCTAAACAGAGTACCTAAATATTCTTGGTAATGCCTCCAGATGGACAAAAAATTAAAAGAGAGTTAAAAGGCATTAATCATTATGTTTGCTTTTCTGAGTGTGTGACAGGCATTTTTTATTAATCTTCAAGGAATGCAGTACTTATGTATGGAGGTAGATCATAAAGAATACATTTAAATTTAAATACATACATTTTCAGACCTGCTATGGAAATTTTCTATGAAATAAGACATTGTTGCATGTAGATTAACTTACCATGTCCAAATGTGGAAGCAAAACGCATGATTGCTTGGACAACAAAAGACAGTATTTGGTGCAGCTTAAAAAAGGAAAGTAATGTGAAAAAGAACTGTGAAAACCATGTTTCTCTTCCTACCTTTTCTGAATCAGTTAGAGCTCTTTGGCTTTGTCAAGAGCCAAAGATTACTGAACCAGCGTTTCCATTAAGAAGGAAATCATAACCTCTTTTAAGGAAGATGGGGGGTATATATAAACATTTTCCTTAAGAGAAATAAGGTTGGGGGTCTTTTTAGGCTCAGAGCCCTTTATTTCTTCAATAGTTTTCTGTTTTGTCCAGAAGGTCTCTACACGTATCATATTGCTTCAGCTTTCTTTTTTTTAGCCCCCAAAAGCAGTTCTGTATTCATAAAATATTTATTAGTTTTGTATCAGATTAATCTTTCATCCTGGAATTGTAACACTTTTTGAAATAAATGATAAAAAAATTATGGAAATTAGGTGAAAAAATGGTATTATCAAACACCTGTTTAATATCCAAATTAAATTATGGAATAATTGCAGCACGATATAAACCTAGAGTTTAAAACAGAAAGCTTTTCTTTATTCCACAGTGAAATGGAATAATGGGTATGTTTTTATCTATTTGTGGACGTTTCAAAAACAGGAAAATGAGGCTGAATTCATGAAATAAGTCATTCACTGCTAAGTATACACTGCTCTAACATCAATAGAAAAATCAACCACAAATGTACCGCAATAACTTAGCAACATGAATGAGAAGTGTAGCTGTTCGATGATGCACATGAATACAAGATGCTAAATTGTATGAAGATGGCCTCAGGATATTGTTTCAGATTCTGTATTGGTTTCTGTATGAATAACACTGCTGCAGTGGAAAACAAAAGAAAACAAACAACTCTGAGTTTTTCTACTGGTAAAAAATATATCAGATAAAATCCAATATTCTTAGTTCAGGATCAGGAGTTCAAGTTAAATTATAAAAATTCACTTGGGCAGTTGCTTTCTTTTTTGCTCTATTATCCTAGATATTTGTTTGCTTGGCAAAAAAGAAAAAAATTCTTCACATCTTACTTCTCTTTTTGCTTTGATCCTTCAAGTGGGCCTAATCCCATGTTTGTAATAGCCTAATCCTCCAATATGGAAATTAATGTGGTGTCACACATATTCAGTGTTATGTAGTTCCAGTGCCAGAAGGGACAATGAGCCTTGAAAAGAGCAAGATATTCTAAAAATAAAATTAATAATAATAATGATGATAATAATAAAATACTTAAGCAAACAAATAATCTTTTCAATAAATATGTAACGTGGCAAAAATGATGTAATGTTACTGAAAGCATAATTTGCTCCTCTGGGTTTGAAAGATCACACTTCTTTTTCCTTTCTTGGGCTAAATAGAAAGGCATATATTTTGATTTCAGAGCACTAAAAGGGCCTAATCTGCTCAGTGAAAAAATATCAAGGCATGGGTTTTTTTTCCTAAAACAGTCACATGAATCTTTGGAAGGTTTTTGGAAACAAATCCTAACATTTCCAACAAATCCTTCCACTGGGAAAACACATAAGAGAAGGAGAGAGCAACAGAAATGACTCTTATCTTCTGAGAAGATGGGGTGAAGTTATCAGGCAAATCCCATAGTAGATTCACCATTTCCATAACTTGTGCAAATGTGAAGGGGTAGCCATCTCTGCCTCATCAAAGGTCACTTGGACTCTTCACAGGCTCACAAATTTCAGGTCACACATGTATTTCTGGAGGCCTTTTGACTTAGGCTTGCTGTTAGTTTAGTAGTCCCAATATCCCTCTTGAAAATTACTTTCCACTGTGCATGTTTGCCTCTAGATGTTCAATACATCCTCATAAAATTATTTTATTTTCCTCTATGCTTTTCTTTTCCTTGTGAATAAAATATTTTTTTTCACTCACCCCTGTATTAAATGCTGCTACTGAGGGAAGAAAAAAAAAAAAGAAACAAAGAAAAAAACCAAAATCCTCAATCTTTTAATGCGCATTCCATTTGAGAAAAGCATTCATAATTGTTTTGCTGATACTGTAAATCTGCAAAGAGATTGAAAGTAACTTTAAGATTAATTTTAATGGGGATTCTCAGGGGAACTGAACTGTAAAATCATTGTCTGTAAGTCCATTTAAGAACTTGTCCCTTCATTCCACATCTCTCTTTCCCAACAGCACTTAGAAATGTGTTTTTAATTATCTTGAACATCTGATTAATTTCTACATTGCAAACTGCAGTCCTGGTGGGAAGATACTTGTCAAGACATGGCAGGAATAAAATACATCTTGTCTGAGAAGTATGGAATATGGTTAGTCCAAGTCCAGTTTTCGACTCTTTCATTACTGTTCTAAGCTTAATTTTTTTAAGCATTAATCTCAAAATATTGCTGGCAAGGAGTTTATTTGGTAGTTCATTATACTGCCCAGCAGGCAGTGAAATCAGCAAGAGCATGGGCTTGTTGGGCTGCTCCATATGTTTATTTGCTAGCATGTACAGAAAACAGTCTCACACAAAGATCCTGAAAATGCTGAATCCTGCAAATATAGACAGAGAGGCTGGAAGAGAGGGAGTGGAGGATGGGGACTGAAATGTGGATGGGAAGTTTCTCACCTGGCGGAGGAGAAGGACATCAGGGTGTGCAGTGTGCCCACAGGGACGTGGGGACCATCCCTGGTGTGTAATGGGACCAGCCCTCTGGAGTCCCCTTAAGCTGCCCTCTTCTTGTGGCATGGAGATGCCACTTCAACCTTGGCTGGGGTTTGGCCTCCAGCCTGCCCCACAACTGCAGGCTCACCTCCAAAACCCACAGAAACCTGAGGCAACAATATTCAACAAGTCAGCCCTACAGCCTTCTCTAAAGCTCCAGCATCCAGAGCAGCCCCTGCCCCCCTGCTTCCCACACTGCTCAGTGGGATAAGGTGAAGGTATGGGATTTTCTGGATGGCAAAATGACTGGTGTCCTTTCTAAGACTCCTCGTTCCCATTCAGTTCCACCTCAGTGATCAATTTTAGCAGTACAAAGAGGCAAAATGATGAGCACTGTGAAAGTGGAGGAGTCATATGGGAAGACTTTTGATACCATGTATACTATGACTGTTTTGGTTTTATTTCATTTTCAGAGAGCAGCTTTAGGGTGTTCCCCTTGTTAAATCAAGGACATAATCCTTCATGTTATACAAACACAGAAGAGAATAGCTGAGCTAAAGGTTCTAGTCCCAGAATCCACATGAAAAGCCTCCAGGCAGCTCTTCTGCTGGACAAAGTGATCCATTAGAGGATGTTTCAGCCCCAACAGGTAGCCTTGGATTTCACTGCTCTTATTTTTCCCATACTGAATGCCATAGAACACCTCAGTAGTACACTGAGCAAGATGACAGACCTTTGTAGCATTAGTTGCTCTCCTGAGCTCCTTCAAATTAAGAAAACCTTGTTCAATGAAGTATGTTGGTGTGGTAGGACTTTTTAATATATTTCTAGAAGTCAGGTATACCTTGTGCTTAGAAGGGATTGGTAGAGACTACAGTAGATCCATGATGACCTTAAATTCCCAGAAGGTTAATTTAGTATTCTTGTACTGAACCCAAATAATTTTTGACTCCTAAACACATGGTTTTTTTATGCAAGTGACAAATAAGGAAAAAGGAAAAAACCAGGTTTTTAGAGGCATATAAAAAGCTATGGAGAAGAAGTACCTGTCTAAAGTATGAATTCCCAGAAAATCACACCATTAGTAAATAGTGCAAAAGAATCTAAAGAGACATTTAGCTAATAATAGTAATACTGAGATTATCTGTCCCTTGGATTTATGCCTCAAATTCCTCCAAATAAGAGAACATGTTTGTGAGAAAATTTCATTTGAAAACTTTCCTTTAGTAAAACACATAACCTGGAGACTTAGTCCTTCATATTTAGAAGTTTCTAGTGCTTGGTATGCTAGTGGTGGAGTACTAAAATATTTTACTAACTAATAATCAGCCTGTAAAATGGAGTTCATTGCCTGTGATATCCTACCCTAATGGCTCTGGCTTTTGTTAGAGTAAAATATTTCTGTGCATACAGAAATTCAGGAACCTCAAAAAACTTAGGACATTAGCAAGTAGTAACTTGTAACACCTTGATATTCTAAACCCTTTAAACTGGCACGTTTTTTGGCATAACTTAAGTAATAATTCGGTCTAATAAATGCTTGAAGACATAGATTAGTTGTGTATGTCATATGTTATATTCTCCCCAAAACACTTAAAGGAATATTTAACAATTTCCATTACATCTTCTCAGTATCAGATATAGATTTTGAAAAGTTTTCTTAATCTGGAAGAGTATTATAGCCAATTAAGCTATTTTATTCCTTAGGTGATTCCACTGACTTCAGATGATTTTGTAGACTAGAGTAAAAGTCAGGTTAAAAATTAAAATTCTCTTTTTCACTCCTCCATACTGTAGATGTCATCTCAACCTTTGGATATGCCACAAATTAAAATAAGTCCCATTACTTAAATTCCTCAATCAAACATTCTAAAGCAGCTTTCTTTGTGAATTGGCTGCTACCAATTAAATCTAAATGACAGAACACTGAAAATAAATCCTACATTTTTCTACAACTCCCCATTCGTCTAAATTGCAGAGGAGGACAGGCTGCTTTTCATACAGAGCAGGACAAATGAAATCAAATACATTATTTCACAAAATAATTTGAGCAAAATAAATAATTCAATATTACTAGATTATTGTAGAATATCTCCTCTGCAGCTATTGGAAAGAAGAGACTTCCATGAAGTCAGTTCTGGCAGTTAGTTTAATTCATGGAGGTCAGGAAGACAAGTCTATCTGCTTGGATAGTACATCATTCTTCTACAGAAGAGTCTTTGAAGAAATAGGTGCTGAGCACAAAGGTTTAATACTCCTATGTTCTTTCAAATACAGCCCAGTGTCAGTTTGACTATTTGAATGTGCCTGTGCCTGTAATTGTTCTGCCTAGCAATGTATGAAAGTATGTAAGACTGAAGTAGATTAGAAGAAACAGGCTGTAACTTTCATGCTACCCTCTACCCTGAGCAACCTGATCCAGTTGTGTGGTATCCCTGCCCATGACAGGAGGACTGGAGCTGAATGATCTTTAAGTTCCCCTCCAAACCAAAGCATTCTCTGGTACTGTAGAAATGCCTATCCAAGAAAGATAGTGGTAAAGGTTTCTGTGAAATTTGCTGTAAACCAAAAAAGTTTAAGGTTTATACTCACTATTTCCTTTACATCCAGGTTGCAAAAGAAGCAATGACATTGCATGTCAGCTCTGTCCTGCCTCAGTGTAGGATATCTTCTAAAAATAGTACAGTGCACTATAACATAATATCAAAATTATGTATTCTAGTACAGAATTTCTCTCTTCCCAGATAAGTAAAAGCAAGACTGATAGAAGATGCTGCTTTAGCAAAGTACCAGTATCAGCAGCAGAAAAGATGCTCAAAGGAAAGAATGATTTTTGATTTCATAAGAAGCATTAAAAAATCGAGCTGAATTTAAAAAATTAAGCTGAATTCTTTAAAGATATTGCAGCAATGAGATGGAGATGCTTTGGTCAGGCAGAACAACCCTAAGTAGTTGTTATTTAGATTCATAGCTGATTTTATTGAACAATTCTTTATGCTTTTTTTCCATATTTGTTTCAATTGTGCAATTGGTAATTATTAGCAAATCAGAATGCAGGAACACCCATGATGGAATAAGGACAAAGATGTCAAAATGGCATAGACCCCTAAGCTTTTCTGACTATTCAGCTGTATTTATCTCTCATTCCAAATGCATAGAAAATAAAGAAAATGTAAAATACAACTATCCCATGGGTTAGAAATATTTTTCCTGTTTTGTAATATTTTAGCTTAATAGTGCATAAAAATCTCATTAATAGTGCAGAGTGTTTTATATTCTTATATCAATATTATATCAATATGCTTAGTCTAATAAAAGATATTGTCCCATGTTTTTAAAGGAAGTTTGTCTGCTCTAATATGGATATTGAACTAAAGAGCCCCAAAAGGAGGTTGTTTCAAAAGGCAGACAATTGCTCTTTCTGAGAATTGGTCCTCTTTTGCATGCCACAGATTTACTAGTCATATTAAGAAAAAACTTGACCCTGGGTCTCTAAATGTTTTCAGAATGAGGGTTGCAGATTCCAATGTCTATGTTTATTAATCCTAGCTATGATTATTAGCCCCATATAAGGTAAGCATTTTCAGATTATGATTTTAATAACAGTAATTCTGGGGGAGGCTTTAGCTAAACTGTCCAACTGAAATCAGGGTTATGATCCTTTCATAGCTGAGGTTAATATTGTAAATACCAGTTATGACCCCTGCTGAAGGAGTGCTTCAGTAATTCACTGGAGTGAAATTACCTCAGTCTCTGGAAATGAAGATCCTCTAAAGGTTCTGGCAAGAAAGCAGACAAAGCAATAATCGGTAGTCAGTGCCACAGAATGGGATAATGTAATCTTCAGTCTTGCTTAATTTTGGGAATATAAAGATTTCTTTCTTTCTAAAAATTCAGGTTAAAGGCAGAAGTAAATTTTGTTATTTAAACCTCTGACATTAAGCTGAAAAGCAGCACTGCAGACACCTGCTTCAGAATTGTCATTGTTTCCATGGTGCTACTTTCCATCACCTATTTTTAATAGTTTACACAACAAGATCAAGGGTGTCCCAGCTGTTACTGCCACTGTTGCTAAGCAACCTTTAAATCAGAGTTCAAGAAGACAAAGAATCATGCTTGAAAAATTTCTCAAGTGTCTGCTTTCCCCTTTCTTCTGCTGTCTACACTATTTTTCAGATGCCATGTTTTCCGTTCCTTTTTTTTTTCCCTTTCAAATTCTGTGTGAATCAATTGTAGTCTCCAAAAAGAATGAGCCACCTTCTAGCTACAACAGTCACTGTTTTATGCCGGAGAGAAAGCTGGGGCTTTAAATAAAGGGCTTAAAACATTTACCTTTTTTTTTTTTTTTCTATTAAATCCAAATATTTTTAGAGCTCTGCAACCTGCTGCTGCTGTTGTGTAACATCTGTGCATGACTGCATCACGGACTGACACACCGATCAATGGAGAGAAATTCAAAGCTTGCAGGGAATTTCAATGCCCCCCCACCCCGTGCCTTCTGCAATCTTAATGCTGTCACCTGCAAAAGCCTCAGAGGTCAAAAACACAGAGCAAGAAGGAAAAGTTAGCATGGATGAATCTGGAGAAGTCTGGGGCTGGATCTCTGTCCTGGAATGCCATTATTTTTCAAACTTCGTTGCTCAGCCACTAACATCCCTCCCCCTGCAGTAATAATTGTATGACAAACTAACAGCAGCATGTCTTTTTAGTTAGATGCATTAGCTGTGCTAATGTTAGAAGTAAAGCAGTGCTGTGGAATGTATGGATCAAGGAAAATCCTGTATTTCGTTTAAAACCTTTGTTTGGCTCAATAGCCTTCCTCTTATTTAACCCATGCAAACTTTCATGTATACAAGTAATTTTTTTCTGTTGTTTCCTAGATCCTCCCTTCTCTGCTCTTGCAATTCTAAATACTTCCTCCCATATCATACCTGCTTGATCTCTTTCCCTTTGCACCTCTCACTACAAGCCACTAGGGCAGTGTTTATTCTTTCTTACCTTCTCTTGCAATTTTATTCTACAGGATTTCTTTTCTTTGCCAAATATTGTCTTAATAAATCCTCTTTCAAATTCTGAAGATGACATACACTTTTTGTAACTAATCATCACTTGTTCTCACTTCCAAAGCCACCATTCTCACAAATTATGCTGTTTCTGGGTTTTTAAACTTCACACTAGTCCATAGTTTTCCAATCAAATAAACAATTCATTAATGTCATATAAGCATTTCAAATAGCTCATTTTGATCATTTATAAATTTTTTTCTTCTCAGTTTCCAGTTTGAAAAAAATTCCTTGCAAATTCAATGTTTATAAAAGTTTGTTGGTCATAGAGGCAGAACTGTGGGCAGCTCCATTACCTTCCCTGCTATGCTGCTGCCTAAAAAGCAATACTCAACTTCAGAAGTTAAAATAGCTGCCTAGAAGGTAAAATAGCTTTTCCTGTGTGTTTCTTCAGCTGCCAGCCTTACTGTTTGACCCCTTTATAGAGACTTCCTCATAAAGACTGACAGTTGTGATGGCACAACTTTATTTATTTTTGTTTATTTGCTTGCTTATTTTCAGGAAACAGGAACAGGGGGAGAAATACCTTAAAGAGATGTTGCTGATCTGCCAGATGATGCAACCTTTGGTCTCTCTCTTCTTGGCAGACAAAGAAGCTGCCACAGGGAAATAAGTTACTAAATCTGTGAAAGTATTTGACCTTTATTTTCATTTCATCTATGTTGGTGTAAATTAGGAGGAACCTCATCACAGTTACATAATGGCCAGCAATGTAAAATTGCTGTAAGTAGAAAAGTTGACATTTAGAGTTTTATCCAAAAAGTAACTCCACTGCCAGTGTTTAATGTGCTCTCTAAGGTTGGTATCACTATACTGAGTAAATTAATAGATTGTGCTCCAGATTTATTTCATTGATTTCTGTGAATCCTGCCAAGGAAAGATAGTCTCTTAAAACTCCAAGGTAGAAACTTACAGATGGCAGTATATCTGTCCTCACTAATACTCTGAAAATACTTTATGGCTTTGTCTCGATCCTAAACTCTAGATTTTGTTATCCCAAAGTTCTGTAGGAATATACTCCATTTAAATGAATGGTGTTGCAATACTATTTCCTATATAAAGCCCAAAGCTGTGAGTAGGAAATTTTCTGGCAGGGTCATTTGGAAGTTGTGAAGTCTGCCTTTTTAAAGAAGAAATATGGGAGCTGAAGCTCCTTATTATTATTCTGCAAGGTGTTTTTAACACCTTTGCAGTTAAATATCTTCTTCAGAGTGCCTGTGTTTAGCAGAATTTTCTTTACATTTAATGAACAAGCTAATTTAAGAACGGCAGCAGAAAGTAGGCGCAGGTCTGCACCCCCAGCATGTGACTTGGGGGCTGAAGGCACCCCAGCCCTGAGGACTAAGGAAGAAAGGTTAAGAGTGATTAATACACACTTGCTGCAAGAGTCTGTGCCTGGGCTTACCCAGTTTGGGTTTTTTTTGCACAGTTTTACAGCTTGCAGCTGGATGTCAGCATCGAGAGCCCGTGCTCGGGCACCAGCAGCTGCCACCCCTGCCAGGGCAGGAGCCTCACCGGCAGCAGCACAGTGCAGCAGGCACAGAATTGCTCCTGAACAGCTCCCAGGAGCTGTTAGCATGGCTGTCTCCATAGTCAGCTGCATGGCAGTAATTCCTCAGGATTCAAATTATTGATCAGGGCCTCTCTGGGCTGAGCGCTGTGCAAGCACACAATGAGAGCAGGGTTGTTTTTTTCCCTGCATAGCTGTATAGGTTCCTGCAACACACACTCACATGAGCACTTCTCACTCTGAGGGAACATTCCCTCTCACTAACAAGAGGTCACAGGTAATATTGCTGCAAATACGTGTGCTTTGCTTTCCTGCTTCGAATCCTGTGTAAATTAGGATCCAAATCATGTAATGAGAGATTAAATTTACAGTGCAGCACAAGATAAACAAATGAATCAAGGGTGATTTAATCGAATACTGCACCATTTTACATGTTCAAAACAGTTCAGCACAGCTATCACTCCTGGCATTTCAATTTCTGTCACTGTGTAAGACTAAATCAATATTAACAATCCTGGCATAATACAAATGATAATAGCTTAAGACTCGTATTTTCCTGCCAGAAATAAAATTTGATCTCATGATTTGGATTGCAAAGGTTCTTCCTAGAGTCTGTTAGTTGCACTATGTGACAGACACAATACTTTTCAACTCCTACTCTTTTCATGATAATGTCAACCAAAAAAAAGTATTGTATTAGAATACAGGTGTATCTCAAAAGCACTTCAAAGATGAGGACAAAGAATCTGAAGACTTCAGGCCTCTCATGGGTCAAATACTTATTAATATTAATAAGTCTGCAATTTCATTGATGGGCTTCAGCTTTTTTCATTTAGCAAGTCTTCTGTTATGAAACTATCAAAGAGTAATTTATAAGCATTTATTCAACTCCTCATAAATCACAAGTCATCACCTTAAAGAACTCTGTAAAAGGTATTTTTATGACTGGACAGTATTGCAGTATAATTAGGAGAACCAAAGAATTTTTAAAGTGGTCCTGAAGCAACTAAATGATAGCTAGTACAAATAAACAGAGAAATGTTAAAACAGCAAACAAAGAAGAAACAATTGCTTGCTCTTTTCAAAGATATCATATTGCATTCTTTATTCTAGTCCTGGAAAATGAGCCACTGATGACCAGGAGGAATTGATTTTCCTTCACAGCTGTTTTCTAATTACTTCTGAACACTGAAAATTCCAGTGGTTCACTCAGTTGTACAAGGAGTCCCTTCAATTGGTTTTCTTATTACATCAAGTGTCCTGTTGGCCTCCTACCCACACATGTATCAAAGGTCTGGGGTGATCTCCTTGTGGTGCTGCCTTTTAGGTATGCTGAAGGAGTCAGACATTTTACATTGCAAAAGATTACAATTAAATGCACAAGCCATTAGCACAGCTGCACTTGCAGGACTTTTCCTTTCCTGAACTGTCTGGTTCAGTATTCCTTTATGCTTTGTTTGACTTTTTTTCCTTCTTCTTCTAGGAGCAAGCATACCTCCAAATGCAGTTCCTAACCCAACATGTGAAGTAATGCTCTATTCCAGTCCTTATTCCATATGATATATGGTACTTTGACAGCATTTGTAATTTCTTGTAGTCTTTTGTCATCGATTCAGTACATGCCTTTGTAAGGATCAAATAAATGCTGATCTTGTTTCTCCTCAACCATATGGTTCAAATAAAAGCATGCATTTCAGTCAAGGGAAAGATTTGTTCCTTTTAGTCCTTGTTGGATTTGAGGAAATAGTCTATATTTCCACAAAAAGGGCTTTATTTCAGAAGACAACAGAGCATTTTGGTTTCTACCCCTATTGTCTATTTCTAATTGAATTTTATTTCTTTTTACCTCACTTTCTTTGGAGTCAAAAATAGACTGGGAAGTTCTGAGGATCCAAACATCTATTTTGTTACCTGAATCTGCCGTGTTTAATGACCAGGGGTCTGGAAGCTCTGAGGCCTCTCTTGTTTGGCTGTACCCAGCAGCTACTTTGAGTCTGAGGGGGGCAGTCAGCTAAAAGTGAAGGTGGAACTGGAGTCTATTTGACTATGGAGGCAAATTGAATTGAATACTTTTGTAAACCTCTAAAGGAGAACTAGGAGAATTTGAATCAAGCATTCCAGATTAATGTTGCAGAAGGAGCTTTGAACAAGGCCTTTAAAATCAGTTTCAAGATTGGCACATGGATTAAACTAAAGCCTTAAATGAAATGAGTTCAGAATGTAATTATTGAATGCAATGAATTTCAATTTTCAATGAGTAGAAAAATGACAAATCTAGTCAAATCAAAGTGACTATTTGGTATTGTCCACAATATTCTATAGAGGAGATTGAAGTTGTAACTTTGTTCTGTGTTACAAATATCTCTACTTCAATCCTTTTCCCTTCATGCTCATTCTGAGTCCTATAGTGAGTCACACTTATATAATATAAATATTTTAATCATCTAACTATGATTTTTTTTAAAGCCATTGCTGAATTAGAAACTAGTCCCTCCCAGCACTGTGTATTCCTACAAGGCTCTTATAATCAGGATGATCGCTTAATTAGCATGTTTGTTTCCACTAGGGTATACCAATTAAGAGATATAACCACACTGCTGTACATTCCTATTAATGCTTTTCTACATTTAAAGTAAGATCACACATTTCAGCAGGTGTAACTTTTAATGGTAACAGAAGATTTTCCAAAGAATATTGAGCTATTTTGCCATCTGTTTCTTATGCTGGCATTCTTAAATTACTAGAAACTAGACATTAGGTGGGGGAGTTTTTAAGCTTCCAGAATATTAACTTTATTTTATCGTTTTCACAGATACATTCAAGCTAATATTTTAATAAAAATTCAGCTGTCCTGACTAAAGATTCCTCAGAAGTGTTATTTCCACAGATCTGACATCTCAAGTCATTTTGTGTGCATATTGTGCTAGGTAGTTACAGTAGAAATATGTTGTCTGAAAAATTCACGTTGCACCCTTTGCTTCTCTCTACTCCGAACATAAAGCTCAAAGCTTCTGCCTTTTCTATTTTTAATGCTGTAAAATGTTTGATTGTGTTCATTATGACCTTGCTTAAAAAAAGGAGACAAATAATGCAAAGTTTACATTTATTTCCAATGAATATTGAGCAGAGCAGAGTTATCTACATTGTTATGCTGTCTTCACTACCGTTTAAACTTATTGTGTCCCATTCTTATATCCCACTTTAAGATCCGTTTCATACTGAGACTTGGTTCTCTTCTAGAAGGACAAAATTTCAAAAAAGGAGGCTTTAAACACTCTAAAGTGTTTAATACATAAAGTATTCACAATAGTGTAGATTAACAATGTCTAATTATTCTGAAATTTGCATTAACAAAAGTAATTGGAATATATTAAAAATTTGCTTTTAAATATGTGTGTACATTTTCCCAGTGTAGTGCTATAAAGAATACCCATGATTTTCAACTAGATTTCTACTAATTGCTCTGTTATACACCTAATTAATTCGTTTAGAATTATTATGTCTACAGAAGACACTATTAAAAGCACAATATTGCAAATCTCAAGCACAATTTCTGCAATATCTGGGTGTCTCATGTGTCTCTCATTTTAGATCTGAGTCTGAGCAATCACAGTATGTTTTATAGTCTTATTTTTTAGCAATTGCAGTGTTACAGCTGCTAGAAGGCTTTCCAAACTATTCTCTTCAAAAATAACAGCTTAGTTAGTGGGCAGTTCTGACCACTCTTCTATTTTTGTAATGAGTGTGATGCTGAGTTAAAAGTAGTAGCCATTTTCACAAATTCACAACTCCAGGAGTTGATATTTCAAGAAGAGACATGAAGTAAAAAATTGTGTGACACAATTGATTCTGTTTCTCTTTCCATAGCACCTTTGACTGAAACAGATTTATAAAAATGAAATTCCCTTTTCCATTCAATTTCCCAATAGCTTTTGATTTATTTCACTATTTTTGTGAAGTACATGTATGTACTGAGGACTATATAGTCATTTTTCTGTAAAGCCTCTCACTGTAAAACTGGTTTTGCTTGCTGTTTTGCCAAAAGCAAAACAAAGTATTAATTTTGGACCAGGAGAAGTTTTCCTTTAAACTTGGATTACATTGATTTCTTCCAGATTAAAAAAAAAAAAAGGAATGTTATTTCTTAGAACAAAATGTAGTGAATGATTTTTGGGGTTTTTTGGGTGGGTTGGGTACTTCTGGGTTTTTGGTTTTGTTTTGGTTTCTTTTGTGCAAGAATTTCACTAAACCATTGCAGCACAGATATAGAAGCAAAGACTTACCATTTGTTTGGGGGGAATACTAAAACCAAGGTGTACCTTCTGCATCAGGTCCGACTCTCTCCAAACACAGAGGGGTTTTCTTTCTGAAATATTCTCCTGTGAATGCTCACTAGGGCCTTGACACAAGTAAACAGCCTTACTCCAGGAGGTTTCCTTTTTCATCAGGAGCTCAGTCTCAGAGCTGCAAGACCTGGGTAAGGCTTTACCTACAGGTAAAGTTCAGACAGCCAATCTTCTGTCTACTTCCCAATCCCTGGCTTCCTAAAGAAAACATTTTGGGACTCAATGAAGAAATTAGTATGTATCAAAAACATTTCACCTTTACACACTTAATCTAAACAGACTGGTAGTTCAGGGCAATAGTGATTTTTAATTTCCAAATAAAAAATCCTAAACAGACCTCTTTTGGTAAGGATACACATGTGCAGTAAGTGGCTGACCTTCAGTTAATAGAATTAACAGCAATCTAGGGCTCAGCTCAGTTGCTTAGGCATTGTCATCTGGTGCCAATAGAGGCAGTCTCTGTTATCCCAATAAACATCCAAATCCCACAACCACAGAGCTATGAAACTTTCTTAAATCCTGTGTTATCACTCTCATCCCCATATCAAATATTGTTGTCAATTGAATGGTGCCTCTGATCTTTATGTCTATCAGAACACGTAGAGTGATTCAGGTTATCCTAAAGCAGACACCAAGCAGCAGCCTGTTTAAGCTCAGGCTTGCCCTAGTTCTTGGTTTCTACTTCTCCAGGATACATTGTCATACAAATAATTCAATTTTAAACAACAGGCATACAATCTTTTATAATTTGCCTCATTCAATTGCCGCTCATCATGTCAAACACAGGCCAAAAAATGTAGGATAACAGACACTAAATGGGAAACAGCCAGCATATATTTTCTAGGAAGAATGGATTCAGCAGCATGCACAGTGGAAAAAAAAAGGCATAAAACACCATCCTCTCAGACAAATAATTTGTTATAGGCTTATAGTGATAATTTTTTGTTCTGCAGTTTTTTGAGAATGGTTTTTAAATGCAATTTGTAATGAAAATAACATGGGAAGATATGTTAATTCTGATGATTTCAAGGTTCATCCTATTCTGAAGTTCTCCGAAATCATACACGCCACAATCTTTAAAAGCCACACAGATAAGGCATACTGGAACACAGAATAGTTTCTAGTATTTAATAATACATAGGAAATAAACACAAGTGGCTTCTATTTAAATTAAATTAAATTAAATGAGAATCTGAGTTCTACAGCTTCAGTTTCCCACAAGTCTAATTCCTCTCATTACAAAATTTTTGAGATGAGAGACTCAATGTGAGCAGAAATAATATATGGAATGTAAGATAATGTCTCCAACTAAAGACTGAAACTGGAAGACTGATACAAAGATTCAGTGTGGACATATCGTGTTGAGTCTGAATCGTTGTGCCCTGGCAGCCAGGAGGGCCAACCCTGTCCTGGGGGCATCAGGCACAGCACCACAGCATCACCTGGGGGCATCAGGCACAGCATCACCAGCCAGGCAAGGGAGGGGATTGTCCTGCTCTGCTCTGCACTGGGGTGGGCTCACCTCAAGTCCTGTGTGCAGTTTTGGGCACCACCATGCAAAAAAGACATTAAAGTATTAAAAAGTGTCCAGAGGAGGGCCAAGGAGATGGTGAAGGGCCTTTGGTGAAGATGGGGAAGAGCATTTGGACAATGCTCTTGGGCACATGGTGTGACTCTTGGATGTCCTCTGCAGGGGCAGGAGTTGGACTCAATGATCCTGATGGGTCCCTTCCAACTCAGCATACTTTGTAACTCCATGGCAATGTCTCCAAAACTGGGACAGATTTCTGTATTTTTACTAGCAAACACATGAATAAGGACTACCTGTCTGATTGACAAAAATTGCTATGCTAAGGCATATGATGATGTTTTTGAGGAGTCATTTCTAGCATGCTATTGTTCTGTATGAAGTCACAGTCAATATTTCAGTACAGATTTGTAACCTGAAATTAAATATTTGCATATGAGGATGATCTATCTGTGTAATTGCTACTCCTTAGAAAGGAAATTTTGGGAATTTGCTCAAGCAGTTTTAAAGCAATCCATAGTAGTATAGAAATGCAGTTTTTTCTTACCTTTTCAACAGAAATGAATAAAAAACGGATATTTTCACCTACTTACTATATCAAAACATCCAGCAAGTATTCATCTACTTGACTAATTCTGTTGAGAATTCCCATGTTGATGTCTTTCAATATGTTCAAAACTGCTTGTTGATTTTAAGTTTTTCACCATCAACTCCAGCATTTACATGAGTTACAGAAGTTTACCTTAAAGATTATTTGTATTTGGCTTTTTCAGTAACTTTGCTTCCTATCACTTCAATAAGAAGCAACATTAATATCTGCCCAAAGAAAATAGATGGAATTGAGCCAAGACAGAAGTTATCCATAGTAAGACAATTCCTACTTAGAATAACTATGATTACAACAGCTATTAAATATTTTGCCTTGTTTCTTATTTGAATGGTTGGTTTCAGCTTCTAGGTACTAACTCTGGATATTAGAAAAGCAAATGCCTTCACCTGTTAAGGAACCTGATAATCTCTGTTATTTTTTTCCCACTGAAATACAGCTACACTGTAATCAGCTGACATCTCCATCTTCTTCCTACAAGCACTGAAGCCTGCTTTGCAAAAGCTTGAAGAATTGCACTATTCACAGAGGGTTTTGTGGCACTTTGCTGAATTCTGTGCAAATGGTTCAGTTTTGCAGCATTATTTCAAGTGGGAACACAAGAATTATGAATGGCATTTCAATATTAAAACCTCTCTAAATCTTACAAGAAAAATTTCGGTGTCTTGCTTCTGCTCTTCCATTTAGTCTTTTTGCCACAGCATCTCACTGACAAGACACATTGAGTCGTTTGTCCTCTATGGCTCTTATTTCCTCTCTGGAACCTTGATTTTTACTAGACAGCTCTGTCTTCTGTATAAATTTCCTGCGCCACTTGCTACAAGACATTTGACTTCTTATTTGATTCTGTTGAATCTGGCTGTGAGTAAATGGTCCTATTTAACGCAGAAATCATGCATAGACCTTATTTCTGCATCTTCATCTTTATTACTAATTGCTCCAATCTGTTTAACGTCCATCATTTTTATCCATGATTTCTGGTTTGGTTTTTTTTTCTGAACCATTTTTAGGTATATTGCATAAGGGTTGGATGTCAAACAACCTAATATTTGTGGAGCTCCACTGGAAAACATAGTGCTTGTTCCCCATTGACACGTACTCTTTTGAGGTCTATCCCCTGGATTTTCTGATGTGATCTGTTGATATTGCACAGTGATAATCAGAATTCTGGGTCACACTCTGTCCTATGCCTATCATGGTCAAAGTATAAAATATCTGCACTTTAACTATTTATAGACAATTTTTTCAATTCATCAAACACTAGAATCAGGTTTATTTGGCTAGATCTAAGTTATGTAAAATTATTTTGGCTAACATAATTGTATTCCTATCACTGAATTTCTTATCAGTGAATTTTATACCAGCATTTCCACTATTGCTTAGGACTGATATAAGGCTTACTAGCTACTGACTATGGCAGATTAACAATTCTTCAAGCTGCTGGAATTTTCTTGTTTGGAGATTTATTAAAATGAACATCAGAGAAGCAGACATTTCCTCAGCCAATTTTTAAGGACTCTTGAATATTATCTTAATTGAATATATTTATTCACGGTAGATGATGCTTGAAGTTTAGCAGCATGAAGTGCTGTGATTTTCCATCACTTTTATATCCTAAAATGTAAAATATACTCTCATTTTTTTTTCTGAGAAATGAAGTCACTACCTCACAGGGAGACAAGATAAAGGCATCAGGTCCTCTCAGCAGGAACCAAGCTCTGTGGCTGCCACAAAGATGAGAATTTAACTTGACTGGAGTAAGACAGCAGTTTTAAGTTACTCTGAAAGGATCTCTGGAAACAACAAGAAGTCACAGTTTTTCAGCAGTATCTTGTTCAGTATTACCGTTTTCCTGAGTTTGGAACCACAACCTCACTCCCTTTCCTAGCTTGGCTCTTTGTGAAATGATTATAGGCAGTCCCTGACATTTTGATATCACTACAGAGCTAGTTTATCCTTCATTTTTCATGTTTCATTTTCTTGGTTTGTATACTAAGCAGGAGTACTTATAATGAATATATTCTCTTTTTCATTTATTGAATAACTGCTAATAATGATTTTGTCATAGCTTGCAATGAATATTGCTTTAAGATGGTTATCTCAGTCAAAGAATTACTCTAGTATTCTTACACTTCCTTATCAGTTTTCAAAATTTCATCCTTTTTAATTATTATTTTGCTGGCTATTTTCTGTTCTCATCTATGTTTCTCATCTATGTCATAAATATATGTATAGATAAAACCATATTTAGGTACATATTTAGGTCTATGAAATAAATACAGATCTATAGATATAGACATAGTTAATACAGTTTTTATTTCTGTCTCCTGTCTTGCCTTATTTTGCTAATGTACTTTTACAAACCATTGTTCTTCATGATTATGGACCCATACATTTCTGTGTGTCAACTCCTCTTTTTCAAAAACTCCCTATATTCATTCCTATTTCTCTCACAGTCTATCACCTTTACTTCCTTACAGACAATTCATATCATACTTTTCATACTCTTAAAAAAAATCCATTTATAGTGTCTGACAAGATCTTGAATGCTGTAAGATGATCATATCAAAACTCTAGTACTACTAATAATATAAACTATTATCTTCTTTCCTCTGGAGTACAGCTCCCAAGATCATTTATGATGTTATTTCTGATGAAAACCCCCAAAACATAATTTGAGCGAAAGATGTTTTCATGCTTTTGTAAGTTGATGTGTAAAATAATAAATAAATAAATAAGTAGACAGTTATTTTGGACTGGGAACCCCAAGCAGCCAAGACTTTATTTCAGCTTTATGACACGAGGCAGGCCCTGATGAGCTATTTGCACTCTGGCTTCTCTGTTAAATAGTCCATCCAATGATAAAAGTGCAAGTGCAAGGGCTCAACAACTCCCAGTTTTGCAAAAAAATCTAAATTCTTGAATTTTTCCAAGTTTTAGGAAAATTAAAGGAGGAAAATATTATGGAAAATAGTAAAAAAGTGGCACTAGCTGAATTTATTAATAAAATGTTTGGAAAACTAAGTAGTTTTACCCCTTTTGTCAATGTATTGCCAACTGAGAAAAAAATTGACATGGACTGCCCTCTCCTTGTGGGGCTGATTCTAATGATGGAAATGAGTTTGGTTTTTGAAAAGTATTGCACCATTGAGTAATTGGTTTATATTTTGTTTAAGTAATAAAGAAATTCATTTTACGTAGGTTTGTGCCAATATATTTAGAATAGAATGTATGACCTTGATGGCTATTTAGGAAAATGTAATCAAGTTGTTACATTCAGATCATTTTCTGTACTGAATTGATGGATCAGTAGATAAAGATTCAACTACAGTCACAGAATTGTAATTTTAATTGGAAAATTACATAGGCAGTGTTCACTATGACCAGAAAAAATTAGACAAATGAAAGCAACAACTAAGCCATTTTTGAGATTATGCAGTGGTATTAATTAAAGGAAGCATCTTTTTCGTTATAGCTGTTAAAATGTCTTTCAGGGGCTGCGTTACAAAGCCTGCCTTTTGATGGTCTGGGAAATACAAACTAGAAGTAAGACACTAACATTTGGCCCACATTCTAGGTTGTATCTGTTATTTGACATGGGAATTTTAGTACTATCAGCTAGTGAGCATGACTGCTTGAGTTGGATGCTTTACAAATGAGAGCAGAACCTTAATCCCTTACTGCAGTAATAAATATTTGAACACTATAGAGGTAAAAAAGTGGTTTAGATTTTCCAAAACTGTCTAAGGGTTCTGTAAACAAATTCCCATAAAGGTTGGTGCCCCTGGGCAGCTTTGAAGAATATCCAGCATAGTAGTAGTATTCTGTCTTTTAGAACTATTAAGAGAAAGTGAGATGCACTAAAACAGGCGAAATCCTCTTATGGCATATGGGTTGGTTACCTGTGCTCACAGATTTAGCATAGCCCAACTTCATCAAGACTGTTTTCAGTCTTTAAGAGATCACTTTTATATTTTTAGCACCTACAGTAAAATAATTGAAGCTTGGGAAAATTTAAACGTTGACATGATATAAAATTATGTAAGATATAGATGACTTTGGTTACCTCATTTGACATAATGCCTCAGGAGAAATTGCACTGTCTTTGGCGAAACAGTTACACATATGCATTCTAAATTGTATAATTCTGATATAAGTCAAATAATACCCCAAAACTTGGAGTCTGGGTGAAAGACAGATGAAAATAAGGTGACATTTAGAGACATATGGTATTTCCATTTGGAAACCTTTATGTTTGGGGAAAATTTTGATTTAAGAAAAATCTGAAATACAAACAGAAGATTAATTAGAGATGGCAAATGCATCTTAAAATTGGGACACCAGATGAGACTTTCTCCCTACCAAGGAGGTAAGGAACCCTGAACAGTACTTCCCTGTTGATACCATGTTAGCTTCATAGTCAATGTTATAAATTGAGCTGTGTGGTCAACTGCTTACTTTTCCTTGCTCGGATTGGGGCTGATCTGTCTTTCTGAACAGAAGGTAAAATAAGGTTGTGATCCACAGAGCACCTAGTTTCTCTTTGTACATTTTCAACACTGCAGTCAATAGTTGCTACAGACCCATGTGTATCTGCTCTTTGATAGGCAAAGAGCATATCAGCAACATAATGAAAATTGTAGCAGTAAAGGTGTTTAATACTAAAAAGTTACTGAGAAGGAGATTCCATTTTCATATAAAAACACTGCTAGATGGATGTTCAGGAGATACAGAGTGGTAAGAGGCAGGTTTTCCATATGAAAAATGGGAAGAATGCATTCCTTGTGTTTTTTTCAGTAGGAGAAAGAAGGTTCTGCTTTTGGGAGTGTCTGTGAAAGCAGCTTCTTTCTGAGTGCTTCTCATTCCAGTTCTGTCTACTTCTCATTTATGACAACAAACATAATGGACCTTATAAGCTTATAATTTCCCTTTTTACCATTATTTTTTCTGCATCCTGGAGTTCATGAAGCTCCTCTTGGAAATGAAATATTTGTACTTTTTAACTTTCTCATCTTCTTCTCCTCAGCCTAACTGTTCTACCTCTGTTCCCTGTGATATTACAGGATTTCTGTGAGCAGGACTTTGCCATAGGAATTCTTCACTTTACACTATTTACTGTGTAAACAGAAAGCAAGAATTCTAGGAAAAGAAAGTATTATTTATGGTTTAGACAGCTAGAACTACCTACAGGAAATTAATTTATCCCCATCTACATGAGAATGTCCTAACATAGTGTTAGATAAGTCACCTAGAGCTTCCAAATGATTGTATTATTTTTAGTCTCCACAAAAATTTCATATCTCTTTTTCAGAAACACCATGTCCCTATATCTGTTATTCAATTGTACACAATTTGTGCTTTGGGTAAATAATGCTGTGATGCAATAAGTTGTGAAATAAACCAGGCCATCTTCAGTTAGGGAATTCAAAATCAGTACAATCTTAAAAAAAAAAAAAAAAAAAAGTATCTTACCTCCATGTCTATTAAAAGTGAATAACATTATTTCATGTCACAAAAATACCAAGAAGATTAATAAATTATTCCTTTGATACATTCAAACACTATAGCAGTGTCATAGAAAAACTCATGAGAATATTAATAATTCCATATTCAGAGACTCAATTAAATCATATGCAGTAAACAAAGCATGGTGCTGAGCCCTGAACAAAGGGAGTGGAATGAGAGCCTGAGCAGTTTCTCATATGCTGAGCATGAGCTTCTCCAAGCAATAAAAATCTGAGAGATGGTCAGAAATAGTACAGTGTTTAATGAACAAATTATGTATATCCTGCATTATTATCAGCATTAGTTCTGTCATTTCCTAAGTTTAGACTTCTGGGCTTTTAACTCCAGTCTTCTCTAACATATTTTTGGATGCATTCTAGCAAAAGTAATCTTGAATGCTTCAGTAAGTGTAGTCCTATTGTAGTCCTACCAGGCTGCACAAAAACACTGAGACAATGACTGTCCTTAAGATGTTTTCTGTATAAATAGGTGCAGTTTTTTGGGACCGCTTTACATATTTAGGATTTTTTTTTTAATATAAACAGTGTTTGTTTGGTTTTTTTCCCTCTTGCTAAGGCTTTCAAAGTAGCATAGAGATGAGGGCAGCCAGGTGTCTCCACCAAAACAGCTTTCTGAAGGATTGGCTTACAGTGGGGCTCTCAGCCAGAGGTCAGGGTGTTACAGCCACCCTGCCCTGATCATGTTGCTGAAAGGGAAATGAGTCTCCTCTAAATCCTAGCTAGACAGGACAGGCTCCTGGCAGTGGAAGGGAAGGTTCTGGTATTAAAAATATTGTGATTTTTCTGAGCTATAAACACATGAATCTCACATGTTTTAGTGCAGACGTTTGAATGTTGCTGGAGAAATATTTTCTGTAGGATTCAGGAATTCCACCTAGCCTTTACAGACAGCCTTTAGCCGAATATTTTGTGCACACAAACTGAGCAGTCTTATTCTTGCTGATTGATTCTCAAATTGATATTGACTTTCCAATTCACATTCCCCTCACTGAGTACCTTCCATTCATCCATCTATCGTATTTCTAGCATGCTCATCACTGCAGCCTGTCAAGGCCTTACATAAATCATCTGAGGCATAATCATATGTCAGATACCTATGCAAATGATCATTCTGTTTGCCAGTCCCTATAATCTAGTAACTTTCAAAAGCCCAAAAAATTTTATTCCCTTCCTTTCTCTTGGCTCTTTGCTATACAACCTATTCATTTGATCTATTTGCCTATTTTAACCCTCCTGTTTTCTTTACTGGGAATAAAAATCATACTTTAGCTGAAACAGAGCTGATGGGCATTACAACAGTCGTCACGAAATCCGAAGCAAAACAACAATACTGAACTGCAGAACAACATACAGAACAGTGCATCTTGATAGAATTTATGTAAATCCGCTTAAAATATGCTTTTGGAAAAACAAAACAAAACAAAACAAAACAAAACAAACTAAAAAAATAAAACAACAAAACAACCTACCACTTCTAATTCCAGACTTTCAGTTAATAATTTTTCCAGTAAGTATGAATGAAACTTGCAACAAAAAGAATGCCATGTTATTACACTATTTGTGATAAATTGCTACAAATTCAATTTCAATAAGAAAACATAGAAGATAACACATGTATGATTTTGGATTATGATGTATCGCTTACATTAGAATGACATTAAAAAATGGAATTACATATTTTCTGGTGTGGAAGAATTTTCCTGAGCATTTTGCTGTTTATAAACTAAAAAGAATAAATAACATAAAAACATTCATTTGAAAAATAAAAAGAGCTAGTTAAGAAAAACATCTTTGTTCTTAATATGATTGGTACACATTAATATTTGGTATTTTTCTGTTTCTTTTAAAAAATAAGTGTAACATTTCAATACAGATATTTTTCTTACAATGTCACTTATTTACTTTGGAGAAAAAAGTTTATTAATATTGTCCATTTTTGACAGAATTTTTACACCAAATTTTTCATATTTTAAATTTCAATTAGCGTGTATTTTAAATTATTTTCCTGAGCCAGAAGGCACTCGCGAGTATTTACTACAAGGAATTTTAAAAACATTTCAGTGCACTTTTTCCAAACAGGGACAAAGACCCACTTGTAATAAAGAAAATGGGTGGGTTTTAACTTTACCTTTTAAAATTCCATTGTGTTCTCTCGTCGTTATAAAAGGAGCACATCTTAAAAATAAAGTAAGCTATAGCAGTGATAGTTGTAGTAGTCAACAAAAAATGTAATTTAAATTAAATTTAATAATCGCCTAAGTTTGGGGAGGAAAAGGCGGTAAGAAAGAAAAGAAAGAAAACACATCATATTTACTTAATTATTTTCATTGCTAAATCTACTAACAAGAAGTAACCAAAATATGTACAGATGTCCTGAAACTGCTTCTTCAGTCAGAACATGAAAGCCCAAAAATTCCTTCATTTTTTAACTCTTTGTCAAGTCTGTAGTGAAAAGTGATGGGTTTTTTGCCATCAAATAACCTTTCTGTTACCCAATAGTAGAACACTTGAAGCATTGTTAAAATTTTTATTTTCCATCACAGACAGATATACCTAGTCTGATACATATTTTTTGTTTCAATTAAAGGTAGAGTCATTCTTATGTTATATATATAAAAGGTCCTTAGATTTTTTCAGAGGATGTGGTTCTGGCTGCATGGGTCCTAGAGATACAGCAAAAAGCCATTGTATAATTAATTACCAACAGTTACAGCAACGAAATGATCACAGTTCCTCTTTGTGCTTTACCTTTCACCAAACTCCAAAAGTAGGCTGGGTCATGCTTCTGCCTCTCAGATGGACTGGTGTGTGTGGCAAAGTGACTTCCCCTGTAGAAGAGAAGGACTGGTATAGGACAGAGAGAGACTGCCCTAAGAAGAGCCAGTCCCTGGTCTCTGCGCTAGGAATTATCCCTGACTGCTTTAATCTGCCAATTGCCAGCACCAACAGGAATCAATGAGAAAGAAAACCTGCCCTGTGTGGCACACCTATTGTTTTTCTCTTCATTTATGTAACAGAATAAACCTTGACTTGGCTTTTCATCCTGAAGTGGAAAAATTCCATTTTCCCCTGTGTTTCTGATAAGTTTTAATCCAGAGAACTGGGTTAAACTCAGAAAGGAACTGTTGGTCCAGGAACTGAAGGATGAAAGTTTCAGACATTTCTCCTTAGAGCTGTTTCATCTAGGACAGCTCAAACTTGCCTCCTGCTCAGCAACCTGATCTTTCCATTCCTGATTTTAGGTATATCCTTTCTCTTGTACTTTTTTAAAGGAGGTATGTCAGTCCTCACAAGGGTCTTGGGTCCTACCTCAAGTTGTATACCTTTATCCTTGAGTAGACCACAGTTGTACGGACTAGCCATATCAAAAACCAGTGATGGATAAAGTGACAGCCACGTTTATTTACTTCTAATAAAAGTATTCATTCAACTACAGTCAGTCCTACCTGACTACCCAGTGGGATTTCTCTGAGGATGGTCTTAGGGCTCGGCAAGATCAGGACTCACACCTTCATGAAGTGAGTGAAATTCTTCTGCTGATAACAAAGGGTATTTTTTGGATAATGTTTTGTTGGTTGCAAGTTCAAGTATTTTTATTTCCATCTTGGTGCATTTTTAATATTTGTCACTTTCATTCCAGTTGAAGGACACTTCTTCAATGATGTTGCTAAACTTGTTAGGTAAGTGCATTTTTGATATGTGGTATTCTAGGGTAAAGTAAATTTATCTACATTCAATGTGAATTTCTGACATGCAGCATCTCAGATACTGACAAATGATTGATTAGATTTGACAGAGGAAAATTAAGTATACTTGACATAAAGCATCTATACTGCACTGTCAATACTTTGCTCTGCAGCTGGGAAGATAGTTTATCTATTTTCAACCTTCTTCATTTATTTCCCATTTACAATTTAAATAAACTTCAAATGTTTCTCTTTGTTTTGCTTCACCTTTCTCTCCTCCTACCACTGCTGCCCTACCATGCTCTGCACTGTGGTTTTTGAAATATATGTTCAGGAGCACTCAGAATTTACTAAGTCTGCCAAAAATTTATTCCCTTACACAGTGAGAAATGGAAAATATTTAGTTAAGCTCCAAAACACTCAACATTTCATGAATAAAGAAAAAAAATCACAGTATTTGTAAGTATCCTACTTAAAGGAGCAAAAACATTTGTATTGTACGCATTGATAGATAAACAATAACTTTGTATCAGACACTGCCCAATATTACTCCTATGGAAACTCTTCAAGACAATACATTTGTTTAGAATTCTATCCAATATTAATAGGGAATGAGTGTGTGGGCACTAGGAACTTAAAGTACATTGTGTTTCTCTCTGAATTGCCCAAGTTTATTGCAGTAACAGTACCTCACACCTTGTTTTATTGGCAAGTTCTGTTGCAGAGTATAATTAAATCAATAAGTATATGGGCATGACACAATGTTCTGGTAAGTTTCAAGCTGAGGGAATGTAAATTGACTACAAGCTATTTTGCAGAAAAAGAGAAAACTTTTCTTAAGGACGCAACTCTCATAGCCTAAAAAGCTATCACCAGGTTTATCTTAAGTATGGATGGCTGCATCTGTAACGGTTTACTAGCTTCAAAAAAGACCCTAAGGTTTAGATTTCTGGTTGTAAATATTTAAAACAGATCCATTCTCATTTTTGCATCAAAATAAATAGGTTTAGATTTTTTTTTTTTAATTGTAGAGAGAGTTCAATTGTAAGGCTTTTTTTTCCTTTTACTTTTTTTTGTTCATCTTTGCTTTTCTTTTTTTTTTTTTTTAATTCATATAATCTTTCATAAGACATTTCTTGGGCATGATACTACAAGATTTAGATGCAGAACTGCCACTAAACTAGTGGGAATTGCCAATTAAATTAAAGGCATTATATTGAGAGTCTATGTATCTAAGCACAGATTCAAGTGTTTCCATATGGTGGAAAAACCTCCCTGAACCTGAGTGATATTTAAATTTGTACAATGTAGCACTAGGAAAATACAGATAAAACTTTGCTGCTTTATATAGCACATCATTATCCCCAGCAGGATGACTGCCTGCTCTCTTGAGACCAGAGTTTAAGATCAAGTCTGAGCATTCAGCTTTCCTAGGTAAATGGAGCTCATGTATAATTGATGTTGATAGCATTAAATGAAGCACTCATTGTCTCTTTTTTTTACAACCTGACTTCAGAATCACACTGACTGCAAACAATGAGAAAATCGAGCAACTAACTCCCCAAGATTGGTTAATTGTTTCAAAGGAGATGTGAATGGAAAAGTAAAGGCACTTCCAGTAGCATCAACAAACCCAGTATAGTCTGGCACCAACTGGAAATAGTTATTTGACAAAATGAAGACTTTTTCACTGTAAAAGCAAAAATTCCCATGTATTCATCCAGAGAATTAGTCCCAAGAAATCCAACAGCATGTTCTGTAGGCTCTTTCCATAACAAAATTTCTGAATTTGCAGTTGACTTGGATTTCTGTGAAAACCAAAAATTGCTTACAGTCTTTTTTGTTGGATAAATATTCCAGGACATCAGGTAAAGTAGCTGATAGCCCTAAAGGAAAATAATTTTGGATTAATTTTTATTATTCACATTTTTTGGAATTGTCAAGAAGTTTAATTTGACTGTTTTAAAAAGGAATAGTGATTTTCCATTTTTTGAAACAATTTTAGCATAGAAACTGTAGCATAAATATTTATAATAAGTGGTGGGTAATAAAATATTTCAGAATTATTTAAATTCTGACAAAAAAAAATCTTTTTTTACTTTCCATTACACCTCAGTTAGAAAATATTCCAATACCCTTCTCTTTTTGCTAGGTGGAAAATTGTGTCCTTGTAATTTGATATTCAGTGAGAGCAACCAAACATAAACTAAAAGCATTCTCAAAAAATATTGCATTAACTTCAGATTAGCATTTCCAGTCCCTGTTAATGGTAAAAGCATAAATATTCATTATCAGCTGCAATCTAACTTAAGTGTTTTTCAATATGAAACTGTGCTAAGTCCAAGAGGACTATAAGGATGAAGTTTTTTTGACATATCACAGCATAAAATGAAACTGAGAAAGTCTTTTCAGGTTTTCATGTAAAAAGAACCATTAAATAGAAAATCATTAAGGAAGTTTCTTCTCCCAACCATTACTACTTCAATACTAAAATAAGAACATTTTCTTGTACATCTCTACATACTTCATGCATAGTCTACCAGTGTGGGAAGCAAATCTTACATCTTCTTGTACTGCAGAGAATTCTTGTTAATTACACACAGTTCAAGTGTTAATTGAAGTACTTTAGTGTTTCATTTGTACTCTAGAATCTCTGACTGCAACCATTTGAACACCCTGCCTACTTAAGAGAAAGCATTGAAGCCTTCAATGAAAAGTAGAAGAAAAATAAAAGAAAAAGAAAAGAAGGGGGGAAAAGGCAAATGAAAGATGAAAAAAAGGAAAAAATTGGTTAAAAAAGCACCCAGGTCTTTTAGGCTTTGAAAACTTTGGAATCTGTCAGTTGCTAGAAAGCTAAACTTCAAACTCTGATCATGAAATATCAAAGCAGGAAAGTTATCACTCAAGGTACCACAACAAAATTATTGTATTCTCAGCTAAAATGAATAATACTGTCAAAAAGGAATAGATGGAAAAATGTACAATGTTTTGAGAAAACGTCTTCAAATCACCTCTTCTTCCAGTTATACCAATAGATTTAATAAATAATAAAAAAACTACCTCCACCTTTTATGCCTTGCCTTGACTCTTAGACTACCACAGCTACAAACACACTGCAGCTACTGAAGGATAGCAGTAAGAAATGTGAGCCAAGACTCCCTATAATTCCAGTGGTACCACTTATAATAATAAGCACAAGATATTAAAAATACAACTATATCAGAAGTTCAGAAAATCAGTTTTATTTAAATGTAAATTAAAAAACTCTTCTTTCCTCCAATCTAGCAGAATTGCATAGTCCACTGATTTTAATTAAGATGGGAAAACTATTTTGATAAAAGAAGGAATGACCCCAACATGTGCCCAAAACTTCAAATGAAACTACATATGAAGTGAATAGAAAAGAAAAATTATAGCTGAAGTTAACTTTTCCTCTATGCTGTTTTTATACTTTTTTCTCTTTATTTCCTTTCTTCTTTCCTTTTTTTTTCCTTTTGGTATTTATGAACCAGAAAGCTCAAACTTCTCTAAATCTCCTTCTATGACTATGAATATTGAAAGTGTAAGCATACAAAACCATAGAAAGATTAATTGTAGCTAAAGAATGCTTTCTGGCTCTTTTGATTAAACATTCCATTCAAAATCACACTTAGTACATACAAAAACAAAACTCCAAAGACTCTCCTTATTGTAATTCAGCCATTTCTGTTTAAGAGGTCTAAATAATCAAGAAGGTGAAGAGCTACAGATAGGAGTTGATAAACAACCCCAAAGTGCTCAGAACATAAGCAAAGTTGTGGCAACATAGTTTTCCCAGATATAGTTGAATACAGCCAGGCCTTCAGCAGTCAGACTCCTTGATGACCAAGATCTTGATACATGCTCTGGATGCCAGGGCAATCTAGACTGCAGACATCTTTGATGTTGTTCCTCAGATTTTTCAAATCCCCCAAGAAAGTTTTGCTTTAATCTTTATCGGCCAGTGATTTTTTTTTTTTCATTCAGAAAACCAGCCCATAATAGAAAATAATGCTTTAAAATACCTTTTAGGATAATAGCCACAGAGACAATGGCATTCTGCCGATGCAGGTGATGACTCAAATAAGAATACAAACATTTCCTTTCCTTTGCATACACAGAAATATATGGAAAACCAAACTATTTTTAAATGAGTCAATCATTAGAAAAAGGCTTGAATGTGAAAGACACATATAGCTGCATACTTTGGAAGGACAGTAGATAATATTCCCTACATATCACAAGGAGAAGAAACACAGATCTTACTTTCCTAATATATTTATAAGTAGTGAAATTGTAGAAGCCTGAATTATCAGGGATGAATCCAAGTACAAAGGTCTGACTGAAAATATACACACTCGTAAGACTGTATTTGAAAGTATTGTGGTATTACTTCTGGAAATTGATTTAATGATCCATTTTCATAAGACCCAGAACAAGTATCAGACAACTACCTACTTTAGCAAATGACTACAAGTATCCAAGATTTCACTAATGGTAGCTGCAGTATAATGCAACTAGTGTTGTATATAAATCTATTAAAATGCTAATTGCTTCATCAAGCTATTACTAGCACTAGTTGCCTCTGCCAATACAATATTAGCATCTCTATTTGAGTCTTTCTATTATATTTCTATTTCTACATTTTATATTGCATTTTTTAGTCCTTTTATTTCTATTTGAGAATTAGGGAGTCAATTGTAATACCCTTAAGATCCCTCAAAGGTACATGAAATTAGGTATATTTAATTGACGTATTCTGAAGAACGTAAATGTATACTTGGGTTCTGGTTTTTAGGAATCTGTCTTCTTTGGATTGAACTTCACCCTTTTGAGATGTCTCTAAAGGTGTTTGCTTGGGAAACCCTTGTGTAGAATAGGAATGTAATACAGTCTTCTGTAGTGCCTGCAGTCTCTCCAGGACTCAGTGATGTGTATCTAAATCTCTCTAACACTCATTCTGTACAGTCACTGATGTATTTGCAGTTCTGTACAGCAGCTGCTGACACATAACCAGTTATTTCAAAATGAAACCTATAATAACTGTTTCTTTCCAAGTGAAATTTTGTCAAAACTGGCACCTAGATACTGTGATTGCTGTGAAACAAACATCTGAGAGAGGGAAAACTAGCCTGAGCACTACACTCATTCTTCTGTAGAAGTGTGTGTGCAAAAGCATTAATATCTAAAGTCATGGTGGTTTCTCACATATTTTCATTTTTCTTTTTAAATCCTGATCAGTGTTACATTCACATCATTTCACAGTTCAGTCTTTTCTGGTCTAATACCAAATGACTTTTCTCTAAAAAGCGGAGTAAGTAGACTACAGCTATATTCTTTAACCTCATCAAGAAAGTGTAATGTAAACACAAATGTTGGCTAAAAGCATATGCTAAACTTCAGTGAAGTAACTGCATTCTCCTTTTATTGCAACTCTTCTGCAGTTTATTATGCTCAGTGATTTTGTCGTGTCTGAAATAGTTGTATAATTTGTGCACATGCATCCTGGAACCAGAAGCATAACCTGTGGCTGCGCATTTTGAATAGATGGATCTGCTACAGAACATAGGTCCAGGCGGGGTATTTCAAGCATATAGGAACATAGTGTGCCTGTATTGCTCTTTTTGACATTAACATTGGCCCAAATGCAGGTTTATATACATTCTCTTTGGTGAGAATTTAACCAAACCCACGATCTTAACGAATAAACATATAAAACTGGGAAGCATAAATGACAGTAGAAGCTTTTAAACTGGAAACACAACAAAAACATTTTAAAAGCCTCAAAAGTTCTGTTACCAGATAGTAGGAAATGGATAAATGATGATAACTAAGTGACTTCCCAACTCTGTGGACACAGTAATTTGGTTTGCAACTGCGCAACAAAACGTTATTGCCTTGTGGTGTTTTTCAACTAGAAGCTCTGTGATAAGAAATGTTCTGGTTCATGGGAAGTACTGAGGGTTGAAAAACATGAGCTATACAAAACATTTGGGAACACAGCTATTTTCTCTGCATGAATGTTTCCTTTGCTTATATGTTCTCCATCACTTACTCAATTCCTGTAGTGCTGGCCAAGTTCAGAAGGACTAAACATTACCCAGGTCTCAACATGTAGTCCCTCCTCTTCCTGCCTGCACAGCTCTACAAAGCTATTTACAGACATCTGCAGCTTTTAATCCTTTTTCTCTAGTCCTGGTCATTTACATTCCTTGAGGATTTTTCAGTCCATTAAATATGACCTTTCCATGTTCTGTTGGAGTTTTATAATACAATTAATGCATGACTTTGTCCTCAGGAACAAAGTGTACGGAAGCAGCCCACGTGCTACCCAAAACAATGGCTTTTTCCTCCTACTGGAAAGATTTTAAACTGTGGCTCAGTAACTAAAGGTACTATGACTGTTTCAAGAAGCTTTACAGTCATGCAGGACTCAATACCCAAATCTAAGGCTTTATTCTCCTCAAGCAGAGCATTTTCCTCTTAACAGTTATTTATAGGTACATCATCACTTTGTACTTGCAATACCATGGATAATCTTTCTTGTTCTAATATCAGTAATAAGCAAATAAAAATAATAAGACTAATTATAACAGCAAATATATCAATCAGTATATGTTAAATACCAGGTTATATCTGTAGTATTTGAGTAAATGGAAGAATGCTTATGGCTTGGCACCAGAGCTAATAGCAAGAGATGCAGAAAGAAGCACTAAAGCTCACAGAGAAATGTTGTTTATACTTCACTGCCTGCTTGGCTGGTGTGGTTTTTGGAAATGTGTGTTTAAGAAAAAGTTGTCTACAAACTCTCTGTATGACTTATTGAGCCCACTTATATGGATGATAATATTCCACAAAATGGAAACATGTCACCCACGACTGTATTTGGTTCTAAATTTTTAAAATTTTTCACTTAGTAGGACAAGTTTCTTTTCAGAATCTGACATCAAAGACCCTGATAAAATTCAGAAGTTTCCCTAATTTGCAAGACAGAAGGTTAAAAACAAACAGACAACAGTTTCTCCTGGAAAAGAACAAAAGTTAGTTGTTTCTAGCTTCTGTGTCCAGTATAATTTATCAGGTTAAAAAATTGTCCTTGATTTAAGGGCCTGGACAATATCTGTGAAATGCAGCCTGTAGGCTAAGCAGGAGAACATCTGTCTCCCGGGAGAGCGGGGCAGGATGTGAACTGCACAGTGTAAGTTGTACTCGGTGTGCCTTCAGCTGGGTGCGTTGTGCCAGCAGCAAACTCCTGGGAGCTGGAACAGGGCATGAGTCAACTGCCATAATTTTTTCCTCCTTTTTTAATCTTGCTGTCTCCTATTGTACTTCTATGCATAATAAGCATTCCTTAAGCTCTTGGCTCTGCCTGACAGCAGTGGCTGCATGGCTCACAGATGGCTCATGGAGACTTTAGCTCCCCATTTCTGTTGATTCTTGCAGGCACTGAGAGTTTTGTCTGTGACTAAGCAAATCTAAAAGTAACTTTCTTTATATGAGCTGTTGTCAAAGATATTCACTAATTTCTGAGCCACTGCAGAATGTTTTCCCAACTAGCTCAATTGGGAACATCTAGGAGAGCAAATCTTTCTCATTTCCAGTAGCGTGATCATACTTACTCTGCAGAAAAGAGAAATGCTGACACTGTGAGTGGTTGGATTGGCAACAGGTGTCCAATAAGCACAGTTCAGCACTCCATTTTGAAATGCCAGGTCTGTAACTAGAAGAGTTGATGCCAGAGAAATGTATTGACTAGGTCAGGACATTCTTTTCCTTTGCACAAAAAGAACTACAAAAACATTATTTCCAGTATGCAGGAAGCAACATGATTTAATGGCTGTTTGTGTGTACAATATGCTGCTGCTACTGAGAACAAAATGAACAAGGTAGAACTGCATGTCTGAAAGATGCTGTGATGTTTCACTGTGTCCCAGTAGGCAGAGTTTGATCTACATGTGGTGTTCTATGAAGCTTGCAAATGTCTCCGAAACATCATGTTGGTGATGTGTCTGGTTTCTGAATGAACAAACAAGCAGAAATTCAATATGGATGGAGAGTCAAGTACTTATTAATAACCATAGTTATCTCAAATATGAAAGGGCAGCTGCAAATGTTGTTGTTAAAGAGTTGCCTGTTTTTATCCATTAAAGAAGCAAATCTCTTTCCTGTGCCATTTGTTACATGAGTCACATTGTGTCTGGTTAGATCAGCCTGTGTTGTATCAAAAATGCACACTGTGTGCTGACAAAGCCCAAAGCAATACAGTACAGGATACATTTTCAGCCTAATAAGTGGGAAGCTACAGCTGTGTCTCCTACCAACAATGACACACATTGTATTTGCTTTCCAGCATGCAGCTTTTCACTGTGGGCTAACGGTGCTGTAGGCAGAAGTTACCTGGGGAGAATGCAATAGGCCTTTAAAACAAGTGTGTACACAAACCTGTAACATGGTCAGGAGAAATGACATACCCTCATTGTATTCAGTACTGGTATAATTGTTATAGGTGTTCAATACAATATTTTGTCACAGTGATCCTGATGCAGCCATTATGTTATAGCAAGCTCTCTGATACAGGAAGATACAAGGTTTAAGAGTTGGAATTCTCACATACTAGATAACATTGTAAATTCTGCTCCAGAAATAATTCTTAGTCAATATGACTAAAGAGAGACATAATCCAGTGAACTCCAGGCACTAAAGGTGGTTTATTCCCACCTTTATACATGTGTTATACATGGTTTATACATCTTGTCCCCCTACCTATCCCAGAAATCTTCTTTCCCTCTTAATAATTTTAACATTCTCTGTACTTGTTATTTAAATGTTTTCCCTGTTATTTCTTAATTTAACTTCATGTGTCACCCAAACTCATAATAATCCATCTTTACAAAGAAAATTTTGGAATACAGAATTTAAAAGATCTTAACAACTTTTTTCCTAGACTTGAGTAGGCATTAATGATAGTCTAATTCTTGTTTATCTATTAAATATTTACCTATTACTAAGGAAGAAAGTGAATTTAAATCCCCACAATATGAGTTCCATCGAAGAGTAATTATCTTCCTTTTATTTCCTTCTTTCTTTTATTTCCTTCTTACCTCCTTTCTTATTTCTCTCCTATACTTTGACTACAAACTCCTTGGGGAAGGAACTATATTTTTATTCCTTTGAGTTACATCTAGCTCATGTGTGATATATCTAATAAGTAATGCAAAATAGTTCTTGTTTTACTACTACCATTCCAGTCATCTTCCAAACCAGGTCTCACACACAGGTTTCTGAGGTCAGAAGCACTAAAAGACACTCTCATATAGGCATAGCTTAATTTGGACATGCATCTAGTAAGAATCTGCCAGGAGCTTCCAATGCTTCTGCAGAATTTGGTGAAAGACAGGGATAGCCCCGAATGATGGCAAAGCAAACTATGAAATGCAGCACACATACACCTGTAACAAAACACACATAGATGCAATCAGCTGCTTTTGCACCTCTTGTGGTCAGTGGATACTTATCACTGCCTTAGAAAGCAGCCCTTTAAATGACTCTTCCCTAAGGATATCCACTAATAAGTGCCATTTAGGAAAACAACTTTTGTCCAGAATAATTTTTTGATCTTCATGAAAAGCAATATTTTTTTAGCAAGTACTTCTTATTTGCTATTAAAAACATTATTTTGTTTAAAAATATTTCAATTTCATTTTAAAAATAGGACAATTCTTGCAACATGTTGCATTTGGAAAACTTTGTCATCATATTCCAATTTATGATAACTAAAATGAATAAATTAAATCTGTCACTGTAAGACTATTTGTTTCCTTCCAAAAGGGAAAAAAATCCTGTATGTATATTTATGACTTTATTTGAACTTGCTTTGTGAAATTTCTTTCCATGAATGCCTAATTATTTCTAGATTATGCAGGCCAGTAGTTTGCACGCCAAAAGAAATCAGATTTTAAGAGGCTGTAACACTTGTGCTAAGATTCATTAGAACACCTGCACTGTCTGTGAAGAAGAGTAGTCAATAAAATCAATGACATCTATCTTTAAATAAAATAGAGAGGCAAAATGAATTCATGGTGTACCAAATAAAGGTCATGTGCTAGGGACATTCAATATTTTAAAACCATAGAATAAGAGGAGAAAGTCAGCCTCAGAAGAAAAATCAAGACCAGTTTCTTCTTCTATACCATGGTTTCCTTTCTCTTCTTTTACTGACCTTGATGGCTTTTTTGTTCTGTTACATGGAGTTTGCTGTGTTCGAGGAGGTTTCTGCACAGCATCACAGCTATGCAAGGTTTGTAGATGGCATTTTTCTGTCTCTAAAAGACAAACATGCACTTGCTTGTGATACTGAGGCTTATTTGTTTTCAGTAACTCTGCTTTGCACTCAAACCCAGAGTTGGAATCTAAACCAAGTTAGTATGAGGAAGAAGAATTGAGAAGGAAAGGAGAAGGCAATATGAGGCTGTATAATTTTTTGTCCAAATAGTTGTTTTTCTTTTGCACAAGAGGATTTTTTCACAAGTGGGAAGTAGTGTGATCCAATAATCTGCAAGATGAACACAGCACATTGCTTTTTATTTAAGTGGCAAAAGAGAACAACCTTTGGATCAGCAGATACTGCAGGAGCAACAAAATATTACCTTCTACTCATGAGAGCTTCCTGTGGGAGGTGCAGAAACCAGAGTGTTTGGCAGCTGCTGCTTGTGAGAAGGGAGGGAGCACTACTGAAGACAGGTAAAGTGGTCCCAAACCCCAGGTGTAACCTCATTTACTGTTTTGCTTGGATCACCCATGCTTTGGAGGCACAACACCAATTTCTCACAGTGCAAGACAAACACAATCATTGTTGAAATAGCTCAGTGCACGTTGAAATCCAATTAATCTATGCATTTGGGAAACTAGCAGAGGAGGAAATGTCTTCCTAACCCTCAGTGAAAAGTTGACCTAAAACACCACCTAGCTATACTGGCACAAGAAGAATGTTTCCCATAATGTAAAATCTGAGGTCTGGCAAGGCAAAGACATATGTTTAATTATAAGGCAGCTGTCCTTGCCCAAATTAATTGTAGCATCAAAGTTAGTCAACTACAGCAAGGCATAAACTATCTTGGTTTCACTTGGAACATATGTTCTGCCAAGATATCACAGTGTAAAATGTATAGACTTTTGTTTGTGGTTACTTTGCCCTAGTATTGTACAGTGTTGTCTTTTGGGGCTTTTTTCAAGAGGTAGTTCTTTTTTATGAGCAAATATATTTATATATATCTAATATCTTAGGAACATGGTTTAGTGGTGGACTTGGCAGAGCTAAGTTAAGAGTTGAACTTCATGATCTTAGAGGTCATTTCTAATCTAAATGATTCTGTGATCCAATATTGCACAAAACTGCTAAGCTGTTAGGAGTGAAGAGCCAACTGGTAGTTATGAAATTAAAGTGCTCTCCAGGTGAATTTTTTTGCAGATAAATATATGTAAATCACTTTTATTTGAAATTATAGAATCACAGGATCACAGAATCATTCAAGCTGGAAGGGATAATCTCTATTCCAATCTCCTACTCAAAACAGAGTCAGACGGTCCAGTCTTCCAGATGCAGTTGAACTGTGCTAAGTAGAGCGGGATGGAGCAGAAAACAAAAATTTGCCAGGCTGTGGTTACAAGCACTGTGCCAAGGATATCCCTATTTCTGGCTGGTCAGCATGCAGATAAGATTATTAAGTTAATAAAATTTTGGCTCACTTTCTAAAACTGATATTTTTACTCTTAAAACATCTACTTTCATAATTTTTCTTGACAATGAAGCACTTCAGTTTTGCTTTGCTATAAGTACAGATTCTGAAAACAATTCTGTAAAAAATGACAAATTAAAAAATAAGCTTTGCAATAATGACATAACTGAGAGGGAAACAAAGCATTATTGTTACTGTTCAGAGACAACTGACCATGCTGAAGGTGTAGGGTGTTTCCCTGGTAATACAGATACTGAAGATTTATTCTTTCTTTCTACAAGACCCACCCAATCCTTGGAAGCATATCTACAAATTCTGTTTTAATAAACCTTTGTTCCTGAACAACTGTGTCCTTATATAATGCCTTCAGTTAAAAAGAAAAAGTAATGTGACCTAAAACATGGAGACTCTCAAGTTTATATAAATGTATGATATTTATATAACAAAAAGATAGCACTTAGATAAGCACTTAGCTTAGACCCTGATATTTTTGTGAAGTAGCCTCCTGCATTTAGGAGCAGAAGCACACACAGATATTATAGTTTTCTGGTAAAATTACACAATTCACAAAATTGTTGTGGATCTCTAAGTACTGTAAATATCCCTATCTAATGATTAAATTTAATTCCAAAATTTTAGTACCTCCACTGCAGAAAACAAATGAGGAAATAATTTTAGTCATTAAGAAATAAGAAAGTCTCTGACTTGTGGGTGTGTAACCATTTTTGGTGGGGAGTGTCTAGTAATTGAACAGAGGAAAAAAGTTCTTATACAAAACTCTTTTCAGTGCTGAAAAAGGCTCCAACAATTCACAGGTTTTAACAATTTTCTTTCACACCTAGTCTTAAAACTACTGAGGATATTTCTGCAGCTTCAAAATCTGATTAAAAATTTAATTTATGATTAGGGAAGCTAAATTATTTTGGTGCTCATATTCCACTTTTTCACTTACAAATTCGTCTCAATTTTCATTTGGTACAATCTAAATAATATTCCAGAGAGATTCAGTTTCTGAGTTTGTATTAAGACATGCTTATATTAAAAATTAGCTATATTTAAAAACAGTAGCGCATGTCATACAGAGACACCTTGACAGACAAAAGGGCTCATTTGGTCACCTTTAAAATATATGTGTGTACTTGTGTTTTTCAGGCAGTTTTGTCACACCACAACTAAATAAGAATTTAATTTTTTATTAAACATATGAAATGTGAACAAAAAAAATCAATGAGCAATAACAACAAATGTTGACAAATGAAAAATGATAGCTTCCTTCAGAATCAATCCAAGTTGATTTCCCCAAAACTTCTGCATCTAACTCTTCTTTGGACACTCCCTGTTTATGGAGTGCTTATGATATGTTGTACTTATGATGGGAAACAACTGCTTCCAGAAGGTACCAAATAACAGAATGCAAGTTTTTCATTGTCCTTAGTCTTATAAGGCCATTCCCATCCTCCACACATGGCAACACACCTTACTCAGGAGGCTGCCAAAGATCGAGATGACATCTTGATAATGAAGGTGATTATTGGCCTACCAGTTTGGGTAACACATGTGTAGAACAGCAGGAGGGAGGCCACAGCTAAAGGCTTCTTTTTATAGCTACAGCTAAAGATCTTCTATAGATAAAGGATTCAGATTGCAGAAGGACTTAGTCAAATTTATGATTCCAGTGTCTGCAATCTACTTATGGTCTCTCTATAAAATGGTGGTGACCCTCTGAGAGTGCATCATGCAGAGAGTAAAATAGATGTCATTGACTGCTTGCGCACAAGAAAAGTGAAAATGCTGCAGAACCCCAAGAATGCCTCACCAGTCCAAGCGACAGAACAGCCCAAGGTAGTTTTGGCCTCTGGGAACTACCACTCCCCTAAACTACTCCTGGCACATTTGGGAGTGAGCATGGGCCAGCTACTGCTCCCAGCAGGCGTCTGACTTGGGAGCTGCAAGAGGTTTCAATGGTTTGGGCATGGGCTGCTCCCTGACAGCTGGTCCCTGCGGATGAGATGGTGGTCCTGGGAATATCTGATGGACTAGTACAGGTTTCACTTCTACTGTTCTGCCTATGCAGTAGTTGCAGGTCAGCATACCCTGCTCCAAATTTGGGGAGCACAGGCCAGCACGTATGGCCTGCCTTTCACAAAAGCTGTATAATGTGAGCTCAGCCCAGCCATGATACAGCCATGGCTTTGGGTTGTTTCCTAGAATGATCAACATATGCCCAGGACTGTTTTCATCATGCCATGTGTAAAGCTTATTATCAGATCTCTTCCCAGGCAGCAGGATCACCTGTAAAAGGCTTAGGTATGCTAGATAATTATCAAAATTAAAATCAGAGATATGCTTTGCTCATGATATGTCTGATGGCTTTTCCTAAACTCTGACCCTTTAGGAGCTATTTAGTTTCTCTATGGAAACATATGCTTTGAATTTGTGCTAGTGTGTGTTCAAGTGATTTACTGTAGACTAATTAGATAATTTAATTGACACAATTAGTAGCAATATTTGTGGAAACAGCACATAATGCCTCACTTCGTGTGTCCTTGTTTTTGTCATGCCAATTATCCTCTGCTTTTCTAATCAAATGATTTTATAGGAGACTCACAATGAAATGCAGAGTGTGACATGAGACTTTATCATTAAAGACAAAAATTCAACTCCTTGCTTTTCAAGGAGGTATTTTGAGACTAATCACTCTTTCTTATGCAAAACATTTATTACACTATCCTGGCACATAGAACCGCTTGTGAGTTTTTTGGTTTAAAAGAAAATGCCTTGTGTTCATCAGAAAGGGAAGTGCTGATAGTACTGAATAGAAAGAAAAATAATGCAGCAGGTACTCTGGAAGATTCCCCACTGGGCTCTGCTGATAGAGTTGAAGTTTGACCTGCAGTGCCCTCTGTTATTTTATTGTCACCGGATGCCAATTAAGTTCATCACTAAAACTGCAGCAACCTGTTCACCACAGTTTGATATCTCTGCTGAACAAACCATCTAATTCCCATTCAGTAGTTCATGAATGAGTGGACCAATATTCACCTGTTCAGCACACAATAAAATTGATTTTGAAATCAAGTAGCTGTATCTTTTATCAGCAAAGTCCATTTGTTCTATAAATGGAAACTAACAGATCTGCTTAAACTGATGTGACAGTGAGAACATGATGCCATCCCAAAACATTTGTGCACTGAACAGGTATTTTAGGGTAGAAATAGACATCTTGAGGCAGGAGCAGCCCCAGCTTTTGTGTGCAAGCTGGTGCTTGTTGCTGTTCTATGTGGTTTTCAGAGTTCTCTGCAATAAGCCTACACATCTGGCAATGACACTGGGAGTGGTGAGTATACACACAGCTGGTCATGCGATAATTCAAGTATTTATGGATTTGGAAAATACCATGAGAGGGAAGGTGTTGTATATCTACTCATGTTATTTCTGAAATGCACATGTGTACACCAGATCATGAGGCAAGGGTATGACAAATTGCTGGAGAGAAGCTGCAGCATGAGGCACTGACATGGCCCCCTCACAGACTGTGGCTAGCACTGCCTGAAAGATTAGGCATCTCTGCTTTGAGCTGGTTCTCATAAGGAAGCAGAACCCTGAATACACAGTACACAAATTCTTCCCTTACCACAAAGATTTTATTCTTACAGGAAAATAGTTGAGATGATGAAGCTAAATGCATCTTATTTTGTACAGCAGTAACTCATAGTGTTCACCACATAACACAACTGTAAAATAGAAATTATAAATTCTATAGCACCCTTCAAGTAAAAGAATTAAAATATATTAGTTTTGTTTAAAAGTAACCTAATTTATTTTATGTCCATGAAAGACATTCAACATCTGGACCTCAATTAAGAAGAAAAAATAATGCGTTTATAAGTCTGCAGAGTTTTCTCTATGTTTTTTTTTTCTGTGCTGCTGCAGTACTTTTCAGTTGTAGCAGCTATTTTATGAACTCATGAGCTAAGCAGTTCTAAATTGGAAACGTACCAACCACTCCTACTATTCAACAAAATGTTTTCAAGAGCAGTTAAAAATACCAAGGAAAAAAAAATTCAACCCTCATTCTACATCAGATTCCAGCTTAGTAGTAACAAAAATAATTCTTTTGGGATCTAAGTTGTCAAATAATAAGTTTAGCAGTCTAAATCCACAGTCAGCTCTTGTTTACACTGATAATTTCTAAGAAAGAAATTCTGATGGCTCTCCTGTCCTGGTATGGTCATTTGTGAGGGAGCACATGTAGGCAAGAGTCCACTATCCACATCTATTGTTACCACTGTCTTTCTCCTTTCTATGCATCTTGATCTGGTGGTAAAACCAGATTTCTTGGAAGGACTCAAGTTCTCAACATAGTTCATTTTCAAGCAAGTAGAGGGGTTGACTAAACTAGTCCAAGCAGTTAAGTAACTTTTTATGATTTCCAGATCAAACACTAGGACAACAATTTTTAGATGAAATCTCCAGCTGTTGCTGGAGATTGAAGACTGTAATGACACTGATGAAAGTGATCTTTCCCATATCTGAACAAATCTTTGGCAATAAAGTTTTTTGCTGTGATGCTATTAGTTGTTTGATGGTGAAACACACAAAAATGAAATCAATTTGGTGGCCTCTTCGAGAAATCCTGTAGGTCTGCACTGGTCCTTAGTTTGATTTTCTCTGAGACAGGCACTTACAGTTCATACCTGTGTAGTAAGAAGTACATGAGAAATAAAGATGGTGGGAATTACTATTTTAGCACTTTTTTAACTCTTTCAAAGCTGTCTCCACCTGAAGGTCTGAACTACTTGTCTAATATTAACACACCCTTTCAGGCCCACAGCATTTTTGTGCAATAACTAGGACTCCCACCACAGAATATCCACCCATATCTCAGAGAGATTGGCTTTATAGATACCAGAACTTTGTACTTTTCCCTCTTGTCTGAAACGTATTCAAAATTCTGAAATTCACAGCAGCATCTATATGCTAATGTGGTTGGTGTCCTACTTAAATTCATTAACTGTAATAAACAACAAAGTTATAGCCCTAGGTCCAATAGAGGACTTCAGCATCTCTAAAGAGAAAGTCAGCAATATCTTTCAGGCACTGCTATCCAATTTGGTATCCACGAGGATTTATGCAGTATACAGTACAATGTGATCTCTCCCAAAATTAGCAGGTATCACTGAAAAACACCGAGCAAGGGAAATCTCAGCTCCCATGCTTCATTTGAACAAAGGAAACCTGAGTCCATTAAATGTTTGCTTTCATGTACCCTTGGAAGAGCAGAGTTCACTGCACTGCTTTTAGAAGCCAGATGATTTATAAGACTTGTGCCCACCATTTAGAGAGCAGTTTAGTTGTCAGAGAATTCACCTAGAAACTTAGAGGCCTGCTCAGGCTTGGGTAACAAAAGGTGGAAAGGAGACTGAGGTTTTCCTCACTAAAGTCCCCTAAGCTGTAGCCTGATCCCTACTACTTCTGTGTGGAAAGGGGATTAGAAGCAAAACTCTGTATAAAAGTAGGTATCTCACCCACTTAAAGGGGGGATTTAGAGCTCCTCTTTTCTAAGTGAATCTTCAGTTAAGACAGGAATGTCCAACCTACTTAGCTGTACATAAAAAAAGAATCTTCATTCAGCCAAAAGCCATACATTAATTTAGAGAGCCAAGGAAGTCACTCCAGGAGTGGCTATGTACAGAAGGTGACAAGTACTCCTCAGGGGAGACACTGTCCCACTGCAGATCAGACCTGGTTCTAGAAGTTCCCACTGGCCACAACTGAGATATACCAAATATCCTCATCCATACTTAATCTGATGCCACTACAATTGTCCTCTGACTTTGGATCATTAGGATATTATATTAACTGGCCACAGGCACAGTCCCTTACTGTGTTTAAAACCTGAAGTAAATAAAAGTGCATTGTTAAAACCAGATCCTGTCAAAGTAAGTTGTCCACACTTAAATAAATTGAACAAATTGTGACTTTCTGCAGCATTCTACCTATCTTAAATTCCCACTGGGTTTTAAGCAAGAGTTGTTTACCTAAGCCCCCAAGCCAAAACAGTACAAGTAAGCACCTGGAGAATGAAATAGAGTGATCTGAGCTTTCAGGGTTCCTGTTCTTAGGATACATTTGCGGTATCATGTCCAAACATCACCATTTTAGGTCTTAGCAGAAATTCAGATTCAGCTTAAATCATGTTTTAGCACATATAATGTTGTTTGTTTTCTTGATATTTTTATGCTGTTCTTTCCAGCTAGGTCATCTTCTGTTTTAAGTTTATTATTCTCCCTGAACATTTAGATGTAGAAAGCCAAGAGAGGAAGAGGATAATTTCTGTCCCCTGTCTTCCTCTTGAAAACTCCTTCTCTGTTATGTCTTTTGGGAAGTCAGATGTTGCACTGAGGGCAAAATCTGATCTTAGTCAAATCAAAGGGAGGTTTGCATTGACTTCTCTGGAAATAGTATCGAGTCCTTAACATGATTTAACCCACAAAGAAGAGCTTTCTGAATCTGATTAAGCACATTCTGTAATAATTGTTCTGACAACTTGTACCTTCCTTTCCATGAGCTGACACTGAGCTCTGGGGTAGTGTGGCTCCCACTTAGATGGAGATTAAGTGATGCAGGAGATGTTATCTCATCTTTGACCTTCAATACCACCTCCAGAGTGAGATACATTACTCTGATCTCTGGAAGGAAAAATCAGTTATGTTTTGCTGACTAAAACTGTCTTTTTCTTAGCAAAATTACAAAAATACCTCAAGGAAAAAGTGTACATTATTGCTTTGCACCAGAGTTGGCAAAACTGCACATTTTGCCTGTTTGGATTTGAGATTTAACACACATCTCTGCACAGCCCTCCCCCTCCTCAGTGTTCTTCTGAACAGAATATCAATGTCATCAGAGAGGAGTCATCTTTCCCTTTTTTTTATTTCTCCTTTTCTGCTGTTACTCCTCACTGAGTTTAAATTTCATTTACTTTGGCAAGTAGGCTTTTTTTTTTCCCCTTTAAAAGTTTTAATCCACCTTGTAACACCACCCAAAAAGAAGCGAAATTAAGCTGCAGTGTGTACTAGGAGAGAAAACCTACTTTATTTATCACCCAGTCCTACTTCACCATGCACTGACCTAATTACAGCCCGCACCACGCGGGGCAGGAGGAGCAGCAGAAGGAGCGCTTCTGCCACCTAGTGATTCCTGTCCTCCCGCAGTCCCCAGCAGAATCCTTTGTGGGATTGGCATTTTCCTGTCCCTAGCACTCGACAGCAAATGACCTTCGCCAGCCTGCCCGCCTGCATGCCGGGCTTATCTGCAAACTGCTCTCTTCTCCTCTTTTACTGCTCCAGAACAGCTTTCACGGGTGAATTCTGAGCTACAGCTGGCAACACTCAGTAAGGCAGGCGGGGGTTTAAAAAATCACTTGGAATGATGTAAAGTACAGCAAAAAACCCCAGAATGTTCAAACAGTGCTAATACATGTCTGAGAACAGAAAATATTTTGTATGCACAGACGTAGGCTGGGGTTTTCAAAGGGAGCACAGAGAGCTGGGTGCCACGGTGGCTGTCACAAATTGGAAGCACAAATGATTTGTGTCTTAACTACTTGTACAAGATTTTGTTATTCCCTCTCCTGCAATTATATTTTCCGTAATCTTAATCCTGTAAAATGACAGGTGATCATGCACCAATTAGCCTATTCATTTATGATAACTTTTTCAGCATGACTATCTTGGACTGAAAATGGAAAACATAAACATTTTCCTATTGCTGGAGACATAAAAATATTACAGAGCAGAACCAAATTTGACTGTTGGAAAATTAAGGTATTTTTTCCATTATTTGCTTTCAAGGCATGTCAATATTTTTATTCAGAACTGCTCTGAAGGTCATTTTTCATAATTGGGATGTTGGTGTTAAATTAAATGTACACTGTTGACGCCACTTGCTATGCATAAGTGAGAGTATGTGAGCTCTTAAGGATTCCTGTAAGAAAATTTGAACATTTTTCCCCAACATGGTCTGTTCAAGGGAAACATAAGGTATTATTTTAAACTCTGTTTATATAAAAAATGTTCATCCTTTTTTCAATTGTTCTAGTGAAGGGGTCCAATAAAATCAATTTTTATGCTATTTTTTTATTTTACTTTTATTTTCATGTAAATTCTAGTGAATGAAAATTAAGGTTTCAGGATGCAGCATTAAACAATCAAAAAATACTCTGACAATTGCCTCCACAATTTCCAGCCATTTCGAGTTATGTTTTTTGGACACCCAAGACAGTATGTCCAGGGGTCTTTTAAAAAATGTGAAATGTGCTCTGCAAATTTGCCTTCTCATTGTAAGGAATATTTTCACTATATTTCACAAAGATGTCATAGTGAGCCACTGATGTTAAACAGGGGATTAATAACACTCACTCTGCTCTCATGGATGCTCAGGTCATCCAGAAGGGTGCCTGGTTGGAATGTGACACGGTTTCCTTCCAGACCATATTCTCCTGCTGCCTGCCCAGGATGGGGGTGGCCAGGATGCTGTGGCAAGGAGGGAAAGAAGGCTCTTGCCACAGAGCCAAAGTACAGCCAAAGGGCTCGTGTCCCTACAGGCACAGACACACTTTTTACCTGTCTTCCCGGTACCCATCTCCACCTTGGGATCTGCTTTGCAGAAATGCTGAGCACTCTTGTTTGTAGCTAAAGCTGTGCTTCATGTTTAAATAGACTCCTCTGCCATACCTTAAGATGCAAATAATCACATTTTAAACATCTCAGATTAGCCTCTCCACATACAAGTACACTTTTCACGTTTACCTCTCTGTTCCTCAGTTCTCTGTGCATAAAAAAGAGGCAACGGTCTCAGCAGAGATGTTGTGATGATAAAGGAATTGTTTATGAAGCACTCATATATATCAGTGGTAAGCGCTGTAGAAAAAAAATAACATGAGGAACAGGCCAAAATTGTGTGCAGTAGATAATTTGCAGGAGTATGCACTGAACAGGACCAGGAATCTGTTGAAAATATTGGCTAAGGGAGCATTAGGCATTCTGTACTTTGGCTGGAACAGGAATACTATAGAAATATATAATGTAAATAAATGTAAATACTACATCTGTACACTATATAATAGTCACACCAATGGCTAGAGATTATTTGATAATGCAATCTAGAAATCTTCCTTTAATACATTTTTGAGTGCCTTAATATGCATAATTTTGAGCCTGTTTATTTCTCTGGAATTTTAATTATTTTTAGAACATTTTTTTGATATCTGAATCGGGTTATATGGTATGACAGGGTTAGGCATCATCGGATCTGTCTGTGATGCCAGACATGTTACAAATATATCATAAAAAAAAAAAACACAAAAACATCTCTCTCACCCATAGAAGTTAGATCAAGAATGTTTCCACTTGTTGGGTTTTGAGTGTCCTGTATTAAAGAAAGGTAACATGGTAGAAATTGAAAGGGGTGATATTTTCTATTGTGTTATGAGGGCAGCCAAAGAGAAGGTTGCTTCAAAATTATTTGAGACTCATCCATGGCTCTTATTCTGTTCCTGGAAAGGGTTCATTCTTGGTTTCGTTTACATGCCTGTTCAGTGCAAATCCTGAAATGGATCTAGGTTGACAATTACATTCTCAACACAAATTATTTTACCTGACTTGCTGTTTTAGACACCTACCAACTACCCGTCCATACAGCTGTTATTGGTTTTGATATTATTGCTTTAGTGGAAAAAATATGTATAACTTTCCAAGTACATAAAGATGTTTTTAGAAAACCAGGAAAAGCTTCAAACCCAACTTGATATTCAACTTTAAAAAAAAAAAAAAAAGGGCAGAACAAAATGAAATTAGTTTTGAAATCATAGGATAAAGCAAATATTTGAGAGGAAAATTAAAATCTGTCTGTCACAGAAATTCAAATTTAACTGGAATTTGAGCCTCAAATATTCAAATATTAATGCTTAATTTCCCCCCATATTACCTAAATTGTTCTGAGTACAGTTGGGGTCATCACATTGTACAAAAAAATGTATTAAGTATAAATATATATTTTTATCTACTATTTATATTTATGTTCTTTATAGATGCATATATATACATCTGTATGTGTATATATATACACATATATACATCTCTATGTATATATACATCTTTATGTATATATATAATGTGTATATATATAATGTGTGTGTATATATACCTATGTGTATATATATATATATATATATACCTATGTATATATTTTTATATCAGTTATTTGGGAAAAGCAATTTTCCTTATCCCAAAAGTGTCATAGGTATAATTGATAAAAACTTCAGGTCTTATAAATTAGTCACAGTAATGTCTTTCAGAACACCTGCTGGTGACCATCAGCAAGTGGGTATATCCTGCCAAAACACAGAAATATAATGACAGCACCCTCAGCAAAACTAGATTTCTCTAAGTCCACTGCAGGGAACTCACTCTAGGAAGTAGAAAAAGTCCATAGACAGAAAAAAAAAAAGGCAGGTAGCTGTGCTAAGTGTCTGAAAACACAACAGCTGAGAGGGGGAACTTGTAAGTAAATTCACTGGAGACTGTGTCTTGTGTAGGACGAGGTCTGCTGATTGCTGGCCCAGATGTGCAAAGGGATGTCGCCTTCAGATAGGAAACTATATGTAAAGCAAAAGTCCTAATCGAATTACTCCTTAGAAAAAAAAAAAAGTGTGCACTACTATTATTTTTTAGAAGTTTGCTTCTGTCTCAGTGTCTGAGTGAATGGATGACAAAATAGTCAGTAGATGCTCTCTGGTTTTGCTCCTATTCTTTTCTGGGTTATCCAAACAGAAGAGATGTTGGTTTAGAAGTGTTTTGAAAAATGTTTGCATCTCCTTTCTTCAGACAACATGCACTCATACAGTTTGGAGTCCCAAACTATCAGAGAATAAAAAGCATGTGGTCTTTTTCATAGAGTTTTAAGTTATACTAGAGTGCTAAAACTATCTACTCTGGCCTCTATACCAGGTGTCAGGATCCAAGAAAGAACCAAGCTAAGCTCTCTAATGATGCAGAGGGACCTCTGGGGAACTCAGAGTTGTTTTTATAGCTAGAGATCCATTTCCAAAAAATGATAGCAGACAAAGGTCCTCTGCCCTGGAAGCACACTCTGCAAGCTGGAGCCAAAGAATTTGGCTGGAGCCTTGTAAAACCTAGAGGAACTTAGTGAAACCAGATGGGCTTGGCATATCAGTGTAAACAGCAAGGTTGGGTTGAGTCCAGGAGGAGCACACTGGGACAATACTCCATGGGGTAACAGTCTGGGTTGCATTTTTTCCTGCAGACTGCTCTGCAGAAACCTGGAAACTTGGGAAATTATCCTGACACAGTGAGCAGTCAGGTAGGCAGAATTTCCCTGCTTCAGTTGGCAGATCTGATGGCTCTCCTAGTTGTGAGAAATCATTCCTACCTTTAAAACCACTTATTCCTGAAACTCATAGAGAGCACCTCTTGTCAGATCAGGTCTAACATGACTGGTACTGTATAAACAGGCCAATCACTATTTGCAACGAAACAGGCTGCACACATAGCACCAGATAGATATAGGAAAAGCAATCTCAATGAAAAGCATCCCTAGATACAGTTAGAAGCTCTTCATTATGTCATCCTACCACACTCTACCACCCAAACATCTTCTAAATAACATGATTTGAAAAGTATGACGTGTGATGAAGCTATTTCATGTATTTCTGGAGCAAAGCATAAGCATTTCCATCTGAGAGTGCATACTATAAATTATATTGCCAAGTGATAATGAACATTAGCTTACTTGTGGCTATAAGGAAGTGATTGTGTTTATATGGAAAAGGAGAACACCTTTCTCACACCTTCTCTGCTGCAATCTTACAAAAAGGGTTGATGGTAGATGTGGCAGTGGTTCTGCTTTGTGGCCATATTTGTTTTAGTATATCTTGACCTAAAAGGCTATGCAAAGCTTCATTATATTTTAATCTGCAGGTGGGTTGGATAAAGAATGACCCAGGGAAACAATTATTTTTTTTCCTTCTGCTCTTTGAGAGGGAAAATGGTTGGAGGTAAAGTTCCTGCAACAGAGGAAACTTGCTTAAAACAACAATAAGGTACTATAAGGAGCAATATCTCAGAACCACTAAGTCAGAGTGATGCACAGATTTTGTGTAAATCCCATGATCACTAAATTAATCCACTTATTGCTCGCAGCATCTGTGACCTGCTGCTCTTCACCTTTCTCATTTACAGAGTGACTCTACTGTCTTCAGTTGTGTCCCTCCACACACCATGTCCTCTAGCTGCTCCTGCAATAGGTAGCAAGTGTATATGTAGAATAGAAGCTGTGGAAAAGATATTTAGACAGAATATAATTTCTGTTACAGAAACTAGAGTACTGACTCAGAAGAAAAAGAAAAAAGTTGGGGAGGTATCTGATAATTTTAAATTTGGCTGACAGACAATCAAATTCAAAAAATTCTGTGGTATGTTATGGTTGTATTTCACGCTACACAGAGGAACTTTAAATTTTTCATATTTCAAAATATACTTCCCTTAATTTTTCATTTGGAAATTCTTGATCATTAGAGAATATTTTTGTTATATATATGACTCTCCTAAAGTGCCAAGTAACATGCCATATCTGCTTTTCCTTTATCATATCCCGCTGAGGACTTCTGGATTTCCCCCTTTTGGAAAGATGCTATTTGAAATCTCACCATCTCTGTGCAATTCATTGACTGAAGACACAGCCTGACGCAATGACAAACATCTTTGTAACATTTCCAATTTCAGGAAAATATGGAAATGAGGCGGCTTCTTCTCTTTTCCTCTACCAGCTTACAATATTTTTATGGGTAATTTGGCTTATATTTTGCTCTGAAAGGTCTTTCTAGAAAATGCATAAAATTCTGTGATCTAAAGACTACAGAATACATACTTTTAAAATGTTTCAGATCTGTCTAAATAGTGCTGAATGCTGCATCTATTTTAATGTTTTATCATTTTTGAATGACAATGACAGATAATGATTTATTTTAAAGAATGCCTGCAATTAAACTAAAGTCTACATTGACAACATACAGCTGGCACAACGGAAACAAACATCTCACTTAGGTACTAGCTTTCTGGCATTTAAATTGCACCACAATTACACTTTATAAATAAGTGTTTCTTTTTTCTTTTTTCCTTTTTTTTTTTTCAGATGTAGGATGAAAAATATAAAAATATCTTCACTACAGACCTATTCTAATCCTTCTCACACACTTTATATTTTGAAAGATTTCTTCACAGCATCAAAAAAAAAATGCTTAGAGTACTGTGAACAACTGGAATGATTTGTGCTTGTTTCCAATGTTTCAGTGGGATTATCTTAACTCATTTTGATATTTCTGTTCCGGTGTGTTGCATGTTTCTGAAACATCCTTGTAAGTGTACAGTGTCTGAGTTGGTGCTATATTGACCCATATCACACACTAGGGATAGTGGGCTCTCTAAACCACTCCTTGCCCAAGCATGATACTCTTAATTAACCTTTCCAGCGAGTGACAATTTTATTGTGTCCCCATGCAACACACATTTTGTTATTCTGCAAACTGAAAAAAATTTGCATTGTAATTCACCTTTGTCTAAATGATTCCAAGTCATGTGCCTCTTCATGAAGGGTAGCTTTCTCAATTTGGAGGGATCAAATAATTTCTACTGAGAATAGTCTTCCAACTGTTCTATTGCCATTATCTTGTAGCAGCCTGAGAGGACATCAAAAACAAGACTAAGACCCCATGGTCACGACAAATTTTATTGAATGAATCATTGATAAAGTTATTCAAGAGACATTATTAGAAATTACTTACTATCATAGAAGTCTGTTTCAGGAAAATATACTATATTAAAATTTTATTGTTTATTTTTGTATCATAGCACTGCAATGCTGGAAAATCATGAGGGTTTGAGTATAATTTTTTATTATTTTCTATATTTATATTTTATACTAACATTTTCCCCTTGCACTATATCAAACCTTATTGCTTCAAAACTTAACATGAAAGTGTTCGTACTTAAGATTTTTTTGAGTCATGAGGCAAAGCTGCTATTTAGTACTGTTGCAGACATTACCTTTTCTTGTATTAAAATATTTTATTACAAAATAAACAAAATACAATAGTTACTTGAGAATACTTTCCACTTTGAAGGAAATACTCTTTTGTTTATCTAGAATGAAGAAAAAAAAACCAGTCTGTCTTGAGCCTGGTCTTCATATTAATAGTATCTCAGGATTTCATTTAGTTTCAAATCTTTCCCTTACAAGGACTGTGGAGAACAGAACTGGGGAACAAACACACTACAGTTTTCCCCTTGTTTAGATAACATAATTTTATTAATTATTAAATTAATTTAATAATTAATTAATTGAATTAATTTAATTATTAATTAAATAATTAAAATTATTAATCCATAATTTTGACAGCCATTTGCCAATGAGATGAGAAGATAGCTATTCCCAGGAAGCTGGATATCTCCACAGATATGGAATGAGAAGGAGAAGGTCTCAGACCAAGGCACTCCTTTTTCTTGGTAGAGGTGGCATCTTAGACTCAAGCAGACAAATATGTCTTTTGCCTACCTGAAAAACAAAAATCCCTATGGGTTCAAATCCCAATCAGAATAAATAAAAACAGTACAAAATCAGTACAATAAATCAGCCAGCCAGGAGAATGAAAGTAGCAAAAACATATTAAGGGAAATCACATCAAGGCAGGGAAAAAAGTAATAAAAGGAGCATTCAGCTCCACAGAGAGAGACATAGTTAAATTAGCATGGAGTCATTAAGACAGAATAGGAAAAATACATTTTAAGACATCTGAAATGGAACAATATTTTATTCTCACAGGTAAATTTACAAAGTAAGAAAGGAATGAATACAGCGCAGAGCTCAGTTCAAAATTTTATTATCATTGTGTCTGTGATTATAATGTATTTACATCTAACATTCTTAATAAAGCAACAAAGTCAAAATAGCTTTTGCTACAAAGAGAGAACAAAATGAAAAAATGAAAAAAACTTTCTAAAAAGAAACTAAAAGATACAGTCAAATGAGTGAAATCTATACAGGCAGTATTTAGAGAGTTAAAGTATACAAGTATTGGTGTCTCAGATAAAATACATGAAGTCTTAACAAAAGGACAAGGAAAGCTAAAAAAAAAAATTCAGCTTTAGAAAAAGGGTGAAATGGAGTCTATTCAGTTGAAAATGTATTCTTCAGAAAACTGAAGGTGTGGCCGTGTAGGAAAAAGAAAAGATCCAGTGATAGCAGAACAAGAAGGCTGATTCCAACATCATTGAAACACCTCAGGAGCAGGAAGCCTGAGAGAGAGAGTTAACAATGTCAAAGTACAGAAGAACTTAGAAAGCACAGAGCTGCAGTGGAAAACTTGAAAAAACTTGGATTGGTCTTGTGTTCACTGCTTTGGGAACTGTTTTGCTTTTTTTTTTTTTT
>VWZP01006945.1:1809543-1882308 GCA_013396995.1 Dicaeum eximium
TTTTTTTTTTTTTACTGAGAGATAATGTAGATGAGGCAGTGAAGCAGCAATGTCTGAAACCATTTTAAAAATGAACACCATGGGGCCAAGTAACATTCTTGGAAGGCTTCTTAGTGAGATTGAGATGAAATTTTACTTCAGTAAAGCCTTTAATACTAATTGCCACTGTATTCTCCTGGAAAAGCTGGCAGCCCATAGCCTGAACAGGTGCTGTCTTCTCTGAGCTAAAAACTGACTGGATGACTGGGCCCAAAGAGCAGGAGTGAATGGTGCTGGGTGACAGCTGGTAATTAGTAGGGTTCTCTAAGACAGTGCTGGGACCAGTCCAGATCATCTTCGTTGGTGATCTGGACAAGGGGAGCAAGTACATCCTCAGTAAGTTCATGGATAACACTTCTTTGGGCAGGACTGTTGATCTGCAGAGGGCAGGAAGGCTCTGCAGGGGGATCTGGACAGGCTGGATTGATGGGTCAAGGCCAATGGTTTGGGGTTCAATAAGGCCCAGTGCTGGGTCCTGCCCTTGGGTCACAACAACCCCAGGCAGCGCTACAGGCTTGGGGAAGAGTGGCTGGAAAGTGCCTGGCAGAAAAGGACCTGGGGGTGCTGGCCAACAGCAGCTGAGCAAGGCCAATGGCATCCTGGCCAGTACCAGCAAGAGGGTGGCCAGCAGGACCAGGGCATTGATTATTTAGCATGAGTTTTCTATATTGATCTTTATTGATTAATTCTTCTGACCTGAAGTTTCCTTGACCCTATCCTATTTGCATGAACACCTAGAGGTGTCTTTCTTTCACCTTCAACATTGGGTGCTTAGGTGGTATGGGAGACGCGGATTTAAGAAATAAAGATTTGATAAAATTACAAAATTTTCCAGTGAGAATGCCACAATTTATATAGACTGGGTCTGAGACTGTGGGGACTGAATGACTTCACATCTCAGGCATAGCCTCTTCCTGACCATGACGGTTTTTGACTATGACTTTTGCTACATGCAAAGAAACAAAATTACAAGTGACATACAGTAAGAAAGTCACAGCATTGCTCTTTTTCCTCCTTTAGTAAAGTATATTAATTAATGTGTAAAGTATTTTTAAGCTAAATGCATTTCTAAAACATATTATGTATTAAAATAATACTTTAAATGTATTATAACCCACTTATTCACACTTAATAACAAAATCTAAATACAAATAAGAATTAAACTACCTCTACATGTTAAATTTAATAATTATATTTTGATTTGTGAAACAATTAATAAATCTCAAGACGTTACTTATAAAGAACATGAACATAAGGAAATGGAAACAAAACACTTCTCTATCAGCATTTAAGGTTCACAGCAGAGGCAGTTTCGTAGAAATTTACTTTCATAGAATATTCTGTTTTGTTTCTTGAACAAAATAGTATTTCAATATTTTTAGGTTGATAAATATAATTATCCTTTGAGCATTTATTCATTCTTTTGCTATTGAGAGAAATAGCATTTTGAATTAAAAGACACCTCCCACTGGGTTTGAACTCACTATCTCTAAATCATATGGTGTTATCAGTGCCATTTTCTCATTTGATCTAAACCATTACAATGAGACTCAATATTTTTCAAGTATCTATAATTGCTTAAGGGAAACAGAACATTTTAAAACATAATTTGAAATAAGCAGTTTTAAATAATGACTCTTATTTGTCAGAAAGTGATGATAATTGGAAGACAAGCTATAGCAGATAAATCTCTGTTTCTCTTCCTGTGCAACAAGAGGGAAGGGAAACTTTGAATTATGGTCATGGTTTAAGAGGGGGATAGAGATCTTTTCTAACAGCTTCACAGGAAGATACTATTTTAAATTCCCTTGGTCTAATTTTGACTGCCTTAGAGTGTCCATGTACCACAGAGTCTCTCTCTCTGAAACATCTGGTCAGTGACAGCTTTCCAGAATAAATGGATAACAACCCTGATCTGAGGCTTCAATTTCTCTCTTCTAATCCCCAGCAGCCTGCTTGATTGATCCTTTATGCAGCTATGCTGCATAAAGATTAATATTCTATTTGCTGAGTATCAAACAGCAGTAGCTGATATCCAGCAGGCATCGCAGATGATTTCAGGAGCATCCTCAATCTTGAGTTGTCAAGTTGTGCATACAACTCTTCTACAGAATAGTGAGAGGAAAAACCGGAGGAGAAGAGAAGGGAAGACATACAGCCCAAGAGAACTGAGGCCTTGTGTAAAGGGCAGTCTTGTGGGATAGGCAGCCGTTCAAAATGTCTCTCCTTTCCAAACCACATTTACAAAATCCGGTGCTGGGAAATCTGACTCACACAATTGTCACATGTCTAGCCACTCCAAACACTTTAACCCAATGCTGCTTATTTGTTGGTCTGTGCCCACTAGCCTCTCTCACCCTAAATAAAGATTTAAAATCTGTTGCTTTCTAATTAGGGCTGTCTCAGCAGATGTACTTGAAGAAAGTTACTCAGCCTCAGTACTGTACTTTGGGCTACTTCATTTTTGAGTGAAGTAATACATTGTTAATGATAACAGGTTATTTTGTGTTATAGCTGTATAAGCAGAACTCACAAATACCAAAAATGAAAGCTAACAACAGGGTCTTTATATCTGAAGAATCCACATAGTTTTGATCAGTGGATTTCTTATTAGTGGTAAACAGCTTGTCATGTCTCAGCAACTGAGCAGCCTGTTATATTCTGGATTTAGTTCTGACTTCTTTGCAGATGAAAGTGAGTTGATCTGAATTGTGCTTTTGTTGGTGTAGGATAGAGTTTCACTGTAATAGACACTTTCACTGCACTCATAGATAAACAACTCCTGGCACTAGATGCATTAATACCTATTAATTTTAATTATTCCCTACAGTAGTGTATATTAAAGAAATTAAAATAAAATACTACGGTGTAACCTAAAACAAAGTTTCAGTTGGGAAGCAGACTACTCAAAAATGTAGTTAGCCTCATTTATTTCGATATCTGAACAACTAGATTTCCTCTTCCAAGGAAAAAGAATAAATGTTTCTAATCCTGCGAATTTGAGAAAGTTTGAGGGTAATAGTTGGAATGTCTCTTTTCCATTCAAGTTGAGCATTCAGAGTACTAATGTGAGACAACTGTTTGGCATGTGAGACAACTCCTTGTGGCACCAGTGGTCTCCCTGCCTGTTCAAATCCCTGAGATTACTGTTGCTATTGTTAGTCTGACTTTATTCTTTCTTACCCACATCTATTTCTTCCTTGAATAGCCATGAAATATCTGGTCATTTGGTAATTCTTGGATGAAACTGAGAAATGACTGTGAGCTAGCTGTTTAAAATACAGAATTCATATTTCACAAAGATAAATAGTTTAAAATGGTAAAACTGATACTGCAAATCATTCATAGTTAAGCATAATATACCAGTGAAGAGTTAAGTGTTTTCTGTAAACATAAGTAATCCCTCCAAAAAATGGGATTTTTTAACCTCAAAAAACCCCCAAAATATTAGATTTTTAGAGGCATCAATGAACCAGTCGGTTATTGTTACTTTAGTATGCACAGCTTTCAATATATTTTGACTGTTTTACACATTATTTGTTGAATTTACTCGGGCTAAAATGATACAGACTATAGAAATTCAAAAATCACACTAAAGTTCAAAATTAAGGGAGGTTTATTAAATATCTATGTGAGAACTTGCACTACTCCATCATATTTTAACCAAGCTCATAAAGAAACATGAATAAGTGGAATGACAAAATTTGAAGCTGATATATAGTTAATTTCAATTGCTGAAACTAAAGCAGACACTGAAAATTCAGACAGACATCATCAATGACTGAGTAATAAAATGAAACATGAGATTCAGATCTTAATTTCTTTTTCCTTTATACTGTCCACTGTGGTTCTCTACATCTAAGCTAAAGCCTCCTAGGGAAGAGAACTGATTTCATCATGCATCTTTTTCTATTTCACAAGGTCCAGTGTCCAAAGCAATTCAAAAATCAGATAAAACATTATAAATTAATAAGAACTGGTCCAAAGTCCAATGCAAAATAATATTGAGTAAATAATGTTCACTTACTGGAATTATCCAGTAGAAGTTTTAAAACCAAAGTTTTCATTGAAAGCATAGCTTTCAGTCTGGAATTGATTGATTGATGGTACAGTAGAGGTAAAAACTGTAAATTGTTTTGGAATACTATGAGACAATATTTTGGAGTATGATTAGTGGGCCAATCAAAGTCTATCTAACACAATGATGTACCTTATCCCTCTCAGTTCAACAGTCCTGAAAATGTGCAGTGCTGGAAGGGAAAAGGCTGTGCAAACCTCTTACATCTTCTGCCCAGGATTTGTTACTGACTACAGAAGTTGACATACAGCATAGGGCCCCCAGTGGCCATTTTTATTCCAATTTTTATATAGGACCATAGATTTTCCTCGAAGATATCCCTCAAATAGATCCACAAAGCAAACACTGTTGCAGCACCCAGCACCCCGCCATGCCAGCAGACTGTTGAAATGGAAGAACTTGGTGCTCTGAAGTGCGCTCTACATTTCTGCCTGCTGGTGGTTTAAGTGGACACAAATACCCTTGAAGACATTGTGGGCTCCTTTAGGCTCTGTAGCTGCTGCACATGAATGTCTTAGCTGAAACTAGCTCAGTATGAACTAGAGAGAAAACACAGCACTCTCTGGGGTGTGCATTTGTGAGGGGTTTGATCTTAGCAGACACACACAAGCACACACAAAAGGACACACACACATACACACACACACTTTTCTTGATCTGAAACCGCCTGATTCTGCCAGTCCCTGGACACACTGCAAGGGCTAAGCTTTCAGGATGGAAGGCTGATGGAGCAGTTGGGTCATTGACATGTAAACAAGAGTAGACTGGAAAGTACCGATGATTTAATCCTGAACTATGTTATGTTTGATACATTTCAGGGAACAAAACCTTTGGGGCTTCTGGGTCTGTTCAGTTAATAGAAAATAGTGCTTCTCTAAAGAATTAAACTGTTTAATTCAAAATGCAGTCCTCTTGTGCAGATAAGAGCTTGGTTAAACTTCAGCTCCTGTTACCTAGCAGTTTTTAATTGTGTGGGGTTTTGCTGCATATTCACTCCTTCTAGGTAATATTCTGCAGAATACATCTATCCCTATTCCAAGTCTTCCCTTCTTTGAAGTAGCCTTCTTTAATATGATGATGAAAACACATGTGCATTTGCTCAGACCAGTCTCCCTTTGCAGAGCAGACATGTGGTTTCCTTTTTTCCTTCTGTGGCAGTGTATTTGTAGATTTGACTTTTAATATTTTCCCTTCCAACATGGATAGCTATGTACATATCTTAAGAACAATTCCTCTAAATTAATTCATTTTCTCTAGCTGAAAACTGCTTTTTAACACTTTCCTGAATGAGCCATCAATTAATATGCAGATCAGAACTGATCACTATTTCCTTGGAGTACAGCTCTCTTACTTGGTTAATGATGAATTCACACTGGTGACCTCCCTGAGCTCTTGGGGACACAGATTTTAATTTTACCTTATTAGAGAATAAAAGTTATGTAAACAACAGATATAGATATATGAAGTATAGCGAGATTAATAGAGTACAGGATGATCATCTGTGCTACATGGCATGCATTTGAAACAATCTCTTGTTTGCAAATTATCTCTGTTTATTAACTTTGTCTTTTAGAAATGCAACAGCTGGTAGAGGAAATACCCCTTAACTTTTCCCATTCTACTATTACTACTTCAGATAATAACATGAATCAGTAAAATAACTGAAATATAAGACCACAGGGAGTTAGTTGGATTGTTTTGGTTTTTTCCTGGATGATGAAGATGGTGCTGTCTCTGAACCCAGGTCCCTTTACTTTTTAGTGTTCTTAAAATATCTACTGCTCTTCTCCCTGCATTATATTTTTCTGCCAGCTCTCCTTTGGATCAGAATCCCTAGTTTAATATTTTATTTTTCCTGGACAGAGTTGAATGATGTCACTGAGCAAGAACTATGTCTTCCATGCTGCTCATTCAGTCTTTATACTGGACCCTCAGTTACTGAACATTTCAGTTTGGATTTCTCATATTGCACTCTGGTCTAAATGCTCAAGCTGGTGTATCATTCACATATTTTCACTGTGTGCCAGAATTTTCTTTTCATCTAAAGGATGTGCTACATTCCCAGATTTTCACCTAGCTGAACTGGCAAGAGTTTCACATGGCACATCTGACAGCAATTAACCTGGGTAGCAGCATCTGAAGTGACTCTGCAGTAACTGAGGCTTTGAGAAAGCAGCAGGGTTTCATGTGAACCAACATGTATGTGAGTTTCAGCAGATGAGATACGAATCTCATATTTTCATGGTAGCCCCTTATCATTAAATATCTGCCTCAAGCTCCACCTCTGCTGGTTTTCACCCCTCAGACAGGCACTTCCATTCACCTGCTCACACTAGCTGTTACCACTCTAGGAAAACTATTCACTACATTTTTAATCTTTCTATACCTGAACTGACCCCACCTTTCCCTTCTGCAACTGTCCTGAGCCCCTGTTATCCTTGCAAAACCAACATGGAAAATGAGCAGAAAAGCAATGATCATGATCAACTCATGATCACTAACTAAAACTGAGAGTTAAATTAAGGGAGTGATCAGGAATATTTTAATTGCATATATGACTTCCTGAGAATATTTCCTGTTCCAAAATGTACTTTCCGTTGGAGAAGTTTCTTAACTACAGAGTGGGATTTCTGGACGGATCCTGAAAAATACCCAGAGCCCCATCAAGAGCAAATCTCTGTGAGATAGACTCAAGTTCCTGTTCTGCAGCTGGGACTCAAACCATGTATTTTCTAGTTTGGAGGACTCCCTTTTTGCTAAGGCTGTTGAATACAAAACTGTTAGTGTGGTAGAGGCAATAGCCTGTCCACTTACCTTGTTTTCTTTATTCTCCATGAATATCAAATACTTTAAGTCCACGAAGCTTTGTTTTGTGACACAGAACCAACCTTTTGAGCTTCATTCTCTTTAACAGAACTGCACATGAAATCATGCAGCAAGACTTGCATCCTGCTAGGACAACTTTTTACATCTTCTGGATGCAGATTGATGTACATCCTGATACCAGACTGAGTGGTGGATTATAACTGAAGTAAAGAGTTTGTCCAAGAAGTATTTCTGTCTCATGTTATTAATGGCATTCAGTTTCTGGTTGGAACATGCAACATCCTCATGTTTCTCAAAAAGATTCTTTGCGTCTGCAATCCATTTTTTATATATGTGGGGTTTATTTTGGTGGGGTGAAACAGCAGGAAAAGTGAAGGCTTGGCCTTGTGGGTACCCATTTACAAGTTTGAAGTAAGTTGTTATCAGTCCCCATTGAGTGATTCACTCAATTAATATTATATTACAGCATAGGGATGAACTCGTGCTGCTCTAGGTAGGAACAAGCAAATGCCTGTCTGGCCTGTCTCTGGCTGGACCTCAGAGCAGCTGCGTTTGGAAACAATGCCAATGCAAAGCAATTCATTCCCTGATGCACTGTGCCAGCAAGCAGCACTGATGAGTTCAGGGACTCCTTCACTGCAGGTCAGCCACACACACCGTGTTTACAGGCTAATGAACCCATTCACCGCGACTGCCTGCTCCCCTTTATGAGCCATTTGCAATTTGCCTATTCCAGCTCCAGCATGTGGCCTGCCAGGACATAGCTGGACATGTCCTGATCCAGCCAAAACCAGTGCTAGAGACAAAGAGGGTAAACGGAGCATGTTGAAGCTCACCACTCATCTCAAAAAGGAATGTCCTGAAAATGGTTTTCATTCTATTCTTCCACCTATCACCCTTAGGTTAAGCATGTTCTGACATGCCATATCCAGCATCTACCCTTGGAGTTAAAATACAGTCTTAAATAAAGTTGTAAGACTAATCCTACCTTCCTCCTATAAAAGCACAACATTTTAGCAATATAATTACTTTCCAAAGCTTATTTTCCCTCCTGTGTGCTGTGACATGCCAGGGTAAATTTACATTCCTTCCAAATTAACTAAATATGAAACAGGTAAATAACTGAACATTTTCTGATTTATGGAATCATTATTTTTTACTGGAGAAAAATATTCAAGTCTATAGGGGAATAAATCAATTCTTCTATTTCTTCATATTATTAGCACCCAAACAATATTTCCCATTCATTAAAATTGTCTGTTATCTCATTAAGCATTTTTGAAGAATAGAACAGAAGAATAGAGAGGTCAGATACAGAAAAACATTTTGCTTGATTCTTTTTTTAATTGGAACTTTGTACCAAGACTCTGGAAGTTTCTGTGGTTGATAAGCCAGAAAGCAGTGTCATATAGACTGATTTTCTGACAGAACCTCAGGATTATATGTCAAAACTGGCATTTACCTTTGAAAAATATTAAGGGAAGTGATTAGCTCATTGAGACATATTTTAATTTTTAAGTTCATAGCCACTTCTGGTTATTACTTTCATCTAATTTTGTGTCTGGCACAAGCATTAATTGTGAATTTTGTAATTGTAAAATTATTTCTGTATTAGGATTTCAATGGGAATAAAAGTATTATACTTACTTTGAAGTACAGACTGTCTGTCTGTGATAGCCTCTGGGGCCAATTCTCACCTGGCTAAGACTTCCCTTCAGGAATGGTATTTATCTGCCCATATGTAGAAGGCTGCAGCAATCTGACCCAGTTAATCTGGATTTCCTCTATGAAGGAAAAAGAAGTATAAAGCTTTCCTTTGGTAAAAAAAAGCTCAACAATTAGACACATGGTGGAAGAATAAGTGTAGAAAATAACCTCACTCCCCATGTTGAATTAATGGTTTGAGGGTTTTCTTTTCTTATCTTTATAAATAGGTACAATCTTCTACTTTTTTATACATTATCTCATATGTATAAATAGCAAAGGCCATTTCACTTTCTGCTGCTGCCACTCCAGTTAACACAGGTTGGTAGAGTGGGGAATGAAGCAGAAGGGAGGAGAAAATAACTCTCAAATCCAGGAGTTAGCATGAGGCTGAGCTGTGTGTCTGGTGCTTTGGTGTGATGTGTCCCATTTCTCAGCTGTAACTTCAGTTCTGCACATTGTCCAGAACAGGGAGCTTCTATAAATTCAGGCCAAGGACCGAAAGAAATCTGAACAGTGGGCTAATCTGCCCAGCCTATGGCAGGGGAAGTTGAAAATAAAAATAATCAATAAAAGACACAGCAACTGATATGTGACATAACTTATTCTAGAGGTTATTGCATTCAGCTGCAGCAGTGATATTGGACCAGCTGTCAGAATTGTCTTGCACTGCCACTAAAAGCCTTCAAACATTTAAAAATGTCATTTCTCCCCATTCTCTTTCTATAAATGTAGTACAGTGTTTAGTATAACACTAAAGCATTATGAAGTTTTACTGAGTAAATTATGAGGTACTAATCTACAATTAGTCAGTGATGCTAAATATAAATTTAGAGGCTGATGCAGCTATTTCCAGACTCTCAATATAATTCAACCTCATTTGTTGGAGAGCAGGAATTTCTCAGGTCAATGTAATTGAAAATGGAGCATTTGTTGAGGTAAAGCAGTAGACATTTCCTGCCAACTTCCCCTGTCCTGGACTTCTGGATCGTTCTAACTAAAGGGTTTATTTTTTTCCTTTTTATTTTGTCCTTTACCTCTCATGTTCCCTCTTCCTTCCTTGCTCTCTGCTTCAGTCCCTCAATTTGTCAAAAATTTCCTCCAAGTATATAATTTTTTTGGTCCAACACCTTCACTTTAACACAGTTGTGAAAGTTATCCAGCATCAGAACCATTCTGACACAGGCTGACAGGTTGCAGTTTAATGATAAACTATCACCACATGAGAAAACCTTCCACAAAGGGTTCATGCCATGTAGCTGCCCACAATATAGCTCTAGCTTCATCTAGGAATGAAATGTTTTGTTCTCACCACTGAGCTTTCAGTGAGAATTAATTCTCAGCACAGCATAGAGATGCTGGATGCAATTAAATCTGGCACAAGACCACTGGCATTAGCAGAATTATATCAGAGATGCATTTTGCCTCTTCTGCATTGAACAGTCTGGTAAATTTATGGGTAACAGGTACTTCAGCAAGAAACTGAAGTTATTTTACAGTATCCTTTAAAAAAAAATTAAAAATATTGACATCTGAGTAAACAAATTTGAATATTAAGGCTTATTTGTTATCAAGGTAATTTGGTTGGCTCCATTCCCCTTAAAGGAAACATGTCAATTTATACCAATAAGGTATTTCATTCTGGCTGGTGATGACAAGGATGTATTATGCAAGAGCCTGAATTATGGGCAAGGACTGCACTGTGCACAAATAGAGAAGGGAAAAAAAATTACTTTTGTGAAAGGTCTTTACTGCCTAAACATTAGAAAACAGCCTAAAAGATGATGACAGGCAATTGGAGAAAAAAACTTTAAGAAATGAAAGCATAATAAATTTAAGAAAATGTGAATAAATTTTGACATGTCACAAAGTTTATTTTCTTTGTTTTAAAGTGATGGTAATATTCTGCTCTTCTTGAAATATGAGAACTGAAATCCAGCCCCACTGATATTCTGGGAAGCTTATCACTGGTTGCTGTGGGACCACAGTGATTCCTTTTCTCTTCTTATTTAAAAGAAGATTAATTTAAATAATAGCCTTATAAAAATGTATGTTTTCTTTTCTTCCCCTCTGGCTTTCCTATCCCTCTTCTTTGATCAGAATAAGATGTTCATTATTTGTCCAGCAAATGAATAATCTGCTAATTAACTGCACTTGTTATGTGATGAATATTCAATTACCATAATGGGAAGGGGAAGAAGATGTATCATACCTACACAAATTAATTTGTTGTTGGGCAATGAATTTGCATCCACCTGGTTGCAATTGCTCACTCTGAAAAGCTATCCAGGTGTGTTATATTTGAGAATTAAAGGAGCCCACAGTCCATTTGCAGCCATATACAAAAGGTGAATACATTTTTCTCTCTGCCTTTTAACAGTATTATTCAAATAAATTGAATTCAGAGATAACTTCTGTTCTGTCTAGTGATAAGAAAAAGGAATTATCAAGTGAATCAAATTTATTTCTTGTCTTCGAAAAATGCTAGCCCTCTCATATGTTAGCCAAGTGACAGCATCCCCAATGGAAAAACAGGCCAAACTCTTCCTGCACTAAAGGCTACAAAATATGCTTAAGTATGTAAGTCCAAATCTCATTGTTTCACTCTTCTTGGGGGTGTCTAAAACAATACCAAAAGTATCTAGTATGAAATGCTACAAAGCCAGCATAATGGTCCATATTCTAATCATCAAGGTTAATCCAATTAACAGAGTAAATGACAAAAGGGAACCAAGTCCCTTGAAAAGAGAACCAGGTTTATAGAACAGAATGGTCTCATTTCTGTCCAAGGGAGAGACTGTCTGTTGCTCCTGCCCATCTTGCTCCCCCAGATATAGAGTTGAAGTATTATGAGTGCAGTACAACAAAGTCCTCCATCTAAGCTTTCTGTGACCTGGAACATTCCTACCACAGCCCCCACACTTGTGTTACACTGTATATCCAGAGAACAGCTGCTTTACAAGGATGACTGCTTTTTCTCTATTTACTGCCAATTAAGGATCACTGTGGTATAGTATAGGACACAACAGTAAGACTGGAAATTATCCAAATTTAATCCATAACACTTCTCTAACCAAAGGAGAAAGTAAAAAGGGAGGAAAAAACCCTATAACAAAAAATTATGCAGTGTTGAAGTAAAGAACAGAATTACTGATGGTATATCATCAAGCTCCGTGGCCAAGTGCTGGGGAGGATAATCTCATTTGTCCTTTGAGAGGAGGAGAAATCTAAACAAAACCAAACCTGCTGACATAGATTAATTTGCTTAGAAATACTATTCATAAATCCAAGAAAATCTCTTCTCAGGCTTAGATTTTCTTAGTGGTAACCAGCAAGTGTTAAAGCAGAAAAAGGAGGGAGGAAAGAGATTGAAGTTTACGACCAAAGTTTATCTCTTGACAGTTGTGGTTCAGCACAGTGGTTTTCAACACTTAAAAATAAAATGGTGCCTCAGGTTTATTCTATGAGGTACAACACAGAGGGAGTTTGCAGACACTAGAGAGGGTGCTTGGATGTTTGCAAACATCTCTCTACACACCTTCTTTACCAGAGTCAGCATGGGGTATCATGGAGCAGTACCTCAAAACAGATCAGAAAATGGTTGTGGTAAGGTAGATCCCAATGCATTTTTGATATAAAGAAAGATTAAAGGAAGTGTCAGCAGCTGATTAACGTTTTTGACTTTACTTTTTCAATGCAAAGTATTTGGATCTATTTCTAATACACTGTTCATATTTTCCTAAGTTTTCACTTGTACCTGTTTTAATTTCTGGTTTCCATTAAATAAAAAGATAGAAATCTAATGAAAAAATACTGCCATTTTAAATAGTAGAAACTTCTTTTACAATGCTTTCGGTTTCCAAAAAAAAAAGTCTTCTCATGGAGGATAAAGGGCTTTTGTCTTCCTTTTTGTCTTTATGAAAAATTTTCTATTTAGAAAAATGTCTGCCAGCTATAATGGCAATAAATGTATTGACTGAGAAGTATAAAGGTCCCCTAGATAGTTCTGACTCTGTCCCTGACAGAGGTTAAGTTCTTTGTCAAGAAGTCATTGAGTTTACGTGCTATTAAAGCAGCATGCTTCCCAGGCTATATTTAGGTGTTTGAGTGTAGGTTATGTATGTTAGGATGAGGGTGATAAAGCAGCTGTAGACTGCAACATAAGGCGATTTTCTTTACTGCACAATTACGGTTTATGTTACCATAAAGCTTTTGCCAGGGATGAAAAGTTGGGGAGGATTAAAGGAAATGCTATAAAACATATCAAAGTGGGTTGCATAAACAATTGCCATGCTTTGGGAAATAGCTGATTAATTGACTGAAGTGAGACATCTGCAGGATGTTGGCGCTATGGATATATCAAAGGATCTCAACCGCCCTGTTTGCTTCAATAAAAGTGACTTAATTTGTTCCAACAGTACGAATCCTCCTGTTATACCTGATTTGTCACCCTCATTGTTAAGGGAAAGAGCCCTACACCTTTAAGTACAAGAGTCTTCCCACAGCCAGACCTCCTTGCACATTCCTCTGTGCAGAGACAAGAGTACAGTACTTTGTCAGACATCAAAAATTAAGAGAGTAAAGAATTAACAAACAAAGCGTGAGTATATGTATATTTGGAAAAAACTTTACCTGCTTCATGGGCCTCTGTCTTCTCTTTGACCAATATTAGGAAAATAAAGCTCTTATTGTCCTTTCATCTGTCTTCCAAATTTATTCTTCTCTTGTGACAATAGTGCTTTACAATCTTCGGTGACAATTTTCAGCTAGCCACTGCTATCCCATTCCCTGATAAGAAACTTACTCACAGACAAAATGAGGCCCATAATGCAAAGACAGTGATCTCCTGTGTAAGTGCCTAGCTCTGACTGAAAACTCTGCATAGCTTAGATGTTCTGATCAGAAAATTATTCAGGTGAGAGTTTTTTTAATACTGTCTTTTGACATTATCTTGGTGGCAATGGTTTATCCTTTCTTCTTAAATCCCAAATATCATGCATATAGATAAGTGTATATGTGTGTATGTGTATGTATGTATTTGTGTATATAACCTCAGGATCTCTGACTATTTCACCCTGATTAAGCACTTAAGTAATGCAAAATCCAAGGAAGATAAACCACCACTATCTTGAGAGTGGAAAAAACTTGGTCCTAATCACAGTCCCAAGCTGAGTATTTTTAGGAGAGATGCTGAATCTTTTTTACATTTTCATTTTGTGTGTAAATGGGAGAAAGGGAGTTGCACATGGATTTCCTACTATGTCACCATCACTAGTAAGAGTAAAAGACTTGCTAGGAGAGTTTAAAGTTCAATACGTATTTTTGTTATTACCCTGTTAAGAAAGAACAATGAATATAGAAGTGATGGAAATTCTTCCTGGGTAGAAAAATGTCTGTATTTGCTAGGTTTTTGCAGGATCATTTAAAAAATCATTTCAAATAAAGGAAAAAAATGAAATAGCAAAACAAGTATGGAGTGGATTGAGTAACATGAAGTGATTTTCATACAATTATGTGAAAAGAGTTATTTGCTTAATCTTTTCAAACTCTGCTGATTGACAGGTTTTCACTTAGCTGCTTCCATAAAACAACAGAAAATTATTAGGATACTCCTGTTAGTATTTTGTAAATTACTTACATTTGGCACAATGCTGGTTTACCCAGTACTCTCCTTCTATCTGCTGCAGTTTTAAAAAACATTCCAAAAGTGCATAAACATACGTACATTTTTCATAGTATAGCTTCTTGCTAAAACGGCATAGATGAAAATATTTCTAAATATTTAATTAATTCAAATAACTATTAGGAAAATTTAGAACTTTAGGATGCAATTAGCAAAAGTGACATATTATAAATGATAACAAAGAAATTAAACCACTGACCTAGAAAACCAGCTCCTAATGATAGATGTTGGTGTAGTTCCGATACTCCAGAGACAAGGTAGGGAAAAAAGCCAAGAAGATAAAGTAGAATTAATTTTATGTGTTAGGAATAAGATGTTGTGATTGTGATAGGCAAATTTTGACTAATGCTAAAGAATTATTCACAGGGGTTTAAAATAGCCACAATTGTTTCTTCCACCAAGGTTAAATTTCCTCACAAAGATACAGGACTTATATTGCAGGTATAACTATGCAAATATATCCATGCTGGTTTAGCTGTGGCAGCAGGATCCTTTTCTTTAGAGGCAGAGTATGTTGACAGAAGGAGTTTTTCTGCCTGCATAGTTGTGCAACTTCTCCAAACACCCAGAGGTCAGCCCGTAAAGCTCTTCTTTGTCAGCATAGCTGTGTCCACATGGGGTTTTTTGGCTGGCATAGCTATTTTGGCAAAGAATATGTGAGTTTTTTCACACTCTTCACTTACATAGCTGTGTGGATAAAACATTGTAGAACAGAAGAAGCATGTACACACAATATGTCTCTCCCTCTTCAGCCTGCCTTTCCTTTTCACCTCTTCACAAATTAGTAACATGAGGCATGGTTTCCTGAAGCAAGGAATAAACACAGGGAGTTTAAAGCATCACATCACTGTTACCCCCAGATACTACTAGCTAAAGGAAATAGATTAATGGGTTGTGCAAGTAAAATTTCATGAGTTCCCTTTTTTTTTTTTGTTGGGGGTTTTTTGCTACAATGATGTTAGACATTGATAAAAAAGTAATATACATGCTTATCACTAGAAATTTTTGCGAATAGGCTCACCATGTTAAATATAACTGGATGGGAAAAAGAATCATCAAGGTACTAATGATCCACCAAAACATGTTGAAGAGTACAGCTTTAATGAATTAGGAGCCTCATGACTGGGTTCATTAAGACTGGGCTCAGTTTGGGTTTCTCTGCCAGCATTCAGGAAATTCTAATCAAAGGAGAAGACTTAATATGTAGACTTTACATCCAGAGTACCCTGCCAGCCCCAGATGGCTCCTAGCATCCCATAGCCACTTGGAAAGGGGTTTTCAAAGAATTGCTTCTTAGCAAAAGGCCGCTGAAATTTGACTCTCTTTTGTAGAGCCAAGTCGGTGCCACTACTTGTAACAGCAGGAGGAAAAATAACAGTATCTTGCCTTCAGCTCCCATTTACCCATGAGAAGTGGTAAAAAAATTCTAGCTTTTCTGATCCACACACCACGTGTTCATGTGTCACCAAAATACTATCCAAGCATTCAGCTAAAAGATCTAGGTATTATATTTGTCTTTTTTAGGCTTGTCTGCTCCCTTTTATCTCCTGCTGAGAGCCCCTTTTTTCAGTGTTATGTGGACTGAGTCTCAGTGAGCAGCTGAAATTATTCTACAGAGTGACAGAAAGTCATAGATACTAGTTCCTAGGACAAACTATGCCTCTCTGGGAACACTTTATTTTATCCAGTATGCTACTAAATAGCAATTAGTAGGTAGAAATAAAATAGCTGTGATACTTGGATGTTGTTAGACATACTCTTCCCGTCCTCCCATTTTATTTCCTCTCTCATCCCTTAATGCCATACTTGAACTTCTCTGAAGTGGGTCAATGCATAGTAAGTAGTTTCAATACCAGTGAAAGTGGGCTGTACTTCAGATGAGATTTTACCTAGTTCTTTAGAAAGACAAGATTTCATTTCTTTTCTACAAAAAATCCTAAGAACAGGAATGTTCTGGTATGAACAAAAGAGTGTTCTACAGTAATAAGTGTTTTCTGAAGAGGTTGAGGAGTAAGTAATTACACAGAATACATTTCTGTATAAACCAGACAGCTAGAAAATAACTTAAATCTATGCCAACAGTTCTGTGTAAATCCTTTTACTTGGACTATCTGACCAGCCTGGGGCAGAAAGAAGCCGAAACATTCATTATTCTATTTATTCATTAGAATTAATTCCCCTCCCAAAGAAGAAAGTTATAAATTAATGTGTCATTAATGAAATAGGTTCAAGAATAACAAATGGAAGGAAAAATTAGAATATCATGAAACAGGTTTTGCAATGTTTCATCTTGCATAATATTTGCATCTTGTACAAAAAAAAAAAAAAACTAGTATGACAAACCCGAAAAGAAGACCCTCAAATTCAAAGATAATCTTTTACCACAATAGGACAACTTGTAAGAGAGGAGTGGAGGAAGAAAAGCCCAAAAATAATGACAAAGCAGGTCCAAAAATACTGGTGTAAAAAGAGGTAATTTATTCAAGTTATGACTAATGCATTCCTCTAATTATATTGTGATAACTGAAATCAAATTCCAGTGGATTATTGAGGTTGTACAGGTCTGCTGCAGTTATTATAACTGTATCACTTGATAGGCATTTCAGCAAAATTGAAAAAAAGGAATGGCTTGAGCTGTTTTCCATTTTACCTCAACTGCCTTGGTCAGACCAATCTGATTAAACCAGCAGGATTATTTGTTTTACAGGCCATAGAAATCAGGGTTTCAGTAGCAGGAACTGGGGCTTATGGTATTGATCTCACCAACAGGACTGAGTGATTGCCTTCTAAGCTTGTAGCCTGATAGGTGAGAAAAATAAAGGACAAATTCTTCAGTCAACTAGGAAATGTCAGCTAAGAATCCTGGTGACAAAAGTGGTACATTCCTGGATTGTTTTACCCTGACACCGTGTAAAATGAGCAAGTAGTGGAGGACCATTTGTTTGCCCTGAAGGTACTATTGCAACTTATTTGTTTAAGAATGGCAGCTTGATAGCTTTCTTAAGCATGAAAAAAATAAAAAAAATTACTAACCAGAGTGGGTTACTTGAACTGTAGTGAACTTTGGTCAGTGAAGAATCCAGAATCCATGGCATCATCTAGTCCACTAGCACATGTTGGTTTTGTAAGCACTGCTTTTCATTTAACTGCAATAGGACTTAATTTATTTTATCCTCTGCCACACAACCTATAAAATATTTGTTTTCTTGTGCATTCATTTAAAAAAAAAATCTTTGGAAGTTTTGATTGTTTAACCAACTTAGTGGCCTTCTGTGATGGAACAACTATGTCAGTGGAGAATCAGAGGGTTACCTGTATAGTTTACCTGGACTTCTGTAAAGCCTTTGACATGGTCCTCCACAACATTCTTCCCTGAAAATCAGAGAGAGATTAATTTGATGGCTGGACTGTTAGATGGATGAGAGATTGCTTGGACGGTCACATCCGGAGGGTAGCGGTCCCCAGCCCAGAGTGCTGGTGGACACCAGTGAGAAGTGATGTCCCTCGGGGGTCTGTATGGGGCCACTGTTATTTCACATCTCCTTTAATGACAGAGATGAAGGGATCGAGTGCATCCTCAGCAAGTTTACAGGTGACACCAAGCTGAGCAGCACAGCTGCCACATGTGAAGGATGGGATGGCATCCATAGGGACATGAAAAATCTCGAGAAATAGGCCCATGGGAATTTCATGAGGTCTAAAAGGACCAGGTACAAGGTGCTGCACCTGGGTGATGGCAACCCACGGTACCAACACAGGCTGGGGGATGAAGAGATGGAGTGCAGCTCTGCCAAGAAGGATTTGGGGATGCTGGTGGATAAGAGCTGGCAATGTGTGCTCACAGCCCAGAAAGCCTAGAAAACCTGAAGTGAGCTTACAAGAGAACTGGAAAGAGATTATTTGCAAGGGCATGTAGTGACAGGACATGGGGGAATGGTTTCAAACTGACAGACAGTGGGTTTAGAGTAGATGTTAGTAAAAAATTATTTACTGTGAGGGTGGTGAGTCACTGGAATAGGCTGCTTGGAGAAGCTGTGGGTGCCCCATTCCCACAACTGTTCAAGGTCAGATTGGAATGGGCTCTGAGCAACCTGGTATGGTGAAAGTTGTCCCTGCTACTGACATAAGATGTACATAAGCACTTCACCCTGAAATACTGTACACCAGCCCCCTGCCTGTTCACACAACTGTCCATGCCTTCCTTCACTCCTGGAATTATTACTTTATGCTTCCTTTTCAGCTTGTAAGCCTAGTGCTTAATTTAGTATGCAAGATTCTTTTATATTGAAGGTCTATCCTTAACCATGAGCAATATTTTATCATTTGTTTTCCAGGTAGCATTTTCAAATTCTGCAAATGAAATGATTAAAACTAAGAAATAGGTCACAACCTTGGCAACCATCTGATGTGAGACAGTGTAATCTGCTAGCACACTGGTTGTCATGGAAACTGACAATATTGGATTTTTCCGTCAATGCAACCTGTTTTATGCATAAATTATTAGCATATTATTAACATACTAAATCTAAGGCACTGGCACTTCAAAGCAGATCACCCATGTGATCTTTTATGTGTGTCCATGAGTAACTTAAACACATTCTTATTGGCATTGAGGAGAGGGTTCATCAGTTGAGGACTCCGACAGAGGAAAGAGTTTTTAGATTGGACAGTACAGACTGGTGCTTTTGAGATGAAGAGACCTCAGGCCCTATCCCATTTACTTAATGACCCACCCAAGAGTTTTGTATTCCATTGCTCATTTGCTTTGTCTTTTTTTTCACTGTCAATCATCTCAGAGTTAAAAGTTTGTTTCATGTAACACCAAAGTTATGAAATATGTTAAAAATTTATATATGGTTTGTTTTACTTTTGTCTCAGCTGGAATAAAAACAAAATCTTCTTGACTCTTTGAGAGAAAGTAAACAATTATTTCACTCCTGCTGTGCCCTTTATTTTTTCTCCACCTCTTCCCCACACAGCCAGGAGTTAAAATTCCTTTTTTAAACTCAAGGACTAGTGGTCAGCTCTTACTCCCATCTTGTTCAATTAGCAAATTACTGAACTGTAGCTCTCTTCCTGTATTGGCTTCCTTCATCTATTCTGTATTTTTCTGCAGTACATATTGGTTGCAAAGAAGTAGCATTTCTAAATGACAAAAGATTCACTTAATCCTTTTTCTTTTATTTTCCCCAGCCTGAAGCTGTGTGTATAGTAACATCAACTGTAGGAAAACTCCAGAGGCATGAAATGAGACCATTAACCCATTGCCAAAGAACAACTGTCATACAGCATATCACCTGAGCTGACATCCACATCTCTTTCTTCTGTAAAAAACATCTTGCCCTTAAGAAAAAAGTTTGGAAGTTGAGAACAAAGGACTGAACAATGAACTGAATTTCACCTGTAAACCTTTGAAAAGAGACAGGGTGACAGCCCATCACTTTTCCTTCCTGCAAACCCTTGGTCTGGCAATAACACCTCATGACTTGGAAGTTTTTTCTCATAGTGCTCATAAACCAGTTTTCTTTCCCAATAAAAATTGTCTTTCCCATTATTCACAGAAGTCAAATTTGAGCTGTAAGGGAAAATTACTATAAAATGTATGTCAGGAGATGGAGGAGGGGTTAGTCTAGGTCACAAAGTGGAACATGTGACCACTGTTCAATGTATTTGTAGGCACAAGGAAAAGTTCATCTGAAATATATAGAGGATTCACAAGTTTTGCAAGTAACTTTTCTGGATCATATTTTTTTGTCTTCTCTTCAAAAGTTGTGTAAAGTCAAAGACCAAAGAATGTCCATCTTCTTCAAATGTCTCCTGTCTCATTCTGAAATCTTTATGAAATCTGCAAAATCAGCTGTACAAATTTTGGTTCTTACATTACATACCCTTTGGACATGGCTAATTTACAGAAATTTCATCAACTATAATAGATATAATTCTTTACCTTGAAGATGTTACAAGCTGTGTCTCTTCATGTCACCTGTTTCCTACACATGAACTCAAGCACCTACCTGTACTACTGCTGGTGTCAGAAGGAATATTCTGTATTTGCAAGTTTGCCTTTGTCTTTCCCCATAATATTGCTTTGGTATGAAAAACAAACATGTATTAGCCCAAATTAATGCTTCTTGCTACAAGATTTATTATTCTTTAAAAAAAAAATACAGAAGAAGCATTCTCTTGCTATTCATAATGGTTAAATTTTAGGTAAATATTTCTGCTTTTCCACTATGACATTTTAATGGTCACTTTTTCTGATTTCTCTCTATAATGCCAAATATTAAGGCTCATATAAATAAGATTTCTCTTTGGTCTCTGTTGAATGTATTGGAACTATTTTGAATGCATATCAGATAATGTGTGGGAGGGTTTTTCTTGGTTTTAAATTTCTTTCTTTGTTTCCACCCCCCCCCCCATAAGCTAATGAATAGCTGATTAAAAGTTCCAGCTGTGGATGCTAAAGACTATTTGTTTATTTTTCTCAATGAGAAGACAAGAATCTTGTATTCCCTTGTTCTATTTTCTCTCTGAATTTACAGGAGCATGTTGCTTTCATTTCTAAGATTTCCAGTATAACACTACAACCAAATAACGTGCAGAAGCAGCAATTCTAGAAACTGTGTTAAGTGAAACAGGATTTCCTATAATCTTTCAATATGTCACTATGGCATTTTCTGATATTGATTTTTCCAATGTAATTAACAAAGGTGAAAAGAGTGTTACTGCGGAATCAACAAAATATCCAGATTCTATTTGTGATCCAGAAACACTAGATTTTCTTCCTAATGGTTATGTTTAGAAATGGCCAAGAAGAACGAGAATAGTCAGACTTCAAACTATAGTTTTGTTAGCAGTTTTGGGAACCTTTTTTTCTGATCCATCCTGTAAACTACATCACGGGGCAGATTTTTTAGCTGACAAAGGGACTCTGGAGTGTTTATCATTTCAGGATCTTTGTCTTGGCAAAGCAAGCACAGATATATTAAATAAGCAACTGTATTTTAGTACTCATTGAGATGCCTCTTAGCTAGATTATTGTGTAGCTTCTCAAGTGTAACTCCCATTAGATCTAATGTCCATAGAAAGTAATCCATCATAAACAAACACACAGAGGCACAGGCCATAGTCATAACAAAAGAAGAGTTTTGTTTTGTTTCATTTTGTTTTGTTTTCCCACTGTTCTCACTGTGGCTTTCAGAGCTTTTTTTGTGTTCATTTTGTTTTATCAACATTGATCAGAGACCCTGGTGGCAAGCCAGAACTAAGAGGATTGATCTCAGGTTCAAGTAGGAGAGAATTAGAAATGGGTAAAGCACAATGTATTTACAGGGATTTTGACTAAATCCAATTCCCAAGTTTTTTGTCAGTTTGCTTAACTGCTTTTGGAATGTTATTATAGATGGCTTTTCCTACGCATTTTGGAGGGGGAAACTTTGGTTTCATTTGTTTTTAATAAGTTGAGAAGGTGGTATGTAAGAAATTCAACTTATACCAACAAGTGAGAAGACAACTCTCAAACTTGATCATTGCCTTTGGACAAGAGTAAAGAGATGAGTTCTTGCATGGCTTTCTGTTCCTGAAGTTGTTATCCTTGATGAACTCTTGCTGTAACTTTAGACCCTTCCACTAAAATATTCTTAGTCACCTGTCACTTTTTTCTGCTATTCCATGCTTTTCCCACCAGATGGTAGGCAATAAAAGCAGGAAACAGAAGCCTATCTGTTACTGTATACTTAAAAGGAACCAAACAAAATTAAATAAAGTGCAACTGTGAAACAATTCTCCATATGCTGGTCTGCTTTTTATGCTTGCAACGAAAAGGCAGCGCTGGAAGAGATCTGGTCAGTGCTTGCAGGTAGTTGATTAATGGCATAAGCAAGGCCTACATGAGCATATGCTACATATGCTATTGCATATTGAAAAGATGCTATTGTGTCTCCTGCTCTGTTGTTCTCTAGTTGTAAACAAAACTAATTATTATCAGGATATGCATTTTCTGTCAATTCCTTTAAGGAAAAACATTTATTCCACTTACCCTGCTGTAACCAGATAAATGGAATTGTCTCCCCAATGTGTAAATTTCTTCTCCTGCCTTGTTAGTGCTGTCTTGTACATGAAGTACTCATTTAGTTGCAAAAACCAATTATCATCCCTGTCTGGATACATTAAGAATTTTCCTACAAGACTTTTTCTCTCTATCACATTTTAAGCAACAGTGTACATGAATTATTCATATTGCCCATCTTGCAGGCAGGTTTTTTTATTATTAAATTCGATCATAATAATAGTTATTACCACAGTCATGGCAGTTTTATGAGTATTCTTCAATGCCATTACCTGGAAAGTTTTCAATCAAGACATATAAAAGATGCAAATCAATTTCCATAATAAAATTAAACTGTACTATCTACTCTTTCATCCTTGCAATGGAGTTGATTGACAACTTCTCCCTGATAGTTGCAGCTGATAACTTTTAGGCAAAGTAATGGAGAATGGCAGATTCTTTTACTCTAATATCCTATGAAATTCAGTATTTTCCTTGTCTTGTCAGTATTTAATGCAAACACAGTGTTTAAGATGGAAACATTCAGTTTACAAATATTCCTCCCAAACAAGAGAATTATTTCTCTCTGGTAATATAAGATTTGCCTTTTACTAACCAAAGGCAGTGCTGAATAAATGAAATTATTTAATGAATTTTAAGGACAAATTAAACATTTCTTATCTTCTGAGTAGTGCTGTTTTCCACAAAGAGGTCTTTTCCAAGGAAGATGTTTTCCAGATGATTCTCCTAACTTCACTCTCATCCTGTGCTTTTATTTTGTCTTTCTCTCTTACTTGCTTTAGTGCTGCTTTAGCACAGACTTTAATGACCACCTGATGGTTCTTCTTTGATCCCTTTCTGTGTAAGCCCTTGACAACTTGTTCCTACTTCCTTGTTTGTTTACCACTTCTCTTTCTCTGTTTGTTCCCCATTTATCATTTCCTTGTGCTTTAGATCAAAGGTGCTGTCTAAATAAAACATAAAATGTAATGTCCACTGGTGCTTGTACTAACTGCTGTATAATTTTGCCTTTACTCTGGAGATGGATTAAATCTTAATAAAAGTTTCAAATCTTGACTTCAGATCCATTTACATCAATTGCAAGGCAGAGCAATGCATTCATATTCAGGAAGTTACTTTGAAATGATACTGGAGTAATTAAGATGAGAATATAAACAGCATTAATAGGGATGAATGTGTCTTCTCTCTTCAATTAGGAAGTAAGTCCAAACAATACAAAACATCAACCCTAATACCTTGGGAAATAAAGTGAATGCCATTTAGAATCAAGAAAAAATTTATTTTCATGATACAGATTCAGACAATTCTATGCATTATGTAAAGGTTAATGTTCACACTGAAGTTTCTGGGTGGTGTCTGTTCAAAGGAGACTCCTGGAGCAGAGACACTTTTGCTCTATTCCAATATAAAATCCTTCTACTCCTAAGAACTTCCTCTTTCATGTTCAGAAACACTTAAAAAGATAGATTACATCACACGTCAGGAAAATAAATCATGCAAGACTGCTCTGATGTCTGTTATGTAATTCAATTTATTACAGCAAGGCTTCAGAATTAATGAGTGAATTACAATTTTTCCCATAAGCAATTTTTTATTTCTGCTAAGGTCATGTTAGGACTATTATTGTTATTTTTGAAGATGCATGATGAACAATTAAATAAACTGTAAATTTTCTAGATAAATTTTCTATTTTCAAATCTATTTAGATGTTGCCTAGATTGCCATTTAAATTATTCACCAGTTTTAATGTTACCTGCTTATTATGGCATCTGTCAAAATCAATTTCTGCTGAGAAATCATTTCTTTCTTCATCTACAACATATCCTGAGAAGTTTGTTGATTTTCATCCAACTGGTGTACAGTATTAGTCATCTGTAACAGAATTTTTCTACAGTTTCTACATTTACAACCCTCCCTTCCCATGATCATTTTACTGGTTAGAATAATAACTTATTCTATCAAGTTTTCAAAAATTATTCTAACTCTGAATGTAATGTTTGGAATAGCCCATGTGTAAAATATGCAGTTATGTGTACAATGAGATGTTAGAATAAATGCTGTCATTATTGCTTTGGGATAAACTGCCTTCTATACCACAGATCACTAGGAATTCTTGGAGGTGTTGGCATTTTCCAAGGAGCCAGAAGTTCATTTGGAATTTAGTTCTGTTTGCCTTTGAAATAAACAAGTCCCTTGCAAATGACAGAAAAATATTGCAATCTCTCTACTAGCAGCTTGTTTTCCTTGAGTTTAGATTTTGAAACTTTTCTTCTATGTTGCCTGAATGCAATATAGAAAACAAGAAAATTCAAGAGACACCTTTTTGGTCTCTCCACCCAATCTGATATGCTCAAAACTCTTTTTCATACCACAAAAGTACAGTACATTCATCCTTCATTGCCTCATTTGAAACATGCATGAAAACTCCTCTGGTTGTGCCATATACCACGTAAAATGGTATCAGTGGTTATCAATGGTAGCTAGTCAGGGGTCAGACAAATTATTTTCTGTCCTTATCCACATTGTTGCATCTCCATCGGAAATCTGTCAAGTCCAGGTTTGTTACTGAGAGCCTTACAAAAATACCAGTCAGAAATCATTGGTAATTTACTTTTCTTAAATGAATTTGTTCATTTCCTGCCAGGAAACTTAAATTTAAATGAAATCAATGAATTTCCCAACACTTTTTCTTAACTACGTTGTCAGAGAAAGGAAAACTTTGTCTGAAGTCTGCATGGGGGAGGATGTTTTTATAATATGCAGTGACCTTTGCATCTGTGTTGTCACCACACATCCTTAAACAATTCCAACAAGTCCAGTGCATTACCCTGTTACATTTTGGTTCTCAAGAGGCCTTTATCACATTTATCACATTGTCTGTCAGAGACCTGTCCATATCTATCAGTCTGACCATCCTTGTACCTATCTGAAGCTGGATAGAAGCCTAAATAAAAGGTAAGGTTTGCCACAATCTGAAAATTCAACACAGGAAAGGTAACTTAATTATTTAGGAATTTATTTCTTTGGAAAAATAAGAAGTAGAATGAAGCTAGCCATATTTGTGACATTGGATTCTAATGAAATACTTCAACTACTGTCCTAAATTGTGCTGGCTTAGTTAAAACACTATAATCACAGAAAGACTGTTCTTCTAAATGGAATTGCCTTGAGTTCAAAACTGGATTTTAAATTGTATTATTCTAATGTAATATTTAATTCATTGTTTGGTAAAAGATTACTTGAGATTACCCATGTTTTCTGAGGCTCTGCTTTCATCTTTAAGCCAGCAACCCTTTTCTATGGCCCAGTTTCTAACTACTGCCCTATAAATTCTTACACACCAGGTAGGGAAAAATGTGAGGAGGAGACTAAATAATCTGCTCAGGAATTCATGACTGTATTGTGGTTTACCTATATGGGCTTTTTCTCCCGTATATCATTGAATATATTCATCTTAAGTTTCACATTTGCAGCTGAACTCCCTTTGACTGACCTACTGTAATTGAGATTCCAAGCAGATAGAGACCTCCTGTGCTTGCTTGTCTGAACCATTCCTTCTGATCCTGGTTCCCCCTATTTCCAAATCATTATTTCACTTTTTCTATTAAAACTTGATATGACTAACAATATAGTTTTCAGAACTAGACTCATTTCTCATGAATGACAGATATCTCTTTATTTCTGCTATGAATATTGTAAAAGAGGAAAAAATTAGAGATCTTGAAGTAGTTGCATGATATCAAAAATTGCACTTTGCTTTATAATAGTAATGCTTTGTAGTTATCCATCAGTCTTCAAACACTAATCAATTTTAAGTTATTACAAGGTTTATAATGGAATATATCATTTGTACTTCTCTTATCTTCCCTGGAATTCATTCAAGTAGATTTTTTTTTAATTTAAACTCTCTAACAGCTATTCTTTTGCTCTGACTTAATAACCAGAAAGGTCTGCCCTCATCTTAAAATAGAGTGACAATGGTTATGTCTTCCTGCTCTTACCATCCATTTCACTGTTTCATTTTTTAAGCGGAATAGACCACACCTTTTGATAGATATCAAAGGAAAGCCTCAGAGAAATATTTTTTGAAGATTAAAGGGATGGAATTACAAATGAGTAAATGGAGTTTGATTTAATAAACCTGGTCTGAGGGAAAGAGTCTGAGTCCCAAGCAGCGCAATATCCTAAGAAAATCTTTTACAACCAGCTGGGGCAAAGCAAAAGAAAATGCTGAATTTGAGCTTTTGAATATAAGCGCTCAGCTTTGAGGCTACAACTCAAACCAGTCCCACAGTAGATCCAATATGAATCTTACATTACTATTTGGAAGAGAAAGGTGTTCACATATGGGGAGAATCTGACACTAGGTCACTGGTTGTGTGCTTTTATGGATGTGGAAGTAGAAGCTAGAAGAAAATGGAAAGAGTAAAGGTCTGGGTAAAAGAGCAGGTGGAGAGGGGGTCTCAGTCTGGACATTATGCAATGAAATGCACACCAGTTATGTGGGGAATCAACTGCATTTTATTGCTGTGAAGTGGGGTTCTAATGTAAATAAAAGGAGTAACTTCATTGATTAAGGCAACAAGCTGGATTGTATATGTTTGGAAAAATAAACATCAGATTTAGGATAAATTTTGCAAATCCGAGATGATCAGTTACATCTAGAGCCACTCAGGGACTTCCAAATTGCAGCACTGCATGGGCTTACCTCAATCACCACTGCTTAAACACTGATCTTTGAAATCTATACTTATATCTGCCCATCAAACTAAAAATGACAGTGTTTCTGCTGGATAAAGTTGCTAAAGACAGGTTCTGAGGCTAGGTTGGTTGGCACCCGAGCCCAAAGAGGTATTTTACCTTCACTGTTTCAACTTGGGAGTTGTTTGCAAGGTTTGACTGAGCAGGATAAACCAGATGGATTTCATGTTACAGCAAATGCAGCCAAGGCAAGATGTTTTAAGGCTGGGTGGTTTATGAACATGATTTACACAGGAGCCCCATGGAATAATCACTTATATAAGGCATTTGTGGTATTTACTTCTAAGTCTCTTGGTGCTTCATTTAAACAGGTTTTCTTAACTTACAAGGCAGTTGTTTGTGGAGACCTTTTGTTCTGACAAACATTCAGCTACATAAAGTAGGGTGTGAAAGGGTTCTGGTGGGAGGGAATGGCAGTGACTGATAATGAAATCTTGCATGGCATGTTTGCTGGGACTATTTACTCCATTATAAAGACAGGGAGCTGTGTAAAAATTTTCAACTCTCACTCCAAAACAGGCATGTTTGAGAACACTTTCCATCTCTGGCATCTTTTACTGTGGGGAAAAAAAAAGGAAAAAATAATACAAGTTCTATTAATAATTCTTCACTTATTGTCTTCAGGCTCAGTTTAAGGTAAATCTCCACCTGAACCAGTGAATCTGAGGCAAAGAGTTCCAAGCAAATCCAGCTGGCAATAGATTTTGCAAATATATACTTCTTTCCATTTTGGCAATCTTCCTTGAAGAAAGAAAGCAATTACTTCTTATTTCTTTGTTCATTTACTAAGAAAACCGTAATTTTGAGTCCATGTGTGCATGCATTGAGCAGAACACTTGGTTTCTAGAATAAGTTCAGCTAATAATGAAATGGGTCTTTTTTGAACTTTGAAATACTGAAGCATTTGAAGTTTTCTTGGCTTTCTCATTTTACTGATGTGTTGGTCTTGGACTTAATGTCCTCACAGAGAAGCATATGATGAAGTTAGGATATGTATGGGAAATCCATATTAAAAATAATTAGATCCTATTCTAAACAGTATCATTATTGTTATGAAAAATAGGGTTTAAATTCTATAGTTGTTAGTATAAAAATATATTAATCTTCCCACATTGTTTGAATACTCTTGTACAGTAAAAGATCATTCTTCTTCAAATAAGAAAATAAGTTTTTCATGGGTTCTTTTTATTACTTTTTGACCAAGTTAAAACACTAAAACTGTTTAAAGAGAGACAGAGAAAAAAAAAAAAAAGGAGAAATCTTGAAAGAATAATCTGACAATGGTCATTAAAAAAGAATGACTTTTCCGAAATGCTCTCTCAACTTACAGTTGTCTTGTAGAATAAAGTGAACAGGTTTTACAGGGCCAGATTTGATAACCAGAGACTGGACTGGTTAATATGTGAGACATTTCATAATATTCTTTACAACATCTCCACACTTGATGACATGCTTATTTATTTCATTTACACTGGAAAGAAGGCTTGCTTTCAAGTATTTTTGACCCTGCAGGAGGTCGTTCTCCATGGGAATTCACAGCTGATGCTGTAGATTCCACAAAGAAAGAAAATTCCAAAAAGAAATGGGGTGCTGCTTTTCTCTCAGCCTCCCCACAGTGTGAAAGTCTGTGGTTTGATAGAGGCTTCAGTTCTGCTAGCCCAGCCAAATGCTGTAGGACCTTTAATCTCAAAGTTTTAAAAGATGCTGCAGCTACTCTGAGGCATCAGTTCCCTTCCCTTTCCCAAAAGAGATGTGAGACGTTCTGTTGTTGAGAGCAAAAGAATGATGAAACTCCTTACAGCTCTCAAATAGTTCCAGGACACATCATTTTCTTTATTAATGAAAGGAAAAGGGGTGACTAAGAGGATGACTAATGGTGACTAAAAGGCAGACGCTGTGCTATGAATCTCCACGAACTTTCTTGGAGGAAGGGACTGTGCATGTCTCGGGCTCTATTTCCATAGTTACCCCTCTCTTAGACCTATATCAAAACTGGTTTTGGGCTACCAAATGGTGGTAGCCTTTAGCATCTTTTCAGTTTACTGAGTCTTTAATTCTTGCTTTAGTCAAGTCTCACAGGAAATGCTTACATTTTGTGTTTTGGGTTTGTTTGTTTGTTTTTAAATATTAATTGAGTTTTTACTAGAAAAGTCTGCTGTGCTACAAATCTTGTAAGAGAGTGTATCCTCATGAGAACCCTAGCCCAATTCTGTAAAATTCAGGTTTGTACAGTGCAAATGTAAAATCCCATGTGTATTTTCTGAGACAGAATAAACTTGTGGTACTCAACTTTGTACTTCTGCAAAGAGTCTTCCAATGAGGATGTTATACTTTAACACAGCCACAGCCAGGCATTTTGGACTCTGTTAAGAGAGAAATTTCTGGTTCCTCAGCATGACTGGTGGGAATTAAAATGTTTTATAAAACACTGTTTAATGACAAATCTGGAGTAGTAATAGAAACAAGAATATTTTCATTTCAGCTACTTTTATTCATCAGATTTGGTGAATCTTGAGGAAGATTTAAAAAATATAGGGTATCTGTTATGCTGAGACATCATGAGAAACTTTATAATTATAATTAAAATTAAAATTAAAATTAAAATTAAAATTACTTCAGTTATCCCACTGAATGCGCTTCACAGTTTAGTCTGTTATCAATTTGGTTGTAAATTGTGCATGTTGTACCAGTGAACCAAAGAATAGATATTGCACCATGTATTTACAAGGTAAAAAATTCCAAAGAATTTTCTGAGCATCCATCCCAAGCTGGTTTTAGAGCTCAGGATGCTTCTGTTTTCATGAGGCTACAAATTAAGCTGAAAACTTTTGGAGGTTACTTGGAATAGCGTGCTGTTAAAGTTTTCTTGTAGCATCTTGGACTAGTCTGTCTAGACGGGAAAACCTGAAAGTCAGGATTAAAAATGGAAAAAAAAGGAAAAAAAAGAAAAAAAAAAAAAAGGCATGGAAAACTGCATAAAGGTTCTTGGAGCTGGGGGCACGGAGGGGTTTTTCTGGGGCAAAAGGCGTTCTGTAGTTTCCGCTTTTCTGTCGAGCCGCGATCGCCGCCGCAGCTTTGTCGGGACCCGCGCGCCCCCTGCCGGCCGCTCCCGCCCCCGCCGCTCCCGGAGTTCCAAAATTGCTCCATCCATTACCAAATTGATTATTGAACCTTGTAACAGGCAACGTTGAAACAAAAACGCTTTCTGCCCGGCTACAGACACATTCATAAGGAAAGCGATCATTCTTTGTCCAACCCTGTGGTTTTTTATTAATATATTGATCTTAAACCTCCGTAGGTTTCACTGTTCTTTTTTTTCTCTAGTCAATTTAATTTGTACTGAATCAGTTTTACATCTGCAGTAAAATATTACTAAAATTTTCTATAAATTTTCATGAAGTGAGGATTTTATTAATATCTTTTATTAGGTAATTTTAAGGAAATACATCCTGCACCATTTGTGTCTTTTTAAGTGCTCTCTGTTCATTTCACTGGAGTCATAAGTGTCCTCTTATGCCTTTTGTTAAGTATGATCTGGAGAACTGTGCATTTGTTAAAATAGGTTTTTTATTTTTTTACCCTGTTTTTGAGCCTTTCTGCCCTTCACTCTCACTTTTGAGCACATTATTTTAATCCATGTAGGACAGATAAATGTGAAATGACAGCAGAGCATTTGGGTATTTTCCTAACACAGGAGAATGCAACTAGTTCTCCATTAGCACATAGAGTATTCCATAGAGCTTCATGCAAATACACACCTATCAAAACCAGTCATTTAATGTCACATTGGAGCATAGTCTTAGAATCTGTTTTCTAAATCCTTTTGTAATCAAAAAAGAAAGCTTAAGTCATTTCCATTTCCAACTTTTTGTTTTCTTGATTAAATTAATTGCTACACTTTCTATATCTATAAAACACACCAAAGAAACATAAAAAACTGTAAAGGATGAAGCTGTTGGCTCCTCTTAAGCCTAATATCTAATCTGAACCTCTCCTGGTTCAGTTTAAGGTCATTTCTCTTTATGCTTTCTCTTGAGACAGGGTACAAGAGGCCATCCCCACCTGGCTACACCCTCATTTCAGGCACTTGTAGACAAGAATGAGGTCTCCCCTGAGTTTCCTCTTCCCCAGACTCAAAACCCCCAGACCCTTACTATATTAACAACATCACTCATGATCTGCTACAGACATAGCATCCACTGATAAATCTCCCTTTTGCTTTTCAGATTGACTCAGACTTGCCACCACTATAAAAATTTAGCTGTCTTCTTGGTCAGTGTAACCAACATTTTGTTAGTGCTTGTGAAGGCTCACACACCCATGAACACGTCCATGAACACACACACACACACACACACACACACACACACACGTCCTAGTGACTTGGTTTGTGTTGACTTGCTTGCTTTTAATTCTGAGAATTTTTTACTAGTAGTGTTACAGATTTCCTACCACATTTTGCAATCAGAACACTTTCAACCTTCATGAACTTAAGTTTGAATTCAGTGACTTCCTTCTCTCAGTAAATTCTTACTTATTTGTCAAGATGAACCCGTAATATTCCTTCAAGTCACATCTCCCAGCATATGAGTTCCTTAGCAGGCTCTCACATAACCAGCCAGATTTTCTGCTCTGTAAGGCACAGGTCTTCCAGTGTTTACATCTTTCCTTTTGGATGTTGGGGTTCTTTTTTCTTTCTAAATAGTATACATACATATTAAATTTTTACCTTGGTCATTGAATGTCTTCAATAGCTGCCTAGTCAGCATCCCTTGACAAAATTAAGAAAGAAATCATAAATCATCAAGGACTCCAAACAAACTACTGTCAGTGTTAGGATTACCTATTGGTGACCTGTCTTTCAGTTGAGTTCTCTTGGTTGAGAATAAAGGGTGAAATATTTTAGACCTCTCTTTTTCACTTCTGCTGTTCCAGACAGCTCCTAGAGAATCTATTCACTCCTCTGTTCTTCCCCTCAGAGGATTGCCACTGATCCATTTTATGCCAGATATCACATGGGTTTCAAATGTTGTCAAAGGCTTGCAAAATCTGTAAAAGAACTGCTTCATAATGCATGGAGTTACAGGGAGCTGAACCATTAGAGAGTCACCAGCACAAGGAATGAGACTCATTCAGTTCTGACTAATAACTGAATTACTCACTTTTGCTCTCAGATGTTCCACAGCATGGCCTGCCTCTTTTTTAATGGAAATTTTTCCATGGTTTTACTGTTCCCCATAACGTTCTTTCACTGAATCCCTGTTAGTAAGGTAATACAGCTGCATTCACTTGCCACTTTCTCTTTTGTGTGATCGGTACTAGACAGCACACATGTAGAACAAGAAAGAAATTTCTTTTGTTGTTTACCTGGACTGCTGGGAGGCGTCCTTGCCCATGGCAGAGGGAGTAGACCAGATGAGTTTTAAGGCTCCTTCCAGCCCAAACTATTCTATAATTTATGTCTCATTGGCTCCACATCACACAATTGATAATTTTCTCACTCAACGTAGCAGAAAAGTCTTCAGAGAAAATAGTAGAATTGATCATTGTGGACTTAATAACTAAAGTACATGGGAAATGTATTCATATTTATATTAAAATCTGTTTCTCAAACTCTGTTTATGAGAGGCCATATAACTTCAGGACACTCCAGCTTTAGGTCTCATGCCTAGAAAAATACTGTTTTATTAACATATATTTTCTTTGTGGAAAATATGTGGGGGTTCATTTTGCCATGTACTACACTAGCTTCTTTATCAATACTGATGGTAGCCTATTTCAAATTAAAGAATAATTATTTCCTCTCCACATTTTACACATTATTTGATATTTACATGTACTGTAATACATCTCTTTTATGCTTCAAGAAGCCTTTTTTTTTTCATCTAAGAATATAAGAAAGTAACTCTTATTAATGTAACATTGGAATAATACTGGAATAACACTTTCCCATCATGCTTGTTGTGTATTCAAAAGTACATTACAATTAGTAACCACAAGATGGCTCAATAGGAGAGGGAAAGGTAGCTTTTTTACATCACAAACCCACACCATTTCTGCATTTTAAAACTGAATGTAATCTCAGCTCCTCAGACACTAGGATTGAATGCATCCAGTTCACTCCATTATTAAACAGGAATACTGTATTGTTAACCCAGTTTAGATAAAAGGCAAGAATGACTTTTAGTTTTCTTCACTATAAAGTTAAAAAAATGTAAGGTTTTTTAAGATCTGAGGAAAAACCGAACAAGAATGATGGAAGGAATCAAAATTTTAAAGGCAAAAATTCATTGAAAAACTGATGCATGTTGCAGAGACTGAATAAGTCCTCAGTTATTATCAATGAAATATTTTTAATTACTGTATATGAATCAGGCTTATACTCTTATAAATGTGACATAAATTGCTAATACACAGAGTTCTGATCATTTCATTGTCAAATTAAGACGTAAACAATGTTCATCCCCTCTCAGTTTTTTCTTTACTACTACTTTGCCAGTTATCCATGATTTTATTTCAGATGCAGTTGCATGTAGAATCACTTAATATGACTATAGAATACAATTTTCCTTTCTTCTCTTATAGAATAGATGCTTAGAAACTCTTATTTTGGTTGAAAAGGGACTTCTTTGAACTCGTGCATAATGCTGGAGAGGTTTCTGCCCATTTCTTTGTGACTGAAGCAAAATCATCACAAAGAAAATAGAACCACCTTGTCTGGAGCAGCTCATTTCTCTAAAACTCCAGAAGTACCATCTCCTACATTGTACTCTATTAAGATTAATAGGGAGCACCAGTATTTTCTCTTAGGAAGAAATAGACTGATTCAATGGGAAGATGTTTGTGGATAACCTGGGAGATGCATATTATGCCTACTCCCACATTGGTAAGTCATAAGACACATGGCCACACTTATTCCAGCTGTGCCCTTTGCCCCCAAAACGATGGAAAGCATGTTGCTAGACAGCAAGCCCCAACTTGATTTCATGTTAATCCATTGTGCAAAACACTGCAAGCACTGTGGAGAGCCCCTTGATCCACATTGAACCATTTCTAGCAGGTAGCCCTCCAAAACCTCTGTGAGAACATGGATCACATGACAGTGTGGTTCTTGGAGCAAGAATAATCTCTGCTCCTTCGTTATTTAAGATTACGAATATGTATCTAGGAATGAACTGAGTATGTCAGAAGGAATATGCTTAAATGTCGATGCCTGTTCTAGTGTGAAGTAGTAATTGCAATGAGAAAATGAAAAGGCATAACTTCCCAAGGATAAAAGAAAAAGGAGTGGGAATGAAGGAGTAAGGTCATACTCTCCTCCTCTCTTTAAGGTTTGCTTTCCACCTCACTCTTACACCAAAGTCCTTTCAAGGCAGGTGTCATTATTTTCATCATGTCTCCTCAGAGTTTCAAAGCTCTCTTTGACCTTTTCTTATTCTGGATGTGCATGGCTTTGCCTGCACACCCTTTGGGAAACACCCTTTTCCTGTAGCTTGCATACTACTCTTGCACCTTGGTGAGGGTAGTTAGACTTGGAGAAGGCCAGGAATGTGATTCTACATTCAGCTCATGAGGAGGGGGAGAAGAAAGTAAGAAGAACGTATTTGCTTTTTACTCACTGAAGAGCACCCAGGGAGTAGGAGAAAGGGAAGGAAGCTTCATGGGAGCTTCGTGAGTAGCAGCTGCAGCTCAAGAGAGGGAAAAAATGATAAAGGTTATGGAAGAAACAGGCAGAAGAGAGCTGGCTGATTAGACAGACCCTGGAGTTACAGAAATCAACCCTTTCATCATCTGAGTTACTTTTTCCTCCAACATCTGGCTCACCAGCTGCTGCCTGGGAGCACAGTTTTGCAGCACTTAAGAGCCAGAAGGTCTCCAGAAAGTATTGTAGCAGCTCCCACCACCTCTACAGAGCATTCTGTGCCTCTGTTAGTCTGCTTTCCAGACACTCAAATTCCTGTCAACCTGCAAGGTGCTGAGCTTTCTGCTACCAGCTCCACAGACAACTCCTCTCTTTCTTTTCTGGTTGGATTTTTTTACAGGACCGTCTGACCAGACACTGAGCAGAACAATTGTCTGGTCAAGTCCTGCACCTGATCAACTCAATTTTCCAGTGTGATTGTTCTTACCTCTCTATGTCTGACATTTGTGATGCTTCAAGTCAGACTAGCTGGGAGAGCAGGACAAGATTTTTGGACCAGAATCTCATCAGCCACAAGACAGAGAAGAATTGGGCCATTTGTCCTGTTCATTCTTACATGAGTATATAAATATTTTTGTATATGTGATGCCTGTACAAAAACTGTAGTCCTGACTGCGTTTATCTCTAAATGGTTGACCATGCTTTTGTATAACAGAGGACACAGAAAGAGCACTGCTGGCACAAAACTGCAGAAATGTTTGTAAGATGGAGCTTTGCAGGTGTTTTCTGCAGGGACAGGGCTGCATACTTCTCAGATTTCTCATGTGTTCCAGCCCTGGCAAGTCACTTCAGGAGTGTGAATAAGAGTTTTTCCTCCAGCCAAAGACCTCTAAAGTGCTCAAGGCACAAGTGAATACCTTCAAAGCATGACTACAAGGACACTGCCATCATTGTACTGAGTTCTGTGCTGCGTCCCTGGAAACAGTCATCTTTCACACACAGAGGTTAACAACCCCTGTTACTACCAAAGGCTCCTTTTCCTAGAATTTTCTGAATGATGAAGTGAATAGTGTCAACATGGCAGAAACATACGAAGAAAAAAAATAATAACTTTAAATGTTATTAAAAGTTCATCTGAACATTAAGATGTTCAGTGAGATTAGGGGAGAGGCAGCAAAATAATGAGTTCAGACAACAGCAGAAATAGGATGAGAGATGAATGACAGGGGAGCAACAGAGTCAGAAGAATGAGGTGAAGTCCAGCAGCAAAGGACAAGCAGAAAGACTTTCACAGCCTCTGTCCCTCTATATTGCTTTAGAAATATTCCAGCTTGTTGTGAGCTCTCGAGATCGATCAGGAGCTGTCTGCTGCTCACTTCAGAGGGTCTTGGGGGAGCATGAGTCACACTGGCTCAGTCTTCTGGAGCACACCTCCCAGTTTATTTCCCCATGGAGAGAATTTAGCTCTTCTGCATTAAAACCATCCTGAGGACTCAGCCCCATCCCCAAGTAAACACAGACTGTCAGGGCTCCAAACCCAAGCTGCTGCTCTGAGCCAAGTCACTAATGAAGGCACAACCTAATGTGGTTTATTTTTTCCCTCTAAAACCAGTGGGGCCAGTGTCTGTCACCCTTAAGGAATCAACACATCAGCCAACAAAGAAAAATGATAACATAAAAGTGTGCAGGGGCAAGAGGCTGCGTGTCTATTCCTTCCATCAGTGATGACTCACAGCAGCGCCTCGAGTGAGCGCTGCGTGGGCATCCCCATCCTGCCACACGAAGCTGAGATATCCAGGAGACAGACTTTCTCAACGAGTTTCCAGCCTCCTTAACTTTGTCATCAGGGGATGGCTCCATACATATTTTATGAGCTTGGATGTTGTCTTTTCTAGCTAAGTAAAAATAACTTGCACGCTCCGATAAGGCAATGAAAAAGAAAAAATGAAATCAATCCCTTTTAAATATATTTTCTTGCAGTCATTACTTGAATATTGATTTTTAGTGAGATTTGCCAGAACAGTACATTTTGACCTGTCTATGCTTAACTGCCATGACTGAGGTGCAATATGTTTAAAACCCAGATTTATCTAATTAAATGTGGTAATATGGTTTATAGGATGTGATCTCTTGAAGTTGAAAAAGGTCATACATTCAGAAAAAAATGAGAGAAACTTGTTCTAAATTATAGACATTACAACTTAATAACTTAATAATATTACTTATTTGAATTTGTAAAAAAATACTTACATAAAAGTATTTTATATTTCAAACAGCTTTTAAAGGTCTTTAAAGAATCATCATTTTCTAATCTGGATGCTTGTAAATAGTTTTCAACTTTGAACTCTAACAATTACTGAAATAAATAGGTTTAAGTGTTTAATGGAAAATTTTAAAACTTGTTTCCTTCAATCATATAAAAGTCCTCACTTTTCATGCCTCAAAACACAAACCCCTATCTTTCAGATACCATTAGAGCTGTCTATATGTAATACTAAAGATATCTATGCTTCATTCATCCATTGTTTTTTAAATGCATGCTTGTACCTGGAAACCATTGTTTCTAACAAAGGAAAATAAACATTTTAAGTAACTAACTAACTTGATAAAAAAGCCAAGCAGAAAGCCAAAAAATTCACAACACAATCTAAGGGTAATTTTAATTACACTGTCCAAAAGGAGAAATTAGGTAATTTTTTGAATAAGATGATGAAAAAAAATTAAAATCCAATACAGTCCAAAAAATATTGCTGGCATAGTTAGGGCTATGATTTTGGTTAGTTGATTAGTGTCTTGGGTCAAATTTATAGTTAGAGCTCTGCTCAAGGAAACCCCAAAGCTGTTTTGAATTTCATGTGCTCAGAGAAGCAGGACTTCATAGGTCATTACATCCTTGAATGCATCCAGAGCAGCCAAGGCAACAAAGCTGGGGCAAGGGCTAGAAGGAACAGCTGAGAACTCTGGGCTTGCCTAATTTGAAGAGAAGAAGGCTCAGGGGGACCTCATTGCTCTCTGCAGCTTCCTGAGGACATGATGTGGAGGTGCTCATCTCTTCTCCCTGGAATCTCATGACCGGACACATGGGAACGGTTCAAAGCTGCACCAGAGGAATTGTAGACTGAACATGGGTAAGCATTTCTTTACCAAGAGGGTGGTCAAATGCTGGAACAGGCTCTCTAGGGAGGTGGTCAATGCCTCAAGCTCAGCTTTTACTTTTCTAACCCCATCTCTGCATGCCCTAGCAATGCCCTTGGAGTTCTCAATGGGTATTTGTCCACATTTCCATCTCTCGTGCACCTCTCTTTTGGTTTTGAGCAGGCTCAGAAGCTTAGAAGTGGTCACCTGCTCTGGCTGCTTCTCTTGCCTCCAAAGGGGATTAACTTCCAGGAGTATATTCTTGAAAAATTCCCAGCATGCACTGGCTCTTTAATTCTCCATGGAAGTTTTCCATGGAATCCCTCCCAGAACTGAAGTTTGTTCTTCTAAAATCTAAAACCTTTTTCTTAGTACTAACCTGCAGCATGCTCAGCAGGATCCCAAAATATTTTTATCATTGCATCGAAGGCTATTGAGGTATTAAGAGCTTTAAATACTCAAAAATTTTAAATTCTCTGCTTCTTTTGTGTTATGTATTTGTTTTTATTTATGAAGGCTACAAATCTAGGGACTGTTCAGACTGAAGAATAGAAAGCTCTGGGGGACATGGTCAATGAATATAAATATTTGGTGGGAGGAAATTAAGAAGGAGTCATGGTCTTCTGAATGGTGTCCTGTGGTAGGACAAAAGGCAACTGCAATGAATTTAAACTCATGAAAATTCATCTGAACACAACAAAACACTGTTTTCTTATGAGACTGGTCAAACATGGGACCATGTTGCCTGACTGGATGTGATGTTGGGGTTCTGCTCTAGTTGGCTCTGATTGAGCAGGGGGGTTGGACAATATATAATCAAAAGGTCTTTCCTGATATGGATGATTCTCTGATGCTGTGATTCTAAGATATATTTCCCTCCTTCTTTGAGAATTCACTAGTATACTAGCTGAAAGAAGGTCTCTGTACTGGTTTTGGCTGGGATAGAGCTGATGTTCTTCACCATGACTAGTATGGGACTACATTTTGGACAGTTTTGTGTAGGAGGTTTGCATTCAGTCAGTGAGAACAGTTCAGCCAATAATAAGCACTTTAAAAAAATAAAATTCATTGTATAATTCAACTGTATTCAGTTGAATATAATTCATTCAGTTATACAATGAATGCAATTCATTGTATAAATTCAACTAAACAACTATAAACTGGTTTTCACTGAAAATATATTCAAAATTATTTACAGATTTGTAATGATCAAAAGACAATTATTCCTAATTTCTGTAATCCAACCAGCTTTCAGTTCAAGACAAAAAGATTATTTTCTATAGGAAAGCTATAGTTTCTTAGTAAAAAAAAAAAATCTGTCAGGGTTTATTTTGTACCATATCCACCCTCAATTTTCTACTGTTTGAATGGTTAGTAATTGGAAATGTTCAGAAGCACATTTAAATAGAAAATGTAATGCTTCACAGATGTTTAGCTGTTGGTGATTTTCTCTTTTAGTTTTGAGCTGGGTTTTTTTTCCTTTTTTCTTTTGGCTACTCCACTTATTTATTTCCTGAGCTAGCATAATTCTTATGCATGGTGTACTGAGTTTATTGTTTGGTTAAAATTTACTTGTAAAGCATAGAGTTAAATGAATTCCAAAAGATGTAAACAACAGCTTTTCTATGATTCCACAGAAACTAATTTTGTTTTTTCTATTACAATTGTTATCATTATACCAGCAACATGATTAGAATATTCCCAATTGTAATATTTTTATCAGCTAGAAGTGAATCATATATATTCCAGCCTAGTTTAACACAGTTGATGATTTTCAAGGACTATGAGCTAATCTCTAACTCATTAAAATATTGTAAAGCATGAAGAATAAATGAAATTAATTTGAAGTATTCATCCATGAATTCTTAATTGCTTTAGCTTGACTAAAGCCTGGCTGGTGTCTAAATGAGCTTAAGGACAGGCTTTTACCAAGATCTATCAGCCAGAGTTAATTTTTGGCTCTCTTCATGCCACAGGCCTGGAAATTTTGCTGGGAGGTACTTGGGTCCCTGCCCAAGAGCTGATCAGCTGGGTCATGAACCAGGCTGATGTTATCACAAACAGGAGAAATAATAGGCATCATACAAGCAGTAGAAGCATACAGCCAAGCAGGGTCTTTCAACAGCAGAACCTGTTATCTTGAGAAGGTAATTTCAGATATGAAAGGTGCATAGCAGTAGATAAATGCAAAAATGTCCCATGGCTTGGAGGGTTCTTGTTTATGAAATTTGAATGGTAAAATGCAGAGTTCTCTTTTCATACATTGTTGACATGCAGAGAAGAAAAGGATTTTTGTTGTCAAGTATTCTACTTTGGCATTCTGTTTTTCATATAATCTGTGCTTGATTACAGTTCAGAGCAGAAATCTGAAATAAAATTAAAATGGTAAATCATGGACTAGGTGTGAACAGCAGGTTTCTGGGTCCTTGAGATCATGAGGGAAAAAAAAAACCTTAGAATTGACCAGAAATTAAAATTTTTGTTAAAATCTGAAATCAAAAATTATCTTTACCCCCACCGCACTCTGCCCCTTCTCCTTGTTTCTCTTAGCTTTTATTGCTGAGCATGATGTCATATGGTATGGAGTTTCCCTTCCATCAGTTTGGGCCAGCTGTCCTGGCTGTGTCCCCTCCCAGGCTCTTGCTCACCCAAAGCTTACTGGCTTTTGTGGAGGAGTGTGCCAGCACTGCTCAGAAGTGGCCAAAACATTGCTGTGTTATCAGCTTCCCTCCAAACACAGCTACAAAGCACTGTGAGAGCTGCTGTGGGGAAAAATAACTCGGTCCAAGCCAGACCCAAGGCACTCATATTGCTCCTACTGATTCCTGCAAACACTATATTTTTTAACTGCATTTCTTTTTTTATTTTCTTATTTCCTGCTATGCTATTTCGAATCTAGAAAATCAGAAAAATCAACTCTCTTGGAAGGAGATAACACGTGTATCTATTTCCTTTGTTGAGAAAATCTTCCCTTAGGAAACAGGAGAGAGCTTTTTTCAGAAATCAGTATTGTACTCAACCATTACATGTCAAAGCAAAATTACAGGGTGTTGGGAAAGGTGACAGGAGAACAAACAGATCTGCAGTCTGCATACAAGATATTCTGCAAATATCCTGAATCCTCTAGGGCCTCTGAAATCACATAAAATCACTGTGGCTGAGAGCTGAATTTACTCATTTTTGGAAAGACTTTTCTGTCATTGTTTCCAGCTTGTTCCATGTAAGATTTCTGGTAGGAGTTGAAATGTTTAATTGCTGCTGTTGCTATGGTTTTCTCATTATTTAATATGCCCATCTTAATTTCTGGTTATTCAAAGCAACTGTCTTGACATTTTGGTCATAGTAGAATATTCATTAACAGCATCTGCCATCAAATCTGAAACAAGCAATCCTGAAATATGCTTTAGCACAATTTTAGTTCAGTTTCTGCTGTCCATAATGAAAGAATACTATTCAGACTAAAATAGAATTAATATTATACAGACTGAAGTATCAGTTAAGCACACTTTTAGCCATGATCCTGAGGCCTCTTGCACTCAGTGCTCTGAGCAAATATAAAATTTTCTTCCTTCAAACTTCTAATAGTTGCATTTGGTTGTGTGTTAGTAGAGATAAGTACTGCCCTAACTTTTTGGTCACTCAGACAACCATCAGTTCAGTCAGTGGGTCAGGCAGAGCAGACAACACCTAAGACTACTTTATGTCTGCTCACTGTTGAGTTCACTCTGAGCAAGAAGGCAACAGAAAAGAAAGAAAAGCTGAAAATCTGACAGACACTACAAGTTCAAGATATTCCGGAATGGGTTTCTCTACTTTCTCTTTATCTCCTTAAATACACTGAGGCCACATCAAAGTCAGTCATGCTTCATTTTTTGCATCTCCTGGAAGAGGCTTCAGTGCTGACAATAAACTCTTAACCTATTGATGAAATCAAACTGTGAACCGAGTAATCACTGCCTCCCTCTTAGGGCTATTTTCTTCATTTTATGCCACCTCTTTCACTGCAGCTTTTTGAGCTATTTCTTTGAATAATGGAAGAATACAGAGAAAAAACTCTAACTAGACAAACTTGACAGCAATAGCTACCTTTTCATCTAGTTTTACAAAAAAATGGTTTCAGACAGCATGGAAAGTCCCTTAAAGTTTTTTTAATTCATTCATTCCCTCTTCTAGGTTTTCCTTAAGAAGACAAGAATATTTTTCCTCACTTGATTATTAATTTAGAAAAACATTGATTTAATAAAAGTATAATGAAGTGAAAATATTGAAAAAGTTTCATTTTTTCTTTAAAAATATATTATCATTTTCTGGTTACTATTCTATTTATATGAAATAATTTCTTTGACAAAAAGAGGATTTCTACAGTTCTCTATTTTTTTGTTCAAGCATTGATATATCAACTGTTTCCTACTCCTTAAACTTTTATTTAACATATCTATACTAATTACTTAGAAGTCAGCATAGATAACAGGGCTCAAATAAATAGCAACAATGAGTGAAATTTAGAGTAAAATGTTTCCTTTCAGAATTTTGTTAAGATTTTATTTTGCCCCAAAATAACTGAAAAATTAAATGGTAGACAAAAAGAAATAGTCCTAAAATATTAGTAGAATGACTAATTAATTTCTGCAAAATCCTGTTGTACTCATATGACCAATTCTGTTTCCTACAAAGCCAATGGGAAACACTGTAAAATTCAACAGTAGCAAAATTACTGTTTATTCATTTTTATGTTTTCCTTTGCCTTTCCTTTCAGTTTGTTTGTGATCTATCAAAAAAAAATTATTTCCTCAAGGAAAAACATCTGATGTTCCTGAATTGGGTAAGATATTTGTAATTAAAAGATTTGTTGTACCTTCTTGCTGAACAAAAATACATTTCATCCAAGTAATTGTTAGCAATTTCTTACCATTACTAAATATGCTGAATCCCTCATGTTTTAAAAAAGCCATTGTGATAAAATAGTTGTAGAACATAATTAGATAAGTATTGAGTGATGGAAATGACTAGTGAACTCGTTAAAAGATAATAAAGATAAGGGAGATGTTAAGACTATAGAAGTTCTGTGGTATTGATTGGGAGATCAGCAATGTGTTTTTTCTTTATTCCTTTAAAATATAAGTGAATTTTGGGGTTTCCTCTGTGCTTTTACACACATAGTCTAATTGATACAATAGTTGTCTTTTACTACTTGAATTATTTCTATTCTGGAGAGGCAGAATAAGTGACAGTGAAATGGAATAAGCATTTGCACAGCAGGAGCAGAAAATTGCCTGAAGCTCTGCCAGCTCCAGCTGTGAGGAAATGCATCTGCTTGGCTAAGTAGGGTCAGATCAGTGTTCAGATAAACATTTGTTAAAGAACAGGACTCAGAAAACTGTGTGGGATATGCACCAACTGAGCTTCATGGTGATGAATATGTGGTGGTCTCACCTTGGAACTGGTTAACTTTTTTGAAAGACAGCAAATAAATAATGTACAATGTGTCAAGTCTCTATTGTACCTGTCATGTTCATGCTGGATTTTTCTATCTACACTTTATGCCACCAAAACTTAGTTTTGTTTGCCTTCTTGTTTTCAGGAAGCAACTCTCATGACCTCTGATTGATTTTTTAAATCTCTGAACATAAGAAATATTCACAAACTGGTATTAATACAAAGAAAATTACAGGGAAACAAAATAATTTATACTGTAAACTGATGATTCCTAACACTCAAGCAGTACATAACTGAATGTTGCTTCAACATACATAACCCCTGAAGAATATGAGTGTTTGGTATTAGCTGCCATTTCATTTATTAAATAGTTTAGTGTCCAATGTATTCAGAAGAGGAGAGAAAATTCTCTTTAAAGACTGTTGGAAAGCAGAATTTTGTAGTGAAAATTAACTCTGGGATTGAAGAACTTTTAATAAACTTTTTTCCTCTGTACAGATTGTTGATATAATTAGTGTTGATATAATTAATATTGATACATTAGAAAGAGCTGCTTCTTGAACACATTTCCTATCTGCATGTGGAAGACAATTAACCTAGCTCAGGAGCTTAAATCAATGTAGAAACTCCATAAAAATGCCTTCTAGTCTGGCACCCAGTAAGGTCATACTTGGCAAAATAAATATACAGCACTATGAAGGAAATAACTGCCTCCAGAATGGCATGAATGATTGCTTTGTTAGAAGGGATGCTCAAATGCAGTGACAGCCTACCAAGGATCACAATGGGCTCATTCTGGTTTTGAAAGAGGAAAGTCCGAGTGCAGCAGAGAATTAATGTGAATGGAGGAATCCAGAAGGTGATGCTGATACACAGAATGAGGGTTGCTGCCTCGTGCCTGTCCAAAAACTAAAATTTAAATATGTTTGCCATATTTAAAGTATATAACAAACAAATGGGAACACAAATATGGGAAAACAAATATAGAAACAACCAGAAAACACATGTACTCCAAGTAACAACTGACAACATTGAAATGAAAGGATGGGTAAAGGGATTTAAATGGAATAAATGAGAAACCTTTCTCTTAGGAAAGAATATGTAGTCAAAGTCTTAATAAATGCAAATTTTGATTTAGATGAGTGATTTTATATGATTTTCCAGAAATTAAATTATATCTTTTGGGATTTATTTTAGGCCTGATGATGTATGAAATTTTCATGTCCCTGCAATCCAAGCCTGTGCTCCCCATTCTGTGGCTGGAACTCAAATATGCTCCTTTTGGGCCTCTCTGAGTCATGGTCTTCATTTCACTTCCCACTCCACTCACTTCACTTTTTAAAGAGATTTTTTTCTTTTTCAAAGAGAGGGAGAAATACATATCTTTTGTGTGGAGACTGAGCTGTTAGACCTTTTCAGAGCAATCTTTCATGTTCAAACATCTTGTAACATGTAGCTAAAAGAAGAATCCCATTTCCCCCAAGAATAATGCAAAGTGTGAAATCATTAGACCTTGTAAAGTCAGCCTTTCTGTTTGTGCTGAAATAGTTAGATATACATTATAGGAAACCATATAGGCAAAGATGAAGAGCTAAGATGTGTTCTGGATTGAACAATGGCTGAATATGAATTTTCAAGATCTTATTAAAACACCTATTTTCTACCCTGCTCACATTTTATAAATCAATTCTGAAAACTCTCAACTAATCATATAGGTTCTTTTTTTTCATATACAATTTTCTAAAGCTACACTTTGGTTTAGCTTTACAACAGCTGAAAGCTGGTCAATAGCAACTTTTTCTCCCTAAGTCATCTTTTTGATGCCACATTTCAGTAATATGTGAAGCTATTTTCTCATATGTACTGTCTTTATTTCCATTCTGTCTCAACATTGCACACTCTGTTTTCTTCAAACATGTTCATAACAGTACATGGCAAAGAGAAGAAATCCACCTAAAGCACTGCAGTCCTTTGCTTGGAGACAACACAATTCTCCAGGAAGCAAAGATGATCTTTGCTATGCAGACCTGATAGGATTTATTTCTCCTGATCCACCCTATCAGCTGGGTATCATTGGACACAACTGGTATTACTTGGACTATTTTGAATATCAGCTAGACACACACAGATGAAGGATAATTGCTTAGAATTTTAGGAGATGAGCTAAGCAGTTTAAGTGAAGTAGCCTCCTTCCCCATCATTTCCCTGCTCAGCAATGCCTCTTTCTTCCCACTGTTGAACCAGAGAATCAAACCAACCCCAAAACCAAAAAACCCCCACTCTCTCTGGTTCAAATAGATTATATTTTTGAGTTAGCAGTAGGACATTTTAGACTCTGAAGTGCTGAGTCCTAAATAGCCATTTTTGGGACATTTTACATGTATTGTAAAATTTACAGGTATTGTATGTCCTGTATTAAACCATTGTTAGGATGATCTAGTTGGTATTTAATTGCAGTGCTTCTCATGTCTAAAGATTGAAAGCAACTCAGGATTACCTATACTAAATATTTTATTTTTCCCTGACTAGAAATATATTACTTTAAATATGCATCCCTTCCAAATTTGTTTGCCTATGTGAAGAGAATGCCAATTGATTTTCTATAGGAGTGGTATCTCAAAAACAAAGCAGTAACTGACACATTTAAAGCTTCAGCACAAACAAAAGAGGTTGTATGAACACAGAGATTGATCTGTTCTATTTTCTTTCATTAAACATGCTCCTCTAGATGCCTGCTAGGAAAAATAATGTGTAGACAACTTTTGATGTAAAGTGAAAATAATTTGGATTTTAGGCTTCACAGCCATAAATCTGGTATATCTGAACAGCACTATAATCAACTTTAAAACTTAAAGAAAAACATACTCCCATACTTCTTCAGTCAAATGTATTTATATAGCAGGAATGAATAAAAAAAGCTTCAATAACTTTGGTATAGGTTTATTCTATGTCAGTTCTTTGAGAAATTTAGAATAAAAACAGCAGTGAGGAGCACCATCAATTTACTTTCAATTACAAATTACAGATAGTTTTCTTAATCTGGAATTCAAACCAAAATATATTTTCTTGTTAACTAAAGTGAGCTAAAAAGACATATATGTAGCCAGTGAAAAAATGTCAGGGTTTTTTCTCACCAGCCAGCCCACAAGCAAAATGAGGTGTTTAGTCTTGCAGGAGGACAAAGTGGATATATATTCTGAATCTTCCTCCAGACAAATACATTGTGTTTTTCTCCAGATCTGCTAAGAAATCCTTCTATAACTCCTTTTTGCATTCAGCCTGCTGTGTACAGTATGTAAGACTTGGAGAAAACATTTTTTTAGCATCTTTCCCTCCTTTATAATGTTATTTAAAGAAATACTATGATTGAAATGTAATAGCCTCACAATCTTCCCCAGCAGCTTTGTCATCACATACGGTAAAGAATATGCCAAAACAAAATTAACTTTACAAATTCAATCAGTTTACATTCTCTGTAATTCAGTTGTAACTGAAATGCTGACTACTACATATCAAAATTCAGAATGCTGTTGCCAGAATCAGACTGTATCATAGATTTATGCTTTATCTGCTGCAGTACAATAAATTAAAAAGTAATATAAATTAATTTCAAATAAAACAATCACTAGACCTAACTGTAGCATCAGACACAATTGTAGCATCATTTTTCCATTTTATTGTCCTTCTCTTCAATATAAAAAAAAATATTCCACATGAGAAAGAGAAAATCCCTTTTTGCCTCAGTTATGAATACTGAATTTGGGTTTTAATTTAGTATTTTGATAACCACAATCCGCTTAAGGTACATAAGCATGTTACTCTCGCATTTCATACCAGTTTAAATATGCCTCTGGAAATAAAAATATAGATAAAAATGTGTAAATCCCCTCAGCTCCTGGCTTTTCCTATGAGCCTCTTCTGGCAGCCTAATACTCTCTTGAACTCCATGGGAGTGTCTATGTCTATGTATAAGGTATCTAACTTTAAAAAACCCTGAGGTTAGTGCCAAAAAAAAAAATGTAGTATGGTACAAATTGGCAAAATTAACTTTGTGTGTGAGAGGGTAACAAAATCCACTCCTATTTGGAAATGTTCAACCTGAGAGCAGATGTTCCTTTAACCTAGAATGCTTTTCTTCATTGCATTGCTTGGAAAAGACAAATATACTTTTGTTGGACAGTGTTACCTGTACAAACACTGTCTACTACCTTATGTCCCTGTTTTCTCCATCTTCTTTCCTACACATTGGCAAAACTAAAGAATGTCCAGACATTTTTTAATGACCCTGGATAAATCTTATCTCAGAAGCTGTCAGACCACAGAAAGTTACTGCATGCACTTTAAGTAACAAGCTGTCCCCAGCATTTTTTAATTCTGAACAGCTCATCCTATTTAAATGCTATTTTAATCCAAGCTATTTTGCATAATCCCATTGGATCATAAAACAGATGTTTCTTGTTCACACAACCAATTAATGACATGCAGACAACAAACATCCAAATTCAGAAATAGCCAATGTGTATATGTAAAAAGTCAGTCTTTACCACTTTCCATCACTGTGATGAGGTTTGCATTTAATGTTGAGTACCTGCTTACAAGGAGACATTCCAACATTAATATTTTTTAAAAGCTATTTATATGCCAAAGGATTTTCAGATTAAAAAAATATCTAGTTGAGTGGGTCATTCTTTTTCCCAGAAGTCATCTGCAGATAAATGTGCAAAGATGGTGTCTGTTATGAGGTATACCCTCTGTTGATGGTCCATAATTCAAAGTTATTGAATCCCAATGATTCAAATGACACAGTGCTGATACCAATAACAGCAGAATAAGATAAAAATCCCTGTCAAAGGAAATAGATTTTTAATATGGTTTTGGCCTGGTTCCATAAGGGAAATATGTTTTTGCTATCATACTGTCCATCAACAAGCCAGTCATAAAAGTTCAAGTAATTTTGGTCATATTCATCCAAATTATCCTTTCAAAGGTTAGCAGTTAGGTGAAGGAAGGATGTTAAATTATCTGACATGAGGCTGGCAGAGCTGTCATGATATGTTCCACCTAAAAGCAGCTGGCCAGAGAGCCACTGCTGTCATGCTGGTGACATGAGCTCTAAGAAAGCAAAATTGAGCTTCATGTTGTACAGTTAGAGAATCTTAGAAGATCTGTGCAAAGAAATACTGTGGGAAAATGGGGCACACTGGATACATATCTGAAAAAAATTAGGTTTTTTCTGATCCAGAAATGACTCAATGATCTGGGAGAGTTAAAATTTCTCCAGCTTAAGTGTTTATCATGGGTGTTTAACATGTAGTTACACTTGAAAAGCTGAAAAATCTTTCACAGTAAAGTTCCCTTTAGGCCTCTGAACACATGACTGAATTTTTTTACATAAGAGTTCTGAGAATTAGATGATAACAATACAAAAATACCAGCAGAATTATTGAGATTATTTTCCAAAGTTTTCTTTAGCGTTCATTTTGGATTTGGGAAAGATACCTGCTAAGCAAAGCTGTGGTTCTTATTGAGAGAAAAATGGTGTTTGGTTTTTATAACAATGGATTCCAAGTGTTTTCCCTTCAAATATGTCTATTAAATAATAGCTTGGTGACTCCACTAATGACAAGACATTGCCTCTTCTCTCCACTCGAAATAGTAGAATTATTAAAATTATTCTAAAAATAACTCAGAATTTTAAAAAATCTCCAAATGGGATATTTGTCTCTATCTTGCAGTAAAAATTCCAGCAAACCTTATTCAGGATAACCCATACAAATAACAATATGGTATGTGACAACTTCAGAACCATTTTGTTAATCAAAATACACAGTAAAATCTATAGCAAGGATCTGCATGTGATGCTCTTATTTTCTCCCCACAGACGAAACTTTTCATGATAGCATTCATCTGTTAATCTTAGTTGCATACACGGGACAAAAGATGTGTCAGGTGGGTCTCCACTGTATCACCCAATCATGGAAAATTCCTTGAAGTACAAGGTGTGTTAGATACTGAAGGTGTAAAAGATCAGCATAATTAAGCAAATCACTCTGGTTTAGTTTAGGAAAGGTGAATCCGGAAGGCATTTCTGGTGTGAGGAAAAAACCCTCCTTTTGTTTTAAGAAAGATTCCTATACACTCTGCTTTCTCAAATTGATTTAAACTTCCCTAAAACACAGAGTAATCAAGTCTTGGAACTGTTCCAACTGCCTTTAAAAGATTTTTGTTATCCATTTCATATCATGGAAACTCCCCAGCTAAAGGCAAAAGCCCTAATGAGTGTGGGTGCTTGCCGTTTTTTGATTTTATAGATATTGAACCCAGAAGGATTCCATTTCTCTCATGCTGCATTCACTCGGCATTTGCAACTACCCATTGTGTCCCTGTTCACATCTTTCAGCTGGTAATATAATCCTGAGCTGATGCTAAGCACTTTCATGCCTTTACCCACAGTGCAAAGTCAATTATTTTCATGGATTCTCGCAGGGCACATATGCTCTATTACAGTTTTGTGAGTTTACTTGCTCACATAAAGCTTAATACAGCAAGTTTTGTGTGTTAAAAAGCTCTGTATAAAATATTCCTGAAGAGTGAGGTTTTTGTTGAGTAGGTGGGTGCTAGGACTTGATAGCTCTTGAGTACCTCTTTAATGTCAGATGAGTTTCAAAGGTGCCCTCCAGCCCAATCCATTCTATGGTTCCATGACTCTATGATATGTGTCAGAAACTTGATTCAAGATATAAGACACTATCTCAAACATTTTGTCAAGACTGAGTCAGAGTTGCTGCCAGTTCAGTGTCTGGATAGAGACAAAACTTGTGCAAGGCACACACAGAAGTCTGCTGACCAGCAAGCACAGACCCTCGCAGCAGCATCAAAGAAGAAATACAATTAACAAAAAAGTTTGGCAGAACTACATTTTCTTAAAAATTGAAACACACCCAGATCAAGGCTGGGAATCTAATTAAAATTTGCAATCTAATCCTACAATAATTTAGAATGAATGGGAAGTTTAGAATTAGGCACCAGCCTCCAAGGTGCATTTTCTAAGGTCTGAGTTTGCTGCAAGACCAGCCATGATGATGTAACTGCAGCATCAGGGCACCGAGTTTTGAAATGTCCAAGGATGCAGTTCCCACAAGTTCTCTGGACACCTATTCCAATGTTTCACTACCTAAGCATGAAAAGCAAAATTCAAAACTTCATCTTTCCAAGCAGAGATTAAGGAGTTATACTAGGTCATTGTGCAAGTACTCTGTAAATTTCTTTTATGTGGTTTTATTCACAGAAGGCACTGATTTCATGGTTGAACTCATGGTGTCCACATTTGCTACAAAGTCCTCTTTTTTCTATGAAAACATAACTTTCTCTACACTTACAAATTAGAAAGCATTTCTTATTATGAGAAGATTTCCTGGAGAAATTAACAGTGATATTGCTGTTCTATGAAATGGAAATAATATTTCTTTCAGTGATCCTTAAAGAACTTTTGAGGTTCTTTAATTTAAAAACCTTCACTGTGTCTGGAAAATAACTGCACTGTAATATTTGATGAAATTTTCTAGGACATGTCTGAAACTTGAGCTAGAGTACAAACACTGAAAGGAATTCCTCCTAAATTGCAGAGTGCTTTTATAATGTTAATTATTCAACAAAATTATTACTGATTTGTTATCAGAAAATAGTATTTAAGCAGAAGAAAAAGTCAGACACAGTGAATAGGGATTTCTTAAACTGTTTATGGCCTTTAAAAATGTGTGTATGCCTTTGACTAAGACTAGCTAATGAATGTGTTCCATTTTGCACTCAGAAATATCAACAATAAATTCTTAGATCTACACTAATGATTCTGTGTCTGTTGCTTCAAAGATCAAATAAATAGTGGAAGGTTCCTCTGACAGCAATTAGGTTTGTTTATTTTTTTATGTATTTATTTATTAATAAACAGCATACACACTCCTTAGCACATGTTTATTGCAAAGTGAGTGATATTTAAGTAATTTAATACTCAGACATTATTTCTCCAAGCTGCCTAGGGAAAATCTTTATGCTAAAGACCTGTACATAATATGAGGACAAACAGTTTCCTCATATAATCATTGCTTAGATTTACCAGCTGACACATGAAAATTATTTAAGGAGATCATTAATTACAGTTTGTGTAATTACTTACAAAAATTCCAAGGTATTCAAAATTTTAAAGTATGCAAAACTCTACCAGTTATTTTTCTATATATCCTTTGTCTTTTATATATTCTTTGTCTCCCAAAGACATTTGTATCAATTGCAATCAAAGATTCTGTCTAGGACTGAAATAATTTTGTGGATTTCGAATCCGACTTTTAGAAATCAGAATAAAAATATCTTTTCGGAGGATAGTGAGGGCTAGAATGTATCAGACTTTTGAGAGTTAGGACATTTATGAGTTCAGGCATTTAGCTCTGAGTATTTGGAATTGGAAAATATAATTTTGACTGGCTGATAAACATAGAACTAAAAAAATCAATGCTTGCAATTCCTTTGTTACCATGACAACTATATAACTAGCAACAGTGAATTATATCATTGTAACACCAAGAAAAATTTTAATTGGTAGAGTTGTTTCTCTTTCGTCAGGACTGACTTGGCACTACATTTGGTCTCAGTTCAAATCTGTATTCCCTTTGTGTTAAATCTTTAGTTTCCACAGGATTCACTGAATATCAGCACTGCTTTTCTGTGGGAAATTAGGTGAGCGCGACTTTATTTGATTTTGAGGACTAGAAAAGAAAAGGTTCAAAAGTTTATATGAAGTGAAACAAAAACAAAAATGACAGAAGTTCTGAACATTCGGTGTATTAATTTTTGTATTTGTAATTTTGTATACAGCAAGAAGAAATCAAAATCAATAATTTACCAAAAATAAAATCCAGAGTATTTCCCTTTAATTAAAGTCATTATCAAATAGTTAAATTTTGTTTAGGTACCTAGTAAAAAAGCACTTTTTTCAGCTATTTTCAGCTAATGAATCAAAAAAATCCCAAAATTTTAGAAAATGGAACTGAATGGCTTATAATTCTTAAAGCGTAACCTGCAGGATTTTATCTCTTGAAATAAATAAATTCTGTATAAAATAGTATTAAAATGCCTATTCTTGTCTATTTCTTGCTAGACAGACCATAGAGCAAAGAATGAGACCCTGCTTGGGTTTGATTCTTTTAAAAGAAAATGAGAAAAAGCATATGGAAGAAATGTAATGTATTATGAGAATTGATAATTTACATCTCTAGAAGAAACCACTGGTCCCTTCTTTACTGCAAGGGAGGGTTTCTGTATCAAGTCTGAGATAGCATAAAATATTGGTTTGACATAACAGAAATAATTAACTTTTCCTTCACTAGAAAACCTTATTACATTTTTTGCCTTGAGTGGAAGAGCCTAAAAAAATTAAATTGAATTCTTTTAGATAAACTAACACAGCTTTAAGAGAAACTAGATTTATATTTAGGTAAGTGAAAGAATTCTTTGTTAAGCAGTTAGTTCTGTTCCCTTATATTGCAGTAGTTCACTTCACAGTCTCTGTCTGCTCTTTCCAGTAATCCAAACCACCAATGACTTTGCATCCTGATTTTTGATACAGAAACATGAAGGGTTGACAAAGGATTTAAGAGTTCTTTTACTCAATTTTACTCCTACTTTTACTGTGACAACCACCATAAATGTTCTGCTGTCTTTGAAAAAAGCTGATAATAATTCTCATTTAAATACTGTTGCTGTGGTATTTTCAAGCAGACTGCTCAGAACTTTGCTTAATCTTCTGGTAATAAAACCTTGTTGGCCATAAAAAAAGCTATTTGAATAATCTGTCCTTTGAGACCATTGGAGATATATAAAAGGTATAAATCTTTGTATGCTCTTTTCAGCAGATCATCAGCTTCTGTTTGTAGGAGTACTCAGTGGAATGTTTTTTTTTGATCCCTGGAAGATGCTTCTGATACCATGAAAACCGCCTTCCATTCTCCTCCTGACAGGACCTTGGACAAAATTGCATCCAAGGCCAGTGTAAAAACTCCTAATTAGTGTATCATTATATCCAACATTGAATAGGAGCAATCTACGTGTGACAAAAGTCAATTCAGGCTGAGTATATTAACAGAGATGCAGAACCTAGTTTGCATTGTGTGCAGAAAAGGTGTCAGACAAGCAGTGCTGTAGACTGTGAGGTAAATAAGAAATGCACTCTTGCTGCAAAGAAGGTAAAGACCATCCTGGGCTGCTTTAGGCAAAGTATTGCCAGCAGCACCGTTGCCACTTCTGAGCTTCTCAGCTTGAGAGGCATGGACATGCTGGATAAAGTCCAGAGAAAGGCCACAAAGATGATTAAGGGACTGGAGCATCTCACAAATGAGGAAAGGCTCAAAGAGCTGGGTCTGTTCAGCCTGGACAGGAGAAGGCTCAGGGGGATTTTGTTAATGTGCATAAATACCTGGTGGGAGGGAATGTAGAAGTAGGAGCCAGGCTCTTTTCAGTGATCCCCAGGGACAATTATGGGTTCAAAATGAAACACAGGAGGGCCCTTTCTGAACATAGGGAAACACTTTTTTACTGTGACAGGGATCAAGATTTGACACAGGTTGCCCAGAGAGATTGTAGAGTCTCCATCCTTAAAGATAGTAAAAATCCACCTGGCCATGGTCCCGGACAACTGGCTGTGCTTCATCTGGGGTCCTGCTGGAGTGAGGAGGTTTAGCAGGTGAACTCACTGAGGTTGCTTCCAACCTCAGTCTTTCTCTGATTCTTTGATTCAATTTGGCAAACTGTCTGGAAATCTTTAGTTAAGTAGGTGCCCCAGTAATGAAGTAGGACTCTACTATCCCAAACTTTATTGTTTTGTCTATGTTCTCTAATCTGATTTATGACATGGAATAGTTTTCCTTTTCCTCCTAGTGTACTCTTTAATATCTTCAGTAACTCCAGAAATACTTCCACCATGCAATGAATAAGTAGGCCACACTGACCAAATCTCCTTTATGAACATTTATCCAGGCAACTGCTATCTCCACAGATTATCATAGTTTACTATGAAGTCATTCTGGCATAACACTGCAAGAACATTTCATCAGTGTGGGATGTGAAATGTAATAGCTCACTCGCTCAACCATACTTTATTACATCTCCACTCTGTGGTTTGCAGTAGTTTCAATTTGTTTTAATGGCCAATTGAAAACCTTGGCTTCATGTCCTAGGACAATTTTCATTCACTTCCAATAGGATGTTTCCTCCCAAAATACAGTTAGATCTTTTTAAAACTTATACTTCTCTGGTAGCTTTCTCCATTTTGATAAAACATGCTTGAGACAGTAAACAAAGGCTCTTTCATCTTTTCGTCTTCCTCTTGCATGTAATTACCTGATTAGGCAATGTTCTTGCTGGGTTAAAATAAATATATGTCCAATGTATTTTATTTGGCTTATTAAATCTGCTAGGGAGTGTATCTTTTTCCTGTTTGCCTTTTATATTTTTTTATTTGGGTTTTCTTGGTTGTGTTTTGTTTCTCTTTTTTTAAGAACTCTGAGGAAGTATGAGGAGGAACAGGAAATTGCTGGAGAGATGAATAGAGGAGATACTCCAAAGTATTAATGTATGCAGCCTATGTACTTCTGCACAAATTGTTTGTTGATGTACCAAGAACATCATATAGGCATATCTGAAAAAAATGAAATAAATATAACAGTGGAGATGCAAAAAAAATACAGGAAAAATCTAAAGAGAATTTTATTAAAATCAAAATTGTCCAATCAATAATCATCCATCTTGTGAACTTCTCCAATTGTTTCACACACTAGCATTTAGTGTGGGTAATGGTAATTTTTATATCAGCATTGCATTAAAGTGCTGTATCTCCTCCATCACTGCCCCCTTATGCCAGTAAATTAAGTAGTTCACATAGTCATGTACTTTCTCTGAAAAACTAAGAACATTCTTCAAGTCGACTACATAATATTAATTATATTTAAGATTTATTCATTGTGGTTTGTGTTGCCTTTTTTTTTAAATTTATAAAATGCTTTCTCAATATCAAACGAATTCAGACCACACTAGAGATAATAGAGGCTGAAGATTGACCATTCATAATTATGTCTGGGAACTGGAATGACTTCTAAGGAAAGATTATGCATTTGAAGAGATTGCTTTTTATTTTAACCACTGGCATTTCAGTTCATTTCAAGCCATAAAAATAAAAGATCACTATTAATATAGATGCTAAAATATTTATTCATGTCTTCCACAGTATCTGGGATATAAATATGTAACAATTTACAGCACTGGGTTTTTTTTGCATGAATATAAATACATGCTGAGCTTCTAGTAAATTGTCACATTAATTTGGCCACTGTAAAATGATACCATATTATGTTATTCTGCCTGTCACCTCTTCTTCCATTATTCAATACCAAGCATGTGCCTCAAATATTCAAAAGCCAAAATCACAAGTATTCCTTTACAATATTAGGGAAACAAAGCAAAACAGATAACATAATGATATTCTAACAGTATTATAAGAACATTATAATACCCAGATTGACGTTGGGGTTTTTTTTTCTTATGGACCTTATATTCTACATGTAGGAATAGAGTGCCCTAGTAGAACAGACATGGCCTTCTCAGGATCATTGAATCCCAGAAGTCATCTTCCACAAGGCTCCCAATGCAGTTTTATCTTGCAACCAAATCCCTACCTGCTCCATAAACCTCTTGTTAAATATGAAAATACAAGGATAAGAAACACCACAGATAATGGAATCAGTCAGGTGGGAGAAGACCACAGCAGATCATCTGGTCCAAGTTCCTAGCTCAAGCAGGGTCATCCCAGAGCCCATGACACAGGAGTGTGTCCAGGCAGTTCTTGAGTATCTCCACAAGGAGAGACTCCACAACCTCTTTGGGCAGCCTGTTCCACCGTGTGGTCACAGGCATAGTAAAGATGTTCTTCCTCATATCAGGTAGAACTTCCTCTTTATCAGTTTCTGCCTTTTGTCTCTTGTCCTATTGCTGGGCACCACCAAGAGGAGCCTGAGTCCATCCTCTTGGCACCCTTCCTTCAGATACTTACAGACACTGATAAGGTACTGCCTAAATTGTCTCTTCTTAAGATGGAACAGGCCCAGTTCCCTCAGCCTTTCCATATAAGAGAGATGCTGCTGTCCCTTACTCAGCTTTGCAGCCCTCCTTTGGATCTGCTCCAAGGGCTGCTCCATGTCTCTCTTTTGCCAGATCCCAGAACTGGACACAGCTCTCCAGATGAGGCCTCACCATTTTGAAATTACATTCTGATTACATTTGAATTACATTTTGAAATTGTTTACATGACAGTGCCTGGGGTTATTCTTCCCCAGGGGCAAGACACTGCATTTGAACTGTTTTGAACTTCAGACAGTTCTTGTCTGTCCCTCTCTTCATCCTGTCTCTCTCATCCATCCTTCTGAAGGGCTGAACAGCCCTCTGGGCTATTGGCCACTCCTCCCAGCTTTGTGTCAAACTTGCTGAGCAGGCGCTCTGTGCCTTCATCCCAGTCATTGATGGGTTAAACAATACTGGGTGCAGTACTGAACCTTGGGTGATACCACTAATGACAGGTCTCCAGCCAGACACTGTGCCACTGATTATGACCCTCTNAGACACTGCATTTGAACTGTTTTGAACTTCAGACAGTTCTTGTCTGTCCCTCTCTTCATCCTGTCTCTCTCATCCATCCTTCTGAAGGGCTGCACAGCCCTCTGGGCTATTGGCCACTCCTCCCAGCTTTGTGTCAAACTTGCTGAGCAGGCGCTCTGTGCCTTCATCCCAGTCATTGATGGGTTAAACAATACTGGGTGCAGTACTGAACCTTGGGTGATACCACTAATGACAGGTCTCCAGCCAGACACTGTGCCACTGATTATGACCCTCTGGGATCTGACATTCATCTGCTTCTCAGTCCACTTCACTGTCCATTTGCCCAGTCCATACTTCTTCAGTTTGTCTGTGAGGATGCTGTGACAGTGTGGAAAGCCTTGCTGAAGTCAAGGTAGACAACACCCATTGCTCTCACATATGATTAAATTATACTTCCAAATTTTGTTTATGATTACAAAATATATTTTATGTTTAAAGCTGCTAGAGGACCTTTATTTTTATTTTTTGCACAGTTGACTTCCTTGTATTACTTCCAAAGAGATTATTGTCATCTCTTCATCCTATGAAATTGTAACCCCTTTTTAAAACTATAATAGAGTTATGTTGTTTATTGTTATCACTCTATTAAAAAAAAAAAAAAGCCTTGATTTGAGGAAAATGCAGCTAAATATATTAATTTCTTCATTCAATGTAACAAGGAATTCAATTTGCAAAATTATATACTTTGTCAGCCCAAAGGAAAGCTGACTCGACTTCAGTTCTGCTCTGAAGCCAATTGCAAAGATGGCTGAAATTATGAGTCTGTTAAAGATATAAAGAAAGATATGCCAGAGGTTCTCCTCCAGCTTTTGCAACAAACTACTGGCAGATATGGTTTCTTGTGATACTTTAAACCATATTTAACATACTTTTTCTTCTTTACATTTAACAGTAACAGGCAAATTACAACAAGTTTAAATTACACCCTCACAGTTTCTACCACTGAGAATTAATCTACTATCTTTAATGCTGCAATCATATATATGACTACAACTTTGTTCATTTTGCAATATTATCCTGGCAAATTAAAAATTTCAACAGTTGCCAATCCAGTTCTTTTGATGTGCAAAGTAATTATTATCGATTTCTTATTTGTAGAGCACTATCAGTGTAGAGCTAATTTCTTTTAGACTAGCAAATTGCTTCTAATAATCTTAAACAGATAAAACCTTCAGGAAATTAGCTAGAAATTAATCTAGTGTGCATAAATCTACAGCATTGGACAGGGATGTATTTGTGAAATTAAGTAGACCTCTGGCTAGTAGAAAGAATCAATATCTGGTTAAGTCCTTTCTCCTGGTCTTTACTTTTTTCCTCAGGATTTTAATCTCTGAGATTCTTCACAAATAAAACTCTTTCTCTGATACCTTATGTATGTACACTAAGCTTTGCAAATCTTTCTTTGGAAGTCAGTGTTTTGGATTTCCCAGTCATCCTGCTGCTTTCTCTGAGATTCCCTCCCTGCTATATTCTTACGATTTTATGACATTACTGACTTTAGGAATGAGGAAGAATTTCAGCTGAGTATGGCTCTGAAGAGGAAGCAGACTGTTTTTTATGTCACAGCTGTAGTTCAGTGGCTCCTTCACTCTAAAATAAATGTTGCAAAGGCAGTGATAATTGTTGATGGTTACTCTTGTTTTGACCACCACTGCTATTTGGTAGGAGAGTTTATGTTATGCTTCAGCTGAAGTATCTATTTCTGTTTTTTCAAAAACAAAGATAATTTGTCAGATACATAGAATTTCTGAGAATTCCCTCACTATAAAAGGCTGTTAAAATTCCTGTATTTTGTGTTAATATTTTTAATTTTTTAAAATTACTAGCAGATTCTAAAGCCTCACATATCCCTAAAAGAATGACATCCAGGCATTTAAACCCTTTGGAATCCTTTAAAATTCTGTATGGCAATTCCAGTGGGAATACAGAGCTTTAGAAAATCTGAGGTATAGAAAAAAAATGGCTGTCAAGACCTACTAAAGTATCTTTTCCTAAGCATATGGCTGATATCTCTGAACTTCTGCTTCTGCTGTGTGGGAATCCTTTACTGGTTCTGTGATAAAAAACATGATACAATATGCTCAAAATAACTGAAAAAATACTTGGCATATTTATTTATTTATTTATCTGAGTAAAGCAATAGCAATACTTTAGTTTAGTAAAATAAATGGCATTATATTTGCACATTTAAGTAGTCACTGTAATTGTTTCATCATGTGATTGACTGAATGTTATCAAATTGCCCTTGCAGCCATTTGTTTGAAGATGTACAAAGCAACTACTGCACAGAAAACTACTATACTAATAAAAATCCCAAAATATGTGCTCTCAAGCTAGGTTACCATGCTCCAGCAATTGTCAGCACAACAGTAATAAAGAGAATACCAGTTTGATGAAATGTCCACAAGAACATTCTACATTTGATTCTATTCATTTACATTGCTGCTTCACTGGTATGGCCCCGTAAGACAATTAATTTGAATAGTGGTATTGAATGCCATTTACATCTAGATATGCCCATAGCAACAAGGGTGAAAAGTGCATTTGAGTGAGCTTATTGTAAAGAGGCTGATGCGATATTCTAAAGCCACTATCTGTATTTTACTAGCTGAGGTTATCAACTGAATCACAATGAAATGCTAAGACCTCAACACCTTTTTTCCCTCAAAATCTTTCAGTGTTTTTCATTTGGACCGGAGGATTAAGGACTACATTCCTGCTGCTTCAGGGAAATTAATAAAAATGAAAAGAAATTCCCCTGTTATTGTTGTAACACAGCTGGATTGCTATCCTAATCAATGACAGAGAAAGAATGGTGTAATCAGGTTGTGGATGTTCTCACGTGTATATATATTTTATTAATTATGACTGTGATAAAAGATACTGTTCACTCAAAAGAGGTTTTGTATTTTTTCTAACTATAATTTCATTTTACACTTTCCATTTTATTTGTATGCAATATCTTTTTATTTCTTCAAAATACTCTAGTTTCCATGTCTTCTTCTGGATTAAGTGTCATTGCTTTATGACAGGTTTGTGCTGAAATGGAGAGAGTGGTGAATATGGAATTCCCAATAACATACAAACAAATTACAAAATGCACTAACACGAAATACACTAATACAAACACAAAATAAGAAATATTAATATGAAATGTTAGTTAGCATTAAAACACTATTAATCCCTTGTATCAATAATTCCATCCATACTTGATTGGACATTGCACTGGAGCAAACTGAATACTTTTTAGGTCCTCCTGTACAAGTTTAACAAAGAAAATAAGCAGTGAATATTCCAGATACGTAATTTAGAAGTTTTGTATTTTCAATGTAAACCTCTGTGAATGCAGACCTGAGTGTCAGTTGATGAATAGCTACATTTACAATGAAATTTTGAAGATCCACAGCAGTAGTTTCAAAAGAGATGAATAAGGCACTTCTTGAAATTATGGGGTGTGATACAACTAGAAAGCAGTCTTCACATGTGAAGCTGAAATAGTCAGTTTTTTACCCACAATAAATCAGTCTTATTTTTCATTAATTATGAACTATATTAATTTTTCAATTTTTCTCGTTTCCACACTACCTGATACATGGCCTATGAAGTAATGATTTATATACTATAAAACTATAACATAGCATAATAAAGACTAAAGCTTGAATTATTGCATTCATATTCCCCTTGCAAAATCAGATGTTATATTAGGGAGCATAGAATTAAAACACAGATGTGGTCTAAGAGGTCCTCTGAAAGAAAGCTATTTGCTGTCCATGTTTCAATCATGAAAACTGAAAAATATGGAAGTATTTGCCTTACACAGGGAATTAATACTCACCAGATTTTCGAAGTCCTACAGGCATTAGGACTCTCCTAGTCATTGAATTTTGCAGAAGTTGCAAACTCTTCTCATTTAGGTGTCTGCTTCCATTAGCATCCCTCAAAAAACCTAGAGTGTGCTTTCCATTTTGATTGCTTGGTTGCTGTCTGTTTGCATACAGATGGAATGGAAAGCATATGATGTGGGAGATCGTTTTACAAAATACACTTGAATATGTGGAAAAAAATCATACAACTTTGGAACATTTTAAAGCATACTCAGACATCTCAAGCTGTGATTCCTGTGTCTCACATAGTTTTGTTTGCAGTTAGCAGTTAGAGTATCACTGATGCATTTGGTTGTAAAATGCTAACATAAGTAGTGTTTGAGATGCTTTGTAATAGGAGTATTTTCTTCCATTTTCCTATGTCCACAACTCTGTAGATTCCCCAACAGCAATAATTAATGTGAATACTGCAGAGGATCCCCTGTAGATTCTATATTCAAATCCAATTTTCAGGACTCAGCAGAGTTGAGATGTTTCCCCTGAGGGAAGGTAACCAGCTGCATACCCTCCATTTAGCCACTGCAGATGCAGGTCTGGCATTTTCCTTTAAACTTCTTTACTTCAGCCTGCAGACATGGAGATCTAAACATCTGGTAAAGAAGTTTAAAGGAAAATGCCATTACACTTATCCAGCACAGCTCAAGTGTACAGAATCACATATCTGAGACCTAAATAGCTCAACTCAGCATAGTTACAACTCTTTATAGTGCCCAGTCTCTACATTACAAGCTCTCTGAGATTAAAGAAAACAAACTAGAAAAAAAATAAATCACTTCAAAGCACAACTCCTTTTGGTATTACATGCAGCACAGAAAATGTTTTTACTTTAAATTCAATGAAAAAATGCATAATAGATTCAAAGATAAATCTCTTGATTTACAGTCATTCATTCAGTCATACAGTCATACATTAAAGTGTCACCAAAAAAGACAAAAGAAAAAGATGTTTTTATAATGAGCTGGGCAGATAATGTAGTCATTTTCTCAAATGCTGAGTTTCATCATTCCCTAAAGGTATATAATCATCAGGTTTTTTAAGATACTGTATTAATTGCACACATGCAAATGAAAAGCATATTCGTCATTTAGATGCTTTGTGTCTCTTCAGATAATGACAGCATTATGGAACCAACTCTGTGAGACAGATAAAAAATTTAGTGCTATTTACAGTTGTTACCCAGGATTGCTCTCTTCAAAATAGTCCTGATTAGTTTAGTGTGAGATGGAATGAAAAAATACAATCCGAATATATTTTATGGAAGTGTATGCAAAATAAATTTTATTATAATCTGTATTAACCCAAGGGTTTTATCTTTCAGACATCTTTCAGATACCTTAAGCTTTATACATCTACAGAACAACACTTTACAGGAGCTTTTCCATCAGTTTTTTTAATGCATTTATTATAAGAGAGCTATGGCAATCTGATCTTCACAATTTTATTACTAATACATTTGTTATACAAGAGCTAGAACTAAAACAAGATGATTTTTCCTTCCCTTCTAAAGCCACAGTTAGGAGTGGAGGAATGTGAAACAAGAACTTTTTTCTCCAACACTTGCCATTTGAGCCAACTGGGTTTGAATCATGTGTATCATTTCCTCTATCAAAAACGGGAGTTCAACTTTTTGATCTTTTACTCCATAAAATATTAGAACAGTCTCTGGCTTTTAGACATCTGTAAATAAAGTCCCTGCTGGTTACAGAAAGACTGGTACATTCCACTTCTGGTCCTTTCCTGAAGTTTTTTCCTCTATTTTACCTACATCTGGCTTTCACTGGAACAGAATGATTTTTATCTACATTTTTATTTGGTTTTCTGATAATGGACACCAGATGATTTCAATGATCATTACTGTTACATCATGGTTCACAGCTGTAACATTCACAAACCTACAAATGATCCCAGATTTCACCTTCTTTATCTCCTTTTCACTATAGGATTATATCCTATTTGCATATTTCATGAAGGTTATCATGCAAAAACAATAAGGCGTATAATTCTGTTGTTATTAAGAAATAAGATTAGATTCTTCCAAAGAGGTCTATCCCACTAATGGATATAGATTTTCATCAAACAATAATTATGATGTGAGACTAGGTAAACCAATTAAATCAGTGCTTTCTTTCAAAGACCCATCATTGTATCACTGACTTTCAGATATCTGTCAGCTCATCTGCGTTCTCAGCACCTCCAGAATCTCCCTCGTATACATAAGACCTGTGAGAGCCCTTAGAAAATGGTCTTTTGGACCTAGCAGAACTTTCTGGGATACTTCATGTAAGCCAAGGAGTTTTGGTGGACATTCCTCACCTGACATAGTGACATAATTTTTGTTACCAGTAATTTTTATGTATGTTCCAGCACAGGATAATGTTTTGTGCCCAAAACATGGACTTTGAGAGAACTACATATCATAGAGCCTAGAAATTTTTGAACATACACTGGACTGGGAGAAACAGAAAATTGGAAAAATAGTGATAATCCAAGCAACATTCCCAATTTTTGCTGTTTCCTTACTGTGGAATTGGGACTTAAATCTTCAACTGGATCTTTCTTCAATCTTGTGAAGCACAAAACCTATTCCCGGGTCAAAGGCCTGAAATTTCTGAATATCCCCGGCTTCTGCACTCCTTGATTGATAGAACAGGAAGCATTAAGAGCTAAGCAAAAAGGTTCAGAAGCTGTAATCTAAATCAGAAGATTTCAGAGCAGTTTCTATGCAATAAAATTTCTTTTTCCACAGTCTTTTTTTCTAAATAATTATCCCCAATTGACTAACACATCCCTTCAAGCTCAACTATGTGTGTAAATGTTCTGCAGAATTTTGGAATCTCCTGCAGAGGAAAATTAATATCAATAACTTTGAGTTTGAGAGCTACCTAGGATATAGAGAATTACAACATCGTTGTGTTGCCAATCAATAAACTGACAGCTTATTCATAACTATGAGGCATTGGCACTTGACACTTTTGAGAAGACAGACAAATCTAAATCGGGATTTTTCTGAGCTTAGCAGAAATTTTTCCAGGCAGTTCTTGAAATGAAAATTGGATGATGAGTTTTGTGTGTTCACCTTGTGATGCTAAAATGCAGTTTATATTGCTGAATTCATCTGCACCTTCTAATACAAACACTTTTAGTGTAGGTTTGAATTGTTACATCTGATTAGCCAAACAGCAAAGATAGATGAGAAGGTTCATGAAGATCTTTCTCTATCAGCAAAGGTAATCAATATAAAGAACAGACTAAAATAGCATCCTGGCCTTGATTCAGCTCTTCATTTCATTAATTTCTCCCCCCAAATAATACCTATTGGATAAATAGAGAAATACAATAAAAACAATGATAAAAAGGAACAGGCTGTGCATTCAGGCAGCTTAAATACTAAAAAATTTGGCTTTGGCAAGCTAGCATTAAAGACAAAAAATAAAGATAATAAATCTTAAACCGCAGATGTCCAAGCAATTATGAGTCAAAAAGCTTTAAGCTTGAGAGATGTGCAAGATACTCATGTCCTTGGGACTGTCTACAGTTCCTTCAATCATACATACATAGTTCTTTCTTAAATTTTTAAATATACAGAGACAGAAGATATTCTTAGTAGGGTTGAGTAAGAGATAAATTTTATTTCATGTTCAGTTTATACAGTCAAATCACAAGAAATTATCATAATGCTGTCATTGGATGTGAAATTGTTAAAATGAAAATGTAAACATCATTCAAATACAAAAGAAATCCATCCATTACACGTAGCTAAAGAAAACAGTACAGCATTTTGTCACCAGAAGTTAGTGCCAGAAATCAAAACCAATGCACAGAGATCAATAAGCTTTCACCTTTCTCTACATGCACAAATGTTCCCATACACATTCGTCTGAATTGACAAATTGGTCTGATATTTAGCAAAGTAATAGAGACAGGGAAGTGAAGACTTAGTAGTGCCTCAAAAAAAAAAAAAAAAAGAATTTGACTGTTAGTCCATTCATCACAGCAAGGTTCAAAAAAACAATTTCAGAAAGTGTAAGGGCTAAGCAGAAAGCAACCTGCATCACACAGGCCAACAGGTGCTGTTGGACCTCCAGTAGTGATATTGCAGGCTGTCATTTCCAAAACTAAAATATAGAATAATAAAAATGAAAAATATGGTTTATGAAATGCAGTTATGTCTCTGCTTTCTGAATTTTTCATAGTGTAGGTATTAGCAATGGCTTAAAAAAAGAGTTGTGTAAGCAAAAATCCTGTACATACCATAGTGTTTCACTTTCTGCAATTTCAAGAAAAGGAAGAGGAAAATCATTAGGTTTTTTAAAGATACATATAGGGTAAGAGTCATGTGTTCTAAGTTGTGGTAGCTAAACTTTGGTCCTCTCCAGTGGTACAAAAGTAGCAGGTTGATATAACTCACCTGGTCAGTAACTATTTCTCTTGCTTAGCTATGAACTCAAGATTGCCTAAAATTTGACATTATTCTTTAATTAATTTCTTTAATGCATTGAAAGCTTTCTGGCTTAATCAAGCTATTTTTAAAAATTCATTTTAGCAAAAAAATATAATGATACAGAGTAGAAAAAAACACGGTCACGTAGACCGACATCACAATTGGCACATCTGTGTTTTCCAAAGCAGATATTGATCATCACTCTCCCATATTTTACAGGGGGTAGAACTCCTCCATCTTCATAATTTTTTTGCAAAATGGAAGCCATGACTGATTTTCTAACACCTCTGAGACAGAAGCACTACTTATTTAAATAAAAATAATAGGAAACAATACATGAAACATGTCCATCTGAGGAGTCATCCTTATATCATCTGTTTTCTTGGTAGAATGAATGTAACATAGAAAAAGGGTTTTTTAATATTCCATTCACCCAGTACAGATTTTGTTTTCTATAATTGCTAAACTATGCAATTTTCAAAATGCCTTCTCTAGGGTTAAAATTACACCATTCTAATTTTTGCAAAATGCCAACATCTTCACTAGAAAGGGTTGTTTAGTTATTTATTGGTCTTCCAACAGGATTGCCACAAATAGATGCACAATTTCACTGCTAGATCCATGGGATTCAGGAGCTTATAAAGGATGCTATTTCCTCAGAACTGCATGTAAAATGGATCAACAATAAAAGGGACCTCTGAGGTCATCTCTGTTATAGCCATGTTGGCATTTAACTTAGCATGCCTTATTGTTGTTGCATATTGTCATTTCGTAAAATTAAATAAATTTATACTAAAATACATTTCTAGTCTCACCGATTTTTTTTTGTAAATAAAACTCACAAGTTTTCTTTTTTATTTTCAGTATGATGCTCACTTATTTCTCTTTCTACCAGCACTGCATTTTCATCACCTTTCATCTTTTAGCTTTTACAGACATATCACTTTGAGCTTAGACCTACTGATCTTTATCTTTTTTCCCTCTAAAAACAGGCAAATCCCATTATTTTTTTCGCAGTGACTGTGCACTGTACTTGTAGTACAGACATGCCTAACATGCTCCAGATTTGACTTTCTGGCTGTTGATGTCAAAGCAGCCACATCCATCTTCCTCTCTTACCTGGAGACAGTAAAATAACAAAATAATTCAGTCTTATCATACCTTTCAGAGAAGTAATACAAATTTGTAAAGGATGAATTTTTTTTTTCTGTTGATGCAGTAATTCTATTTTCATGGTGGATATATAAAGAACTTGTACCTAAAAAGTATTTAGGCTGTTTTTTCTGAGATCATTTGATCTTTTTACCCTTGAGCTATCTGTAACTTCTGACTTAGAAAAATGTAAAAAGAGACAGAACTGCCTTCTTATGTCAGTGCTCCTGTAACTAGAATCCATAACCAAGTTCAGGTAGAGTAATAAGGTCTTCTTTTGTCATTTAAAGGTTTTGTTATACATGAACCATTCATTCTCCCCTACAATAGTAAAAGTTAGGAAAATAATCTTTTCTAAGTTCAAAAAAAAAAAAAAAAAAGCCTAGTTTGTTACCTATTATAATTGGTTCCAAGTGTTTTTCTGGCTCACATGGCAAGTATTGATAGATCTCCTCTGCTGTCAGAATTAATGCATTTCTTCTGACCGTATACACATGGAAAGCCCAAGGATTCAGAAAGAATCACAAGAAATTAATTAGCAATAAAAAAACTAACTCCACCCTCATCATTATTATTCTGCCCAACTTGTCTAGCTTTGTCAAATTAGCTGTCTTCCTTCAGGAAAATAAAGGTCAGACCCAACATAATTTCATTTTGAGTATTAGTTGGCTGTTCTCATTAAGAAGGCTGCTTCACTCAAGCTAAAACAAAACACTAACAAACTCTAGTGAACTCAAAAAGTTATTTCCTTAAGAGGCTTAAGCACACACTGTTCTGGATGATGTGATTTCTAAAGCAGTTAGAATTTCCTGTTAGGACACATTCTGAAACCAAGCAAAGGAAAACCTGTGCTTCCCCTTGACAATATTCAACTTGGAGAGAAATAAATGCTTTGGGTGATAGTGAAGGACATTGGGAGTTGGGATTTTGGGGTTTTGGGGTTTTTTTAATAAATCAGCTATTTTTTTAAAACTTAAAAATATTTTGATAAGAACTGTAAATCGAAACGATTTTGTTTAGCTATCAGAGACGTAAAAATATTAGGTGTCTGCAAATGCTCAGAGCTCTAGTTGCCAAAGCTTGGATTCCTGAATGAAAGAAAGACATTGAAATATTGGATCATTACTGAAAATAGTTCCACAACTGTATTAAACTAACACTAATTTTGCATCTTCTATTTACAGATATCTTAACACTTCATTTTATCTTACAACTTAAAATCTATTTCTAGAAAATGGAAACAAAATACAAAATTGTGTGTATAAAAAACAAAAGCACCAACATATTTAGTATTCCCCATCTGCATAAGCTTCTCCAAGAAGCAGACAGAAACCCAAAGGCCTGATAGTCTGCTTTATCATGGGGGATATTGTAAAATATTGTGTTTATATACACTTCAATCAACAAACATTTTCTTAATGCTTTGCAAATTCTCACATTGCTGTGGCAAATGTCTCAACAAGGAATTTTACAAAACATTCTTGAAAACTACCTCATATCAGCCCACTACTTACAGGTAATATTTGATAATAACATACTTTGAGATTTGGATTTACATTCCCCATGTGGGCTCATTTTATGGGATAGATAGTGACAGGGGAAGCTGTAGAAGAAAAACTGTGAATAGATTGCCTAAGATCCACCATCTCCCAGATAGAGTGTGGCCTCATTAAGGTTTTGCAGTAGCTGAGAGAAAAACACTGAATACCCTACTGTAACAAAACCTCATAGTCATTTTCCTCTGTCTATTTAGAGATGTCTTCTTTAGAAGTTACACATTTTTGTACATCTCCTGTCTGTGTCATACCTTGATATGTTCTTCCTACCACAGGGCAGAACACACCTGCTGATCCCATGTGAAATTGCACAGTCATCCCTCACATCCCAGTGATTCCTCTCTATTTTCATTTGGAGACATGAAACCCTTCAGATGTGTTTGCAGAGATTTTTGAAGGTAAATGATGGATTATCTATACACTGGACACATTTATTAGGCCTTCTGCTGCCATGTAAAGAATATCTTCCCACCATACTTACCACATTTTTCAGCTCTGCTTAGTGCTCTAACACTCTTTTAATAACTCTTATTTACGTTTAGATTTGGGCTGTATTGGTAGTAAAGGCCAGTTCATTCCAGACCTTTTTTTTTTCCTAGTTGTCCACATGAGCCTAAATTGTGACTCCCTTCTCCAAATACTGTTCAGAGTGTCTGTCATCCAGCTGCAAAATTTCCACCAGCCCTTACCACCAGGGGTGTTTGCAATAGTAACTGCTTGGCTGCTGCAGGAGTGAAGGGGATAATTTTATGTGTCTCTCTGAGTTCCAGAGATTTCAGAGTACAAATAAGAATTTTAGCTTTACTGCAGCTGTGCAAAGCTTCACATTGCAGCTCAATTAAAGGATAACTGGGCTCTCTCAGTAGGAAAATAAAACAGAATCATGAGGGAAAATATGAAAGTAGACTTTGTTGTCTTGAGCACAATCTGAAATACAGTTTGTAGGTTTTTAAAAGTTATTGTAATTTTTTTTAAGAATTTATGTACACAGGAATTATCACTGAAATACAGCATTTATGTGAAATAACTGTCTGACCTCATAAAAATGTTTATCTCTGATGTTTATCTCTAATGTTTAGGAACTCTAATTTTTGTTTTAGCTTCTGAGTTTAAGATTATTTTCTTGATCAAAAATTAAGGGGGAAAAAAGTGGTTAAAGCTAAGAGGGGGAAAACTGTTTTTATGGGGGAAAATTGTTTTATTCAGCTTTCTTAATGTGACAAAAAAAAAAGCCACTTTTTTCACAAATGGTTTATTAAGAATCCTTTTGAATTTACCTTGGAGTAGTGTTCTATTCTCCAAAATCACTGTAATGTCTCTGCATAATCTTAACCTCTCATTCCTTAGCTATTAAAAAAAAAAAAAGCTTTCTGAAAAAGATACATGAATGACCATCTGTTTCACAAGAATGTTTAACAGAGCAGCAGGAAAAAAGTACCTTGAGAGTAAACATCTGTATACAAAACTCAGCAACTGAAATTACCTATGATGTGGAGGTATCACTCCCAAAATCATTATCCTAGATAATTGCAATGTTAAGACTTTCTGGACAAGAAAATCTCTATATAGAACCCCACTGAGTTCTGTTGAGGAGGTTCTTGTTTGGTTGGTTTTGTTAGTCCAATCTAAAAGATTTTCCAGATGTTTTTTCCATTAAAAAGTTTTTTTTCTAGTGTACAGGATGCTGATTCTAAAGACTTGTTTCTAAAGTGTTTCCTACCATCCCCCAGATTATTTTCAAAATCTAATAATATTGCCTAACATAATGCTTGTCATCTTTTCTTGAAGTTTTACACTTGTCAATTTGAGTGAAGCCAACAACTGAAAACCCTCTGAGGATGGAGGCTGCAGAGCCTTTCTTGGCTGCCTGTGACACTGCTCACACAACCTTCCAGTGAAAAAGTTTCTGTGTGTTCAGAGGGAACTTCCTGCTTTTCTTGTAGCACCACTGTCTTTGGGTGACTGACCCACTGACATGACCACCTGTCACTGGGCACCACTGAAAAGATTCCAGTTCCCTCTACTTGCACCATCCCTTCAGATATTTATATATATATATATATATACACACATATATATGCTCAAACAGGCTCCCATGGCCAAGGAAACCAAAACTCTACTGCCAACACTTGCTCCACAACAGAGCAATTGTTGCTTTTCAGTATCACTGCCTTCCTTCTGACACTCTTTTCCCCCACCAGATGACTGAGGGGAACACCCCCTGCACCCCTATGCCCATGACTGTCACTCTCTAGCATCAACTGAATGATTATTGAGCCTCCCTAATTAGGGGGACACTGCAGCAAAGACTTCATGTACCATGGGTCAAGGTTAGCTGACATTCTTGTTAGAAGCTGCCAGAGCTTCCTGATGCCCACACCTACTGAGATGCCACACAGGGCAGGCAAAGCTATAGACAGAAAAAAACAAGGAAAAAACAGTTCTGTACTCTCTAAAACAAAGCCTGAATTTGAGTTAGTTCTAGGTAAGTATCTAATAGTGGAAGTAAAGAAGAACAATTGCCACTTTTATATGAACAGAATTCTTAAACGACAAAAAACTGTTTCTATGGGAAAATATTTTAGTTTACGGCATCTCTGAGGAAAATATTTTGTTTTGCTCAAAAGTTGTTTCAAATTGTTTAGAATTTTTTTTTGTGCTTGTCTAATACTTAGATAATAGTTCCAAGTTCTTACACTGAGCTCTGGTTTGAAGCCACTGAAATGGCTTTGTAGCTATGTGAATATAATGGCAGCAGACTGGGACATGCTTTCAATGTCAATCTCTTCCAGTCATACTCTGAGTAGAATTTGGCATTTGTTCTGTAATACAAGTATAAAAAACTCTGTGTCTGATTTCACAGAGTAGTGTTAAGTTACATTTGGTAAAGATGCAGTAAAACCATGTTATTTTAGCTTCTGAGACAATTTTTAGGGGTCTCTTTCTCCACTGCTGACAAAATAGTTACTTATTTTGTTATAAATTTTAATTATTAAAAACGTACTTTAGCATTTTAAATTATGTCTGGTCCAGTCCATTCTTCTTCATTTATGTCCCCGCTGTAGAATTTCTGTGTCTTTTTTTGACAATCACCATGGTATTACTGCACCTGAAGGAGTAGTGAAGGTAGAGAGATTTCCTGTGCCTTTAGGTAGGAGCCAGGAAAGACTAAGAGCTGGAGAGTGTGAGCTGCCAGAAGAGAAACAACAGCACTGGCAAGAGTTCTCAGGGCTCTGATTCATTTCTGCACTCTCATGGCGCTTTTCAAGCAGTATTTTAATCTGACTTCTCTAGGTGAAGCTTGGCTCAGTGCAGGTGAAAGGCACTTGCTGAGGCTTCACAAGAACACATTCTTTATTTGTTCTGTGCTCTCTGTGCCAGCTGAAAGAGGCATTTTTTCTCTCCACAGCAAAGGATGAACAGTAGCACTTTCCATATTCTGTTGAGTGCCTTACAAACACAGACTGAGAAGCTGTTGCAGAGGTACCACATTATGTGCTTCCATCCTACATCCCATAATTTTTCCAAGTGACCTTTCCCTAGAAAAAAAAAAAAAAAAAAAAAAAAAAAAAAAAAAGAAAAAAAAAAGTAGAAAAACATCTACAAGTGGCACACTTTTTTGAGGGGAGACAAAGTGAAGCAAGGTTTTAACAAGGGAAGTATGTGATCCATAATTAAGAACAATTAAGAACTGTAAATCTTGGTATAAAATGACAGAGCTACAGAAATGTCAGAGATTTCTTGTCAATTTATTCAGTCAGGTTCAAACACCTAAATGAAAACAAGCAGTAACAGCAATATTTTAGAAGGCTTGATATAAATAAAATTAAAGGACTGAGTTAGTGTGCTAGTGCCCCTGTTGACAGTGCTTGTCTGGCAAATTGTGTTGTTAAGCCCTCATTACTTTACAGATTAAGGAGGAGCCATACCCTCATAAGAGCATCACAATAAATATAATTAAGTCCTACTGGTGTAAAAAAATATATTTGGAGCTAGTCATTGAAGAAAACAGGAGATAGAGAACTGAAGAAAATTCCTGGCCATGCAGGGCAATGCTGCTGTTCCATGTACATGTTACAAGACTGAAAATGTCTTCTCCAAGTACAAAACAACAAACAGCCTAACTGTACCAGCTAGTTACACAGGGCATCATTCCTACTATTGTAAGGATTGTCATGAGATTATAAGATTGGCAAAACACCACATTAATGAAATCTCTTATGTCAATATGTGGAAATGTATTTCCCTTAGTGGCTCTACAAATTATGACAAGGTATTCTGAAGCATAAATGTCTGACTAACTGTAATTATTCTAAGTTTTTTTATTTCTCTTTCTGGTTGTTTACGTCTTTTCCCAGTCTTCCTGTACTCTGTGAGTTCTTAACAATAACCACCAGGCACAAATCTGAAGACTTTTTCAGCCAATTCTCCTCCATGAGACCTAGACAGTCCCAGTAATTTAAAAATATCTGACCTACTGAAATAGTCTCAAATAATCTCACAATTTTATTCCTGCATCAGAGATTTTGTTTCTAGTATTACAGGGGTTTTTTGTTTCTTTCTCACTCATATTAACTATAATGTTGTCTTTGATTAGAGAAAATTATTTTTCATGTCATGTTTTGGGAACCAAAAAAAAAAAAAAAAAAAAAAAAAAAAAAAAAA
>VWZP01006945.1:1882364-2013639 GCA_013396995.1 Dicaeum eximium
AAAAAAACCCAAAAAACCAAAATCCTATTGGAAAATACTGTGGTAGTCAATTAAATAAACTCATATGTTTATGGAAGCCTTTGTGCATTTCTGGAGCATTTTTTTACTGTGATAGCTGCCAGCACACAATGTTATGTTTTACATTATTTCTCCACAATTACCACTCTGTTCCAGGACAATCATATCAAAAACCTGATGTCAGACAATCATATCAACACAATTTTAATGTGATTGTCTCCTTTTATGACTGTGGTGTTTCAGAAACACATCTTTTTTTTATTCCTCCACATAAATTTGTTGTTTAGGGAAGGTATAGATGTTAGACAGTTTTCTTTTCTTCTCTCCAACAGACCTGAGCAGCAAGACAAAGAACCTACAGGAAGCTGGTACTCCAAGGAGATGTTCTCCTTCCACACATTCTCCCTTCAGAGTTGTAAATGCTGTGCTCTGGTTTTGTTAACCAGAATGAAAAATGATAACCAAAAATGTATTACAACACTCAGAAGAAGACATGGCTTTGCAACTTTTGTTGAAGAAATAAAAAAACAGAGCAATTCCACAGCCTCGCAGCCAGGAATGAGATCTGGATTTATTTTTGTATTTCTTGTTTTCTTTGACTTGAAATTGAGTCATTTTAACTGGGATTTTTACTTTGAACGCTCCTCATGAGGCTTTGTTTCTGGATTCAATAAATCAGAACTGTCACAAAGGAGTTAAGCATTACTGCCCTACACAACTGCATTTGTGGTGTTTTATCACAGCTGGCAGTCAATCAATGGTTCTTATCAGACATTTTGGTCATTACATTGAAAGATTAAAGTGAAAGAATGTATTTTCTAAACCATTTGTATGCTTGAGCTTCTTTACTCCAGAGTATCAAATCAAATTAAAGTGGATATAAAACAGATGTCTTTTGCATGCAATGATCTGTGTGACAAGCCAACTGGTCTATAGAATCATGGTACTGATTACTCCCTTTCATTCTTGCATACTCCTTTGTGCATTTTCTGAACTGAATTCCCAGCTGGAAAAACAATATTGATTTTTAAAATTTTGATTCAGGATTCTAACAGCAATCCGTTAGCTACAGAATTCATGTGAAGAAGCCTGGAAGGATCTGTGTTAAGACATTCTTACAGAGCTCAGAGATCATGAAATCAGAGGTCCCAAAATGGAAAATGAGATCTGAAGAAAAACTGAAGACTTTCTTGCTATCTAATCACTGCAAGACCAATCAAATCAATCATTCTGCTGAAGGCAGGTTTACCCAAGTATGGAGATATTGAGAAGCATTTTTTAAGCTTCTTCTTAAAGACCCTCAGTGCAAGACATGCTACAGTCTCCTCACATGAACTGTGGTTGTGCTTCAGTCATTAGCATCAGATAATTAGTTCCACACCTTGGTTTAACTTTCTTATCTTTGGTGTGATTAAGGTACCTTAGAAAACCAAGCAGTCACTTTTCGTGCACCTAAAGACCATCAGATCATCTTTATTTAATTTCCTCTTCCTTCTGCATAAGTGTCAGTCAGTTCATTCTCCATGGATTATTTCAGTACCATATGCCACGTTCCAATAGGTCAAAGAAAACTTTTACTTAAAGTATTAATCACTTTGAGCCATCTGAACTTCTACATCTCCAGAAGAAAACCAAGGTTTCTAAATGGCTGTCTTTAGTTTTGTTTGTATAATAACCCTACGTAGTTGCCTTAGAGCATCCTGACAGCAGCCCACAAGCACCTGCTGACAGATCACTGTTCTGTTCTGTATGTCATGAACTTTATGGGAAAAAAAAACCCCACATTAATCCTTTGAGACAGATATGCAGTATACTTTGGTCCCTTTGGAGCTAACACTTCAGTAAATTTCCAAATCTATCAGCCCAGTCCTTCAAATCTGTAGAAGAGTTTCCAGATGGAAATTCTCTTTACAGTTTCCAAGCCATTCATTCTTGGTTTGGATCTGATGGGGCCTCTATGGCATCAGTACATCTCAGCTGCAGTTACAGGCATCCAAAAGAGAGTGCTAAAAATCACACTTTCCCCTCCTGAAATACTCCAGGTGACACAAAGAGCACAAAATCACTGAAACTTAGCTCCACAATTCAGAAAGTATTGTATTGAGTAATTAGATGTTATAACTAAACCATGTGTTTATGAAATTATGTTTTTGAAATTAATATGCAGTATGTTTTTGAAATTAAAGGAAACTGATGAACCTAAGAAAAGCACATATCTCTTTCCATTTCTTTGTTTTACAAAGAAATGCATTGGTATCCCTTTGGTTTCAGGCATTGTGAGTCTACAGTTTGGTGTTGAAATTCCCTTCACAAAGTCAGTAAACAGCAATTTATGTGCTCAAGAAATGTGACCATTCATCTGTATAGATAAGTTAATCCCTGATACTGCAATCTGAGATAAAATGAGAGGGATACATAAAATCTTCTGGATGCATTTTATTGGCTTACAGTTTTTCTTCCAAATATATCAGATTTTTTTTTTTGGTCTGAGATATCTTTCAGTTGAGAGTACTTGAACTAAAAACATTAGCAGAAAATTATTCATAATACAAATTTTACCTAGTAAACAGAATACCTTTCAGGCTACAGCCCTAGTACATTCAGATAAGAATCCAAACCCACAGTTCATCATTTATTTAATTAGTTTCAAATGCTATGAGGCTGCTGCAAAACTTTTTTCTTCTACAAACACATTAAGAAGATGAAAATGTTGGCCAATAAATACTGATAGCTTCTCTCTAGCTGTTTCAGTAAGGTTTGCTGAAACCACATAGTGGCTGCTTTCAGCTGAGGACAGCAGCAAACTCAAGAAGGAAATATGGAGTTTGGTTTTGTCTTTTTTTTTTCTCTCAAAATATGCTCTGGTTCTAAAGGAAGTCAATCTCCAGCATAGTTGCTTAAAAGAGAATTTTTTTTGTAATGCAGAAATTTTTATGAACATTACATTAGTTCTGGGTTTTTTGAGGTTTTTAAAGAAATAAATGACAATTGTTTAGAAAGTTGTCCCCACCACATCAAGACTGAACTTCATTTCAGGCTGGCAATCATTCAGGATCAATAACATCAAAACATTCTAAACCAAATACTCTGATTTGAAGTCCAGATTTATTTTAGGTATACAGGTTTCATTATATTGCACTGAGATATAAGAGTACTTAACATTATTTTGTGGAAGACTAGAAGTCCACCTTACTTTTTATCATTTTCCTGAGTGAAAGCCAAACAGAGCATTTCCACCAGGCAGATTGTGAATCAGAATAAATGATAGTCCCTGAAACAATAGATTTTCATCTTGTTGAAATTAACTCAGAGTACTCCAAAGGTCCTTTATTTTGGTAGCAGCTATCAATTTACCTTAATTAACACAATCTATCCAGACTGATTATCAGTTCCATATATGTGGAAATCATTCCTAGTAATCAGTATATAAATAGAAAGTCTTTCTTTATTCTACAACAATTTTTTTTCAATTAACAAAATAGTTTGATGGATTTTCAACATCTGTGCAAATCCTTTTGATACCAATTCTGGTTAAAATCTTGCATCTCTAATAGAGTTTTGTGCTGTCTCTAATCACCCTAATGGGTTTTTGTCTTCCACATAAGTACTCTTTGAAGAAGGAAGGATAAAATTTTTTCCACTAACTTCATTTCAAAAACACTTTTTCAAATATGTTTAGTTGTACCTGAGTCAGCTTGAACCTTGTCAGTGAGTTTTAAAGTTGTATGCAGTTATACACATGAAATTTTCAGTGACTTTTCCAATTTATGAATTAAAACAGGGTTGAGGGGGCTTTTTATTTATTTCAGTGTTCTAGCCAGTGGGATAGTAACTAGGAGCAGACTTTATTGAGCTATGGCTTTTTTTATTTCCAGAATCTTGTCCTACAGCCATCTTAATTTCCTGAATACCATAAAATTTGTAATTTTTACTGCAATCATAGCGAGGGATGTTCCCACTGTGCTTGCATCGTACCCACGGATTCATTGAACTGTCACACTTTAATCAAAGTTGTTTACAAAGAGTCCTGTATAAATTAAAATCACTAAAGCCTTTTGAAGTTTTGCTAATACTTTTTTTATTAAGGTGCATTGCACTTCTGGTCAAACTCTAAGCTCTCTGCAACTGCTACTGGTCAGGTTTCGTGAAAGCCTCTGCTCTTCCTGAGGTTTCTGAAAAATGCTCTTGGCAAGCAGTTGAATCTTCCTCTCTGACCATATACAGTGGATAAGGGTATAAAATAAAATTGAAAAAGTGCCATTAGCTACCAGTGTTGGGGTAGTTGGGTTTGGTTTGGGGCTTTGTTTTGTTTCTTTTTTTCTGTAAGAACTTGAATGGAATTGAAGATTTACTTCTCTGTAAGTGATCATCAGATCTTCTGCTGTTTCAGTCAGAAAGATTTTCTACTCTTCTCTGGAAACTTCACAGTCAGATCCCTAGTGGTGACAGTGGACTAACAGGAAAGAAATGGAGAAAAGGTTTTCACAATGCAGGTCCCAAAGAACTTGCCAATATACACCCATGTGAAGTAACTTGATGTTAACTTATTGCAATAGTTAACAAAGTTGGTATTATTTAATAAACAGATGAAACCGTAGAAGCATATTGAGCTTTTTTCCTGCTTCAGAAGAAAGTTGAAGGTCTGGGACATCTTTCAGTCACATTCATGTGTTGGAGGTAGAGATTGAGAGCAGTGTGAAATACCATCCTGGACAGGATGGTAGAGGATAAGGCAAATCAAAGAGACCTTCAGCAGAAAACAGCCATTGACATAAAAATCAGGCCTCAGGTAACTCATCAAACAACACTCTACAAAAAATTGGAATGCTGGAGAGAAGTATGGGAATACAGGAAAATTCCAAGCACAAACAGCATGGCTTGAGTGTGAAGAGCAGATACTCGGATTGCTTGGGATTGCCAGGAGCTTACAGACGAGTTTGCTGTTGTATGTCTTGGAGGAAGCAGGGTCTAAGGGAAAGAGCAAGGGAATGATTTACACTGATGTTAGAGTGCCAGGGTGCTGTAAAGACAAAAATGAGAAGTTATATCAGAACTGGAAGGAGGTAGAGCTGAATATGAAATGCTGGAATGCTGTGTCATGCAGCACCTTCTGCTGCCAATCCTTTCTACTCTATTTGTCTTCTGCTGTGTTGACACCATGAAGGAGTTTTTTCATACTTCACCTGACAGTTATTTTAGGCCAGTGCCTGTGCCACACTGTGTCCTGAAGGAGACACAGCAGGCAAGGAGAAGCTGGATCAATACTGCCTTAGCTCTCTGCTCAGTTTGTCCCAGCAGTTGCAGTCTCAGACAAAAGTTCACATATTTGAAATGTTCACAAAATGGGGAAGCATTTTGTCTCTGTCATGTTTGAAATGTGTTTTAACACACTGAAAAGAGCAAAACGTTATTTTAAACCAATTTTTTTTTGTTACCTGGCATGCAAAACTGCATATTGCTGTGTAATGCCACTAGCTAATTTACTAGGTGTTAGCTGTGCTAGCTAGCTCAGAGCTCTCTACAGTAAATTATGCTGGGCAGTCAGTAAATGTAGCATAAATAATGTTATGCTACATTCTTTGGTCATATTTTTATCCTTATCAGTCCACAAATAGGAGTGTTAGCCTATTCTGAATCCTGTCTTACTTGAGTATTAAAGCAGAGTTAAAAATGACGGTTGGAAAATTAGTTCTGACTGTTTTTCCAGCCCATTTTTTAAACACTGAAAAGTCACTATTGCTTCCTACTGCTAGAAAGATGTCCAGGAACAGTGATGAGGTTGAAAGTGAACACAGAGCAGCAGTTACATGGGCAATCATTCATCACAGCCTGAAGAATACCAAAGGCTCAACTAATGGGTTGAGGAACCTTTGCTTTTCACACTGACTCCAAACTATGAAACAGGCCATGAGTAAGTACCCAGTGGAAAATGGTTGTCCTTAGAAATAGCAGGAGCTTATACAGACATTAAGTTTTGCATTCCAATTAGTTTTTAGACTGAAAAAAAGTTTATATTTGCTTGATTCAGTCTCCACCTTGTCTTCTGCATACATCTCCTGGGAAGCTAAGTAGTGTCAATTTTCCTCTCTTTTTCTGCTGGTGTGATCTTGTAAGACAAGTTTTAGGTAAGTGTCCAGATAGAGAGAAGAGAGAGAGAGAGAGAGGACAACCTCCTACTAGAATAATTTCATGATGGAAAATAAAACCTTTAATAAATATTCTTTTCCTTCAAAATAGGGAAACTTTAAATTTTGACCTAACTTTTAATTCCTTCATGAAAAATACATATGACAGGCAAAATTAAAAATAAATAAAAGCAACACATACATAAAGGAAAAAGAATTTATAGATGGCATGCAGTAAGATTTAAGGAAAGGAAAATACTATGTAATATCACAATACTCTGCAATTCAGCCTTGTAATGCAAATAATAGTGTTTCTATTCTGTGTATCTCTGTGACCCAGAAACAACTGTCAGACCCAGTCAGACTTACAGATAAAAGCAAGAAGGGTCACCTACTGGAGTAAACAGCTGGAAAAAGGAAACAACGTCAGATAAATATCTTACTTCTCCCTGAAAATATGAAAGATGCCTACTTTACCTTGAAAACACAGTTTCTTCAATTGAAATTAATAATTTATAATTTTCTTTCTATAATACTTAACACTTTGTAGCGAGCTCCACTGCATTGAACTTGAACCAATCCCATGTAAAGTTACACACATTTCAGCTTGTTAATGAACATACTCTTTAGGACCATGAGCAGGAATATAGCTCTAAAAATGAATGTCTGCAAAATTTTCCAGCTTCTCTGTTTCTTGTTTATGGAATAATGTCTCAGAACATCTGATTTCTTAATAATTCCCCTTTTCCAAGAATATTAATTCATTTTACTCCGCCCAAAGGAATTAAACTCAAGTACAATATTGTAGATGAGTGTGTGATCCACAGCTTATATATTTAACCAAACTAGGAAGAAGGATGGAATTTGTCTGACACATTTATTTCCTATTAGGCATTTGCAAACATCAGCTTCAATACACCTGCTCTTTTCGAGAGTGAAGTATGAAGTCAATGGGACTGCTTAGGTATAACAGTCTTCTGAATAAAAGTGCTATTAGGGTCCATTTCTCTTTTGTCATTGCTATTAAATTAACTAATTACAATCATTCACAAATATAAATTTCAACAATCAATCTTGCAACAGGAACATATTAAATAGCTTTAGATGGAAGTGAAACTCGTAACTTAATGAGTCATTTTAAAATGAGCTCCCATTCACATTGATTTTGTGTCTCACTGCCATGGAAATAGGTTCTGCCAAGATGTGTCTGTTTGGACCAGCTGTCTCATTGCATATAAAACACATGTTCCATTAAAAAGCAGATTTTTGCTGAGCCCATTCAAATATGCATTTCAAAGTTGGTCCTAGAATTGTTGTACTCCCTGTTGCTTTAACAAAGGAGCAGATGAGAGACTGAGAGTTTATTTCTTCCCTATTTTCTACTGAAATATTCTCCTCTATGAATGTCAGATCAGGAAGCAGCTCAGAAATTCGTACTTGACCTTGCACAAGGCCCTTGCAGAGACATTAGTGCTGTATTGATGCTTTGGCTGCTTTCTTTTGTTCTGAGCGTCCCAAAAGGTCTCACACCAAGAAACAGACCCTTACAGAAAAAACCAAAAGAGTAGCCAGACAAGAGAAAAATAGAGCAGAGGGGGATGAAGTGCAGTGATGGCCTGGAAACCACCTTCATATCAGACTAGTGTTACTAGAACAGATTTCTGTTTGGGTGGCAGTGGAAGTTGCTGTTGATTCTGACCTATTGTATGTAAGGTAACATTTCAGGAAATGAAACATTTAAATTCAACCAGAAACTCTCAGAGTTATCAGAAGCTACAGTTTTACAGTTCCAGATGTCTGTTGTTGAGATGAAGCATCCTACCATCCACAGGGTTAAATTACATATAGATTATATATATATATATGAGTAAATTACATTTACTAATCATATTGTAGTATCATATAATGGTTTGGGTTGGAAGGGACTTTAAGGACCATCTAGTTCCAACCCCCCTGCCACAGGGACACTTTCCCTAGACCAGGTGCTCAGAGCCCCATCCAACCTGGCCTTACACACTTCCAGGGATGAGGCACCCACAGCTTCTCTGGGCAACCTGTTCCAGTGCCTCACCACTCTCACAGTCAAGAATTTCTTCCAAATTTCTAATCTAGACCTACTCATTTTCAGTGTAAAGCCATTCCCTCTTGTCCCATTACTGCATGCCCTTGTAAAATGTCCCTCTCCAGAGCTTTTGTAGCCCCCCTTTAAGTACTGGAAGGTGCTCCCCACAGCCTTCCCTTCTCCAGGCTGAACCACCCCAGCTCTCTCAGCCTGTCTCCATAGGAGAGCTGCTCCAGCCCCTTGAGCATCTTTGTGGCGCTGCTCTGGACTCCATCCAACAGCAAATGTTGTGTAGATCTGAAGAAGATTTTCTAAGCTGGAATTATTGAATAAACACTCTTACAAATCAGAGTGATAAAAACACAGCTTTTTTAATTTGACACTCAAACTTCATCACCTAGACTGTTAAATTTGCTTTGTCTGAGTTCAGAGTAAGTTTTCTGCCCTGTAATATATTAGTGCAGCTATTTACTTTGGGTTTTTCCATGTTGCATTGCAGCTAAATATATATTATCATTGAGATACTCTATTCTGCCAAATGGAGCACAGGGAAAAGAACTCTCTACAGCTGGGATAATTGTAATTTTTTTATTTTTTAGTATGCATCCAGAATAGTTTATAGCTGGCTACAAAAAAATGTCTAGGGTAACAAACCTCTCTTTAAAAGTCACTGCTTTTTAACTAATAATATTAATAATTGAGAACATTAATAGGACATTGTAGCAAGACTCTCAAGAGCCAGGAAGTCAAGGAAAATTATTCATTTAGTTTTGCAGTAATTTAGTTAATTAGGTTTTCTTTGCTCTGTTTCATTTTGCTAAACAAGATTTTCTTTCTAGTTTACATAAATATGTGATAGTGAGAGCAAAAAAAAATGTGTTTTCCATTAGAAATTTATATTCAGTGTTAATGAAAATGCTTTTTTTAATTTAAAGAATAAAATATATTATTTTACCATCATGACCTTACAAATAAGTGGGATGTGAAAAAATAATCTATTCAATAAAAATAAAATTAGAAATATCTTTTTTCCACTTTATAGTGGCATGTGCTTAGCCTAGTAATATATTATGCTCATTTTTGTAACAGAAAAATTGAACAAAACCCCAAATATTAATCAGTTCATGCTTGTGCTGAGCTTCTGAGAGTCTTGTCTTGCCATGCCCTCTGTGAAAATGCCCACTTGGATAACTGAGCTTGGTTTATTTCTATGATTTTACCAAGAACCCCCCTTGAAAAGCCAATCTTACCCAGAGATTTTCCATCATAGCTATATACAGAGCAAATTACTCATATAAAACTGACCAAGATTAGTTTTCTGTAGTGACTTCTTGAAACATTTTAAGAGAAAGAGACAAGATTTTATTTTGTGACCTATTATCCTGTTGTTTCTTTGCTTGCTGTTTATTTATCCATCAAATTTCCGTCTAGCAACTGTGGATACAAATCAATTGCAAAAGCCTCTGCTTAGGAATATCACTGGATGCTCAGACTATGTGGGAAAGGATGTCTCACCCATATGTGCCTAAGTGCTCGTGAAGAGGCTCTTCCTCCTCTCTGTGTTATCACAAGCCATGCAGGGCACACCTTTTGTGTGAAAGAAAACTTTGCAAAAAAATGAAGTTCCACACCTTCATGTCTCTCAAAAAAGTAAAATTTAGGCATTTCACCTGGTGGAATCAATGAAGAAAAAATTTGTATTGCCACATTATCAACACAATGGCCACCATTGTCTTTCATAGCAGGAGTCCAAAACCAAGAAAGTTTCCATCTCTGTGGAATTCACTTTGTTTATTCCAAGGAGAAGGAAGTTTGAGATCTTACCCCAGAGAGTGGGGTGGAAATGTAGACTGCTGAAAGATGGGGTCATCCTGCCCTCCTGAGGTAATTTGCCCAGGAATAAAAATGTTTCACTTGTTTATTTATAATATTTCAATTTAAATTGTTTGCAAAATATTTTTTTAAAGGAAGACTGATGGTTTAAAATTTTTGGTATTACTGAATTTACAGGCAATGAACATCATTAAAGCTTGCTTTTTTACCAAATACAGTCATTATTTAAAATCTCTTGCTTTGGTGTTCTTCTGGACAAAAATGAAGGAGGATAGAGGTTTGCTTTATGTCTCTTGTCCCTTTTTCCTCTTAAGGGTTAAACCAACAGTTTTAAGTGTTTCATATGCATTGTTAGTATGAAGTAATTTAATTGAACATTTGAAGCTATAACAATTGCTTTTAATACAAAGGGAATGTTTTTATTGAAAAATAAATACTAAAATCAATATAAAAGAAATAAGCTAGTTGAAAAGAAATTAATACTGATATTTGTAGGTTGCAGATAAATGAAGCAATTGGTTTCTAACACAATTTAATGTAGAGAGAAAAGAAAAGGTGTATGAAGAAAATTTTTTCAAGTATATCAGAAGAAAAAAACCAATGACTTGTAAGAATGATTCCTGGAAAAATAATATGAAATAATATAACTATGTAAAAACAGACAGAAAATCTTTTCTATCTGGACTCATGCTGACTATAAAAAGTGAACCCCTTTCTACTGTGAGTCTGGAAAAAGCAGATAGAAACCAAGAACATATAATCCAACAAAAAGAAAAAAGAAAAAGAAAAAGAAGAAAGAAAGAAAGAAAGAAAGAAAGAAAGAAAGAAAGAAAGAAAGAAAGAAAGAAAGAAAGAAAGAAAGAAAGAAAGAAAGAAAGGAGAAACCAATAGTCAAGCAGTGTGAGAACATATATCAAAAGTATATAGTCACATATAGTCACATATACAAAAGTATATAGTCATATATCATAACTTATATAGTTCTGCACAAATCAGAAAAATCTTCACAACTTGCTTTTCCAGGTTCTACTGTCCAAATATAAAAGAGAAATTGTGTCTGTAATGATAATACTATTAAAAGTATGAGCCAAATATGCTGTCCTGTAAGAAATTCAAACAAGGACATAAAGTGCATAGATTTTTCCAAAGAGGCCTGAGACTCTCAGACTCTCTGGAATAGAAAAATTGAAATATATAATGATCTATATAAAATATTGTATACAGAGCAAGACTTATCTATTAATACCAACACTACGTAGTCATATAAAATTTGTCACCTGGAATGCATGTCCAAGTGTGGAAACAATCAGGTCAAAGCTTTACTCTTAGGTAAAACCTAAAAGTTAGAAATATAAAAGGGGCAAGTATGACCATTCAAAGAGGGTGTAAAATGGTGAAGACTATATCTTCAGCCTTCACTATAAACACATACACAATACAGTGTCTTATAAACTGCTCCAGTTAAAAAAAAAAAAAGTGAATAAGAATTTTTTGGTTGGTGGCTGGCGGTTGGTTGGTTGGTTTGAGCTTTTAAAAATACCATAGAAATTTTATCTTCTCTAGATTCAAACAAAAACACTCAGTCATCCAAGTATTTTCCAGCAGACATAATCCTAAAACCTTATTAGATTCTATCCTGGTCTTCTCCAAGCACAATAGTTCAATTCTAAGCACCCGTGATTTTGAAAAAAACACAAACCATACATAAGCACTTTGTCTCTGGAGACTTGTGTTTGGGGGCTGGAACACCTTCTCATCCAATTAAAACTTGATAAAACTATATACCTGTGAACAAAGCCATGCCTTGAAAAGCCATTTCCTTTTTCGAATCCTGTCTCTGGCTTTCCATTGGTACTCCCTGAGGGTAAATTTTGTAAGCACCACTAGGGTACTGTTTCACTGTCCTTTTAGGAAGCTTGAGCTCACCGTGCATGGGAATTGCTGTCTCAACACACCATCAAGCTGGAATTATCATGTGTGGCCAGAGATTCCGTAGGAGAAAATGTTTCAAATCAGAGCATTGGCACACTTCAGCATTGTGAACGGTGTCCCTGGGAGGTGGCACTCAGGTTCCCTGCAAAACATACACTGGTTTCCTTGAGTGTATAGGAGGCAGATGGTAAAGGATCGCTTCCATGGCTAAGAGGGGTCAGTAAACACACAAAATGTGTTATCAGCAAAAGCTCTTTTTTTTCTAGACCACTTGTCTGAATAAGGCACAATATTTTTTTACAGGTCTCCATCACTCTTCTTTTTCCATTCTTCTACAATCAAGGGAGTATCAAGGAAAACTTCTGAGATCAGAAATTCTCTTTCTGCTAATCCACTCAGGCAAACACATAAGATCAAACTCCACCAATGAGCACAGTGAAAAGGACTGATTTGATGGGGGTCTCACTCAGTTGTTTAAGATTTATTGTGCATGGAAAATATTTTATTTTTAAAATCTTTAGGAAGGTTCACAGTTTGAAATTTAGTCATTTATATGGCTAAGAAGCAGCTGAGCAGCCACTTTAAATTTACTAGTGCCCAAATATTAAAAGCAGAAGCTAGAAACAGGCAATTGTCATTTAAAGGTCAAGTCCTGAAATATTAAGGTGCTGCATGCTTACACCATGAAATGCTGTTAATTCTCCATTAACCATCAATGGACTAGCCACCTGTCTGGAGTATTGCCAGTATTGCCAATAATGTAACATAAAGTATGTGTGGCTGCAACTAGACCCTACTGTGCAATTTGTGATTAGCATCTATTACACGTAATAGTTCATGGGACAAACATATTTTTAGTTAAGTGATCCACTGACAATAAATATGTGTAGCTTTTAGCATTACACATTATTGGTGCCACCATTAATACTAGTTCTTCTGGTTCATTTCCACCTCTAATTTCAGAGTAGCTGGGTGAGCAGATCCCATCCCTTCAGATTCAGGTTAGAAGTTTATGTTATTAAATTGCCAGTTCAGAATCAACTCCTCTCCTATACCCCTAGGGATTTCAAAAGATTTTCCATGTAAGAGATGAACTAGAAAAATAAAAATACAGTCTCCAAAGACTATAGACATTTGTCCAAAACAGACCAGAAAAGGTAAGATGTAATAAACTGAGGAAAATGCCACATCCTAATGTTTTTGACCAAAACTAGTTTTATATTACACTAATAGAATTCCCTGTTATTTTCTCCAATAAAGTGGCACATTGAGTTTCATTCCAGTGAAAAGGTTGCATGCTTTCTAATGAGTTAAGGTAGAATTGTTTTCTTGTCAGCTTTGTTTTGAGAATGTACAAGTATGCACCACATTTTTTACACTGAAACACAAATTTCCTATTTTTATCCATAAATTAGCACATATATCACCAACATCTGGCTTTACTTTGCTTTAAATGGGTTAAGACATTTTAAGACTAGCTGTATTCCCTTCTTCTTCCTTGTATTCACCTGAAGTTTCTCTGGGACATTTTCATTTATTTAATGAAATTATTTCTTGCTAGATCTGACATAATTCATTACCCACAGCAACTTCCTGCAGATGATTTAATGGAATCTCTTTTTAAAATTCAGTAATAGGCTCTGCCTACATTACTAGTATGTATTTAAATATACTCCTAAGCGCACAAAGACATGCAGAGAAAATACTGAAAAATTGGGTAAACATTAATGTTTATATTAATGTCTTCAGTTTTTTTTTCATTTCCCCATTACAGAATGCCAAATTTTTACCTCACCAGAATTTCAAGCTAGCAAAACTGTCAAGAATTTGGTTTGATTGAATCCAACAAAACTCCTGTGGTCTCAGTCAAACAAAATCATAGTAGAGCAGCACCTGTGGGCCAACACTTGAGGTCAAAGGGGGAACACATTTGTTATACAACTGTCCTCCCACCTGTGCTCTGAGACACAGAGTGTGTCAGACAATCAATGCAAAAGTGACCTACTCTTTTGTTCCTTTCTAAAAGCTGTCATTTCCTCTGTGGTGGCAGACCAAGTGCATACACAGCCCTGGGAAATTATGTTCTGATACTTCCTTGTTCTGCATGGTTGGAGCTGCTTTTACCCTGATGGTTTTTCTTGTGGGTCCAAGCGCAGTTGTGTTACGGGACGAGTGCTGTCCACGGGAGCAGCTGTGCCTGTTCTCTCTCTGTCACACTCAACATCATTCTTTTGCACACAGTGAAGCCCACGGGCTTTTAGCAAATGGCAATATAGCATCTCATATAATGGAAGATACAATGGTCCCATGCTTCTGTTCAACGCCACACTCTTTCACTTAAAATAAAAATAGGAAAAAATGTAACGATGGCAAGACAGCTAAATCTATATTAAATACCATCTCTCTTTAATGTTCTTCTCTAAGGTAAACTGAAAAATAAGCAACATCAAGGTACTAAAAATATTCTTATGCCAGAATGTAATGAGTCATCATATATTACACATAGGTTTAGCTTATATAAGTTTGTAATGTTGTATTTAGACAAAAGTGAATCTCATAACCCAGTAAGCACAACAACCAGCAAGATACTATGAAAAAGAAGGGAACTAGAAAGCAGCTTAATTACTAGCCCGTTGTTTCTTTCAAAATAACATTTTGTGTTCATATACCATTTCCAAAGTATATTTTTGAATAGTGAGGAATTTGATAAATATTTTCTGTCAAGTCAAAACCAAAACTGAATAGCACTTTTCCAGTGTCTCTAATGTTGTACTCCTTTTCTTTAAAAGCTTATGTGAAATATAGGGTGCTATTTGAATTCCAAACCTAGTTCTAATCTGTAGGCCAGTCAATTTTAATATATCTTTTTATCCAATAACTCTCACACCAAGCATCCAATATCCATCATTTGTTGTGCTAAAAAACAACAGCTGTTTTAAAACCCTGCAGCAAATGTTTAAACTTCCAAATGAGAATTAAAAATAAAGGCAATCAAAACACTTTGGAGGATTTAAATTATACATGAAATATAAATCCAAGGCTCACGGTCATGCAGACTAAACAGTCCCTTTATATTCTGTTGTCTGAAGATGCAGACAGGTTACAGAGCCCTTTCCAAGCACGACAGATTTCAGAAACAGAATCACAGTGTGAAACTAAATTGAACATCCTTATTTGATATTACTGTGCTGAAGGCAAGTTATCTGGAAGGTCAAAATATCTCAATGCATAAAAAGTGCTTGTATCTTATAATGATAAATATATTGTGTGTTAATCCCTGAATTTACATCACTCTTCACAGCTGCAAAACACTGCAACTTAGTCCTCATGAGAGAAAGTGGCAAAACCCCCACCTCTTATTAATATTTGTATTTGTGCATCCACTTATGTACATCTCAGTCTATCTTGGGGCTGTATATGGGTAACCAAGTTTACAAGGACTGTATTTGTAAAAAATATCAGGATGAGGGACTTTTATTTGGCAGACTGCCAGAAATCTCTTTTTGGATCTGTGGCTACATTGCAGCAACAGAGAGAACTATGTATTCTCAAAGGAGCAATGGATTAGGGTCCTTCTCACATGGTTATGGAGCTGCTGTGGTAAAGTAATAAATGTGTATCATAAACACTAGTTTTTAGGGAAGACATCTGTACAGTTTACAGCACTCCTACATTTTCTCATCATGTCCCTCAGCTATGTGTGTGTCCCTCCTCTGTTATTTGGAAACAGATGTAGGAAAGAATACAAATTCTCTCTACTGAAGATTTAGAGGGTGAAATGCATAAATTGATTTTTAGGACCCTAAAAGTGATTTTTAGGCTTGTCAGTTCCATGTTTAAGTGTAAAGGATATCTCAACAGTGCTACCTGAGAGACAATAATTTTGGCACAAACAGTCCATTTCAGGAAATCCAGGTAATTATATGATGATAGGACATAATTCATGTGTCTGATGAATAGTACTTAACTAGTATGAAGGAAAATTGGTGAGATAAAAAAATGGTTGCCATATTAGCATAAAGGTAAGGATTATTTATGAGTACCTGCCCTAGATAGAGATAGATATTCTTTGTACTTTACAAGGGAATACGTATTTCTGGGTATAGAAGTTCAACAGAATAAGATTTTTTTCAGAGTGGTATCTCCTGCCTACTCAAATGAGGAAGGGAGATTATTAAGTTGAGGGTTTTTCTTTTTAGCTGGTAGAAAAAGCCAGAGTACTGTGCACAGTCATATTTCCAATGAAGGAGGAGTTGAAGGAAAATATCTTCCAATAAATCCTTGGATTGTGTTAGGGACAATGTTTTGACTGACACATTTCACAGATGCATTATTAAACCGAGCTGAATAGGTCCAGAGAGCACTCTAAACCAGTGACTTGAGAAAAGTGCAAGGACCAGGAAGATACATGAACTATGAACAGCACATCTCAAAGATCCTGCAGTAAGAAATCAGTTTGTTCCTTATGCACACAGCATTACAGCAAGTTAGAAGAGCCATATTACCATTCACAGAAATACTGCTACATTATGGATTTAGTTCTATGGACAGAGGTATCCCACAAAGAAGCATTGGCTCACAGAATATGTTCTTCCATTCTGACATGTGAAGCTCATACTAGATGCCACATCTTAGGCTTGGGACCTTTTGTTTTGTGTGTCGTTTTTTTCTTTTCCTAGTGTTTTTCCAAAGTGTAGTGCCTCTACTAATACAAAGTACTAGATGGCAGCAAAATGCTTTTAAATACCTGCTGGACTGTCATCATAGCCTGTATCCATTTAGCACATCCTGTCTGTGCTCCCACTCTCAAAAGAGCATATTACTCTTACTGTTATATTCTTGGCTCCCTGTTTGGTGACCTCTCTCTGCTCCTGCATCATTCTTAACAGCTGTCAGAGGATCACAGACAGAGTTCGAATCATAAGGATCACAGTGCTGACAAAGTGATGCATTGTGTGAGACACTTCTCAAGTGATCTTTCTATGCCACCACATTAGGCCAGCTTCAGCTGCCAGTTTCAGATCCTGCACGTCATGACAAAGTGTGAGACAGCAGGAAATATAAATCTAGAAATCAGTGCATCTGGTCAAAATACATGAACTTAGGGGCAACATTGAAGGTATTAAGTGGGCCAGCATGACCTGCAAAGGGCAAGTGCATAAAAAGTAACTAGAAAAAAAGCAAGGAAAACACTTTCTGTCTTATCTACTCTGGATACAACAGGAACCAATGGGATTACAGTGCAGCAGAGCTAAAAACAGGGAAAGCATAAGTGTAGGAATACCTTAGCACTGAAAAACTGGAACATGCAATCGTAAAATTGATGTAATTCAAGTTCAAACAAATTCCCACTGTCATGCTTCAGAAATACATACTTTGGGGTCAGACTTGGAGAAATGTGGTATCTCATAATGCCTTGAATCATAGAGCCATTTTGATGAGGCCAATCCAATTGTGGGTGGAGACAGCTTAACTCTTCAGAGTTGTCTGCCTCTGGCAAAGGAGGAGAGTTTAGGCCATGTAGATAATCTGTCTTAAACTGTCAGCACACTAAAATCAGCACAGAGAACAAGCAATCAGTACGGAATTGCCTGGCTGCAGATTTCATAATCGATTAATGAATGAAAAGAGGCAGGGCATCATGTGTGTTTGTGGTTCATGCCCATCTGTGTCTTCTGTGTAAACAAATAGGTGCCTACAGACAATTGTTTCCTCTGAATTTGTGATTGCAGAGGTAGCAGAAACTGACAACCATATTTTTGTCACTTTATTCCTCATGGAGTTTTTCTATCTGACAATAACAATGAGAAGTAAATGGGAACCCCATCAGGTAACTGAGATCAAGTGCAAAAAAAAAAAAAAGTCATAGAAAGATGCAAAAAAACCCTAGTCCCATGCAGGTGCTAGTACAGCTTAGGAACACTGCTCCTACTCTTCAGTCTTATTTCACATCCTGATATCTGCATCATGGAAGTTGGTCCAGAGACTGGGAAAGAGCATGGCAAGTGCTGGAACACCTGGACTCCCTTTCTGGTTTATTGCTGATTTGCTTTCAAAAAAACAAATTATCTGTAAATCCAAGAAGCTGTGAGAATTCCCATGTAAAGGTGTTTGAAAGCATGAAGGGAGCTGCAGAAATAACATCAGAGTGAGCTTGGTGATATATACTGCTGTTCCCTGTGGAAAGGAATCTGGAGCTGCTTTTCTCTGATGTCTGAGGCACTTCACCACATGGAAGGTCATTCTTTAGGGCCAGTGGCTAAGGATCCTGGCATGGAAATATTATTGTACCCCTGCACAGCAGCGAAGCTTCAAATAATACTGCTGTCCACGCTGCGGTAAAAGCAAAGGCCTTGAATTGCAGCAGGTTTAACATACAGAACACTTGCTATTGCTGTGGTCAGTATAATGTTTCTTTTCATCTTTCCTACCCTCATATTTTTTTCCATATAGGAAAAATAGTGGTCCTTCACAGCTGTAAAAATTATGGTGGTTCAAGGTTGGTTCAAACATACCTGGGATTAGGCAGACATGCTTTCTAATTTCTAAGACACTTAGCATCAGAAAAATGTTCCTGGCCTATGAAGATAGAAACCTCAACCCTTTCACAACAAAAAAAAAAATCTTGGGAGGGGAGAAAGAGCTGTAGAAACTTTGATTACATCTTCTCCTCTAACTCTTCATAATAACCAGAGGAGAATAATCAGAGGAAGAATGCAGACATTGTAGAGGAATCCTGTGGTTTTTTTTTTACTAGTATGGAAAAAAGGGTGTATAAAAAAAGTGAATAAGTAATACACATAGAGGATAAAATGCACTGTATTATCCTCTCTTGTCCAATAGCAGGACTTTTTTTTTTTAATAATTTAGGTTAGAGTATTTTTAAATTAATTTTGTAGTATACATTCAGATGTCAAGCTGAATACTGGGGGTTTTGAAGGCATTTCAGTCATATTTTACTCATTCAATATATTGATTGCTTTAATAGTCACAAAATATTTATTTCTAGAAAGAGAGTTAAAACTGGGAAGGAGTGAAGTAGACATCCCTGCAAGAGAATAGAAGGGAGATCCAGGAAGGACAGACCAGGAACCTCCCCTGTCTGCTGTCCCAGTGCAGCTGTAACTGGTTCCCTGCTGAAGGCTTATCTGCATCCCATTGATTCCTGTACATAAATAGGTAACAAGAGACACAGAGAAGAAAACTAAGAGAAGCAACAAGAGAGTGTCTGAGGACAGAAAACAGACAAAAATTAAAGGACACAAGCTGTATCAATCATCATGTCCTGTTTCAAAGAAGATGGGAGTGGGAACATCTCACCTTGGGGTGATCAGAGAATGTAAATGTATGTTTTTTCCACTCTTCACAAGTACTAATGCCAATAAGCCAAACTAATACAAAGCAAAAATTAGTTTGAAACAGGATTTATTTTCATAATTAAAAGTAGCACTAAAGCTTTCAAAATATTAATCATAGAAAATGCAGCTTTTTAAATGGGACTATTAAATGACAAACCCTTCTTCATACCCCAAAATTTGAAGATCTTTGTTCTCAACCCAAATTCAGTTTCATTTTTTGCAGGTCATGTTCACCTTTGTCTAAAAAGAAAAGAAATAGTTCTGCAGTGCCTGGTGGGGTTTTTTGTTATTTAGTCCAATTGCACCTGAAACTGAGACAAGATATAAATAACTTCACTGACTACTTTTCAGCTTTCCCCGACAAACTTACTTACCTCCTTTTGCACAACATCTTATTTGGAGATCCCTCACAGTTTGGGAACTCAGAATTAACTACTTGGTATTACTCCATCACACATATTTTACTGCAGTTATGGGCACTGAGGTTGAATTTATACTTGTGCATGAATTCTGAAATTCAAATGCAGGTAAATATCAGAAACATTTTAGTTATATAAAGACATATAATTATTCTTCCTCCAGGCCTATCTGTGGCATGAAAAGAGGTTCCATTTCTCACCAGAGATAATCTGTGCCTTAAGAATTAGTCCATTTAGAAGTTCAGTCCATTCAGTCTGTTTTGTTGTTATGATCATCAGAAGGAAAAGTAATTTTATTATCTTCCCAGCATGCAATCACTTCATTCCCTAAACTGCCTTTATGCTTGTCACCAGATCTTGAAACTCAGATGCTATTCTTGTCTTCAGCTGAGTAATTAGAGACTGCAGGAATGCAGTGAAGATTGCTTCCTGCCTTCAGCTGTAATGGAGTTTGTGGCTGCACAGCTGGGACAACATATTTAACATTTACAGCAGACATTTCTTTTCTGCTGGATTAAGTTTTTATCCTTGGTATATGTCTTTGGTCTTCTGTGCTATGTTCAAACATCAAAATTAATAAAGAACCTTATTGATTTCCCATGAGGTATTTCTAAATTCATGATGCCCACATGCTAGAGTTAATAATTTTACAGACCACAGACTATTGCAAAAAGTCAAGATTTTTTAAGCCTGCATGCTCAGGAGATGTTATATTCAAGCCAAACACTGTAAGACGTGCTCTTTTCTTGATTTATTAGAGTTCTACTTTTCAGCTTTTCATGCTGGTAGTTATCGCAAAGACAATCATATGCAGAGTTAAAAATTACGAAAGTCTTATTCTAGATACCTTTACTTAAATCAACTTGTGCTTCTATCTTCCTATGTGTGAAATAAATGGTTTTACACATAGTCCTCTAGGAAAGAAAAAAGATGGCAACCATAAATTCTACCAGCCTGAGTTGTTAAGCTGGAAAAACAAACCTCCTTTCATCATTCAGCATGTGAAGTTACTACAACATTACTTTGTCCACCAGGACAAAGTTTCTTTTGAAACTGGAGTTTCTTTTTGAAGCTGGAGTTTCTTTTCCAGCCTCAAGAGAATACTGCCTCGGGAAAAAATGTTCATGCCTGAGCATAAAATCAGTATGAATTTACCAAGGCTCTGAGTCATATAATTCCCCATTTTCCCCATGATGGGGCTCCCTCTTGCATGGTTTCCATGTCCCCATCAACAAGGAGAGCTGGCAATAGGTGCACAGAGTGTGTGGAGAGGAAAAGAGGCAAAGATTCCCACTGGAGACAGAAAGGGCTACAAACAGCATACTCTGTAGTTCTGCAGACTACAAAATCTTTAGCTGTAAAAATTAGATATCTTTTTTTATATTAGTATTCATAGCAAGAATTTTAAAAATACTATCTTTAATTTTTAGACTATAAAATTATTCCTCCTTTTGCACTTTGTTTATTTTGGGCCACAAATATTCTTACTTTATTTTAGCTTCTGGTTGTTTTATCTCTCTAGTCAATATTTCTATGGTGAATTTATGTTGGAAATCATAATTCCAAAACAGATAGCAAACAAAAATGCCCTATTGTGTCAAAGCAGTGTACCCCACTTTCTCTTCTGATTTGCTGTCAATTCTGAACCAAAAGAATTTAAGAACAAAACTTCTATAAGGCTGTCATAAAACATGGAATTCAACTTTTATTATTTAAAAAAGCTTTGAAAGGTGTCATTTCCACCCCCCAATAAAACCACACCAAACAACAAAAGAACAGTAGGAATGAAATTATAAAAATTAGCTTTACATCTGCTTTTTTTTATATCTAATTCTAATATTCTAAAATAACATCAGTCTACCGTTGTATAGGCTTTTCTTAATTAAATAATAATGTATATTTCTTAATACAGAAACCCCTGCACTCTACCTTATTTTCTGGTAGAATTTAATCAGATTAAGTAGAATTATTTAACAATTTCCCTATTCACTATTTCAATTTTCATTTAATTTCTACTGTACCAGAAGATTCTGGCTCCACTGAATCATTGAGAATAGTAGCTTCCAAAACTTTCAATTTCTCCTAGCTACAATTCTGTGGATTTACAAGGAAGTACATGGATCAAAGGCCTAGGAATACCTCTGTGTATTGTCTATAGACTTTTATATGTCTTTGCAATTTAGATGGTATATGGCATATAATTTAAGGTCTCTACACAGAGATAAAGGAAATTATTTCTTTTGGGAGTTCCTTGAAAATATTGAGAAAAGGTTAGCTAAAGATTGATTGCAAAGTAAGATAATGTAAATCAATATTCTGTATTTAAATCTAGCAATGATTCCAGCAGGATTATTTAATTTGCTACTTTATCTCAATGAAAGCATGAAAGCTTATGTATCTATTTTAAAGGATCTAAATTAACATTAAAATAAGGTTTCATTTTTCTGACCAGGTTGTGTTTGAGGCATATTATTAGACTAAGAAAAAATATTTCACCTTTAGAAAAAAATTAAAATATTATAAACTTGTATTTCAAAACACAGCTAAAGACAGATATTTATTGTAAAATAGACAATTCTTGGCTACTTTACCAAAAGAAAATAGTTGCAGCACAGATCCTTATCTCTGTTTTATAATGAATATTTATCAAAAGCAGCATCACTTTGGATTCATATAATATTAAATAGCAGTAGAATAGTTATTAAAAGGAAATTTATAGTTATGCTTAGTAGAATAAGAACAGGAGTTATAGGCTCAGTTTAAGAATTTCTGACACACATTTTTGTCACTGAAACCAGGCTTTATCCTTTCACTGTTCCCCCATGAAATGGCCTGTATTGAACCAAAGTTTAAAAGAAATAAATGCATGCAGGCCTTGTACAAATTCCCAAGACTCAGCCATCCAACACAACAACTCCATTCAATTTCTTTCCACGCTGGGATTCCTCCAGCCAAACAAATAATTTCTCTGCTGTAATTGTATCCTGTCCGCTCAGTTTGAGAGAAAAAAAATATTTTTGTGGAATAACGTTTTTCTACAACATTATCAGAATGGTTACTATGAAAGGTTATTCAAAGTGCAATTATCTTGAAATTATCTTGACATGAGGGGAACTCAGACCTACCCTATGGTTTTTCTGAACTGAAGCTGGGTTGCATCTAATGGAATCTGTTTTTAAACCATGTTATATTCCCTGACATGTACTCCACATCAAGCTCTCTCTTTCAATCAAGCAGGAGCAGAACAAGTGTACTTTAAACTCAGGAACAGTCCCTGAGTTACACAGTGGAAATAATGGAATGGGTTCATAACTCTTCAGACTAATAATAAACAAAAAGTTATCTTCTCCAGTCTTGCAAAAGCAGCCATTCTTAGGTGCAACTTTACTACTGACCACTTAAAACTTATCTACTGTGGAAGTCAAGCACTTAGCACTGCAAAGTTCAGTAGCATCTGCCATTTTGGCCAGGAAGGGAAGGTGGACGGTTCTTACGTGGTTTTTGTTTCAACACTACCACCCAAAGCACAAAGACAGCATTTTCCTCTTGGAAAAGTGATTAGACAAAATGGCATTTTGCACTCCAATCTTTAGCCATGAGAAACTATGCTACTTTGAAATTCTGTTTTGTCTAAAATATTTCTCCCACTGATTTATGCATACATACACATTAATTCTGAACTGAAATTGATTGATTAAGGCTCCAGTGGGAAGGGGGATTTATGAGTCATTCTATAAAAAAAACACCCAAACTAAAAAAATTTATTTGAAAGTCTAAAAAATGCTAGCTAAAACAACATTGACTGCAAAAAGGTATCTTTTTGAAAAGCTGAAAAGCCACCTAAGAAATTCTCAGTGGTCTGGGTCTACCTCTGTGTATATTTATTACAAAATCTCAATTGTTAAATCTCCCACACTAAACTGAATTTTAATTATCAGCACAATTTTCTGAGAAAGAGAGAGAAAAATTTGGAAGGAATAAACACTTTCACACTCTGATAATATTGGAAACTGAAATAGTTTTTGGAAATATTTTTTGGTTAGAGAAGACACACTTGTTCTGCTCCCCATGTTTCTCTGGCAATAAAATAACACTATCATAAATATATTATAGGAATAAAACCATACGGCACGAAAGAAATAATTTCAAAAATTCTCTGTACTTCAAATGCAGACTTGCTGCTTGGTAAAGAATGCAATGGAAATGGGAAAAAAAAATGTTTACAAGTACTTTTGTCATTAATATGCATTTTTACTACAAGGACAGTTTAGGCATAAGGATGCAATCAGTTACTAATTTCTCTCTTTTTAAGTGACTGCTTTTATGGGTGTCACTGCTAATTTTCATGAGCCATCATTTACTAACCCTCATTGGCTTTCTGAGCAAACTTTAAAAGTTTGTTCAATTATTTTGGTTTTGTCTCGTTTTTGCAAAACAGCTCCTTTTTTTCCTCGATTGACCACCACTTGCATTCCAAAGCAAGCAATAGAAACTACATGATGATACCACTGAACAAGACTTTACAAACAGAAGATCAATATAGACCTCTTAGCTGGAAGTAGTATGGAAGAAGGGATTCTTTGAAAAACACCTAGATTAGCATGATATTAACTGATACATTGTAATTGTAGCCTTTATCTATAAAAATTAACTTGAATAATAGCATTTATAAACATGAGTGAATAAATGAATAAGAAATTTTTTACATCTTGGGGTTTTTACTACTACCAGAAAGATGTGTTCTCACTGCATGTAGGGATGGAGCAGCATTTCTAAAGAACTTCAAAGAATTGAAGAAGAGAAGCAGCATGTGGATTCTTCTAGTACACCCCTCCACAAAGCCTAACTCATATGTACAATGAAGGGAGAATTTTTACACCACAGGGAAGGCAGAATGAGGGCCCTTAAAAAAGAGTTATGATTCCATATCCTGGTATTTCAGTAACACATGAGGAGTTACCTCAATCTAAAGTGAAGCAGGTATATCCGTGGTTTTTTCCAACCAGTTCCATGCTCCACTTTCAGTGTCAAGTAATTACATTGTAAATCTTAAACTCCACTCACAACATAAATTACTTAATTCCACTTTTTCTCCTAAGAAACTGATAACATGGTTAGAAAAAAATGCTTAAAAATCTGTCTGTCTCTCAATTTTTCCATCCATGCTACAAGAGAGCCTGTGCAATATGTTTTGCTGACCAGCAGGGACTCACGTTTCCCAGTGCTCTGCGGTTTGTCCTGGAAAAGTTCACAGCACCCTTCCAGTACTGCTGGAAGAAACAACAATACCCTCTCTATGTTTTCACCAGCTTTGCCTGCCACTCCAGATACCATGCTGCTACTAGGACCCTCTGGCCATCCGTGCTCCTGCACTGTTTTCAGTTCTTACCTCATATTGCCCCATGAAAGGAATGGAACTGTGAGTGAATGCAGAAACCTATCTGTGTTTGGGATGGCAGTAGGAGAAATCACCAGGCCCCAGTTTGTGTGCTTGTGTCTGTGATTACACTGAGAGTAAATCGTCCTTTCCTGCCTATTTTTAATCAATAAATAATTAAACAAACAAAAATTATTTGGTTGACCCCATCAGCTATTCACTGATTCTAGCAGAAGGCGCTCTGGGTAAAGGGATGAAGAGAACTGAAGACAATTACCACTGCTGATAGTAAAACAGAGGGGTTGGGCAATAATCAAGCAGGTGTCCTCAGAGAAGAAGTAGCTATAGGCAGAAGCAGGTAGCACCTCAGAGCATCAGGCTCCGTTTTGGCCCACAAACCGCAGTGAAAGGAGCAGCATTTTAAAACACAGCACTATAAGAGGTGGATCAGCTTGCTGCAAAGCAGTGTCTCTTTCATACCTGCTTAGATAACTTACCAGCCATCAGCATTTCTGTGAAAAGTGCAGCCAGACCTAAGGCTGTTATGCCTGTGTCAACTTCAGAACCAGACACAGAAACAAGAGGAGTTTAGGTAATAAATTATACCAAATTTACAGGGCTGTGACAGGTTTCCTGTGACTTCTGAGACTTTTGATTAAATCCACCTACTTGTTATATTCAATAATATGCCAGTGAGGTGCACCCTCTGGGAGGTTTGTCTCGTTTCCCACGTTTTTAGGTAAGAAATGTCTAGCTGTTGTCTATTTGCCTGAATTTGTGCCTAATTTGTTCCAAGTGAAGTGCAAAATGCAGATGAAGACATTTAGTCATAACATGTAAAACAGGCAACACTGAAAACAAGTATTCATACAAGAAGAACAACAAAGGGACATGCAAACTACAACTTTTTCTAATCCCAAGTAGATAACAGTGCAAGAAAAGGAATATCTGAAACTGTAGTCTAAACCTCTTCAGATCTGACTTCCCCTGTGACTGATGTTCCTACAAATGATTTTTCTCTTGCTCTAGTCTTTAAAATTCTGTTACTTATTCTTTCTAAAACTGTTGTAATGTTAGAGCTGACAATGTTTCTTACAAGTTCCCTTTTTAGAATATAAATTTCAGAGAATTTTTTCCTTTATTCTGGCAGGTTTTTCCACCTTTGTTTTTGAATATTTCCAAATTATTTATATACTCAAGTATCAAAATAGCTTGCTTGATCCAGGTGGTTTCACAAGCTTGTTATTTAGATTTATTCAGGTTGTTCTTCCAAAATTTATATTTCGGTTAAAAATCTAGTTATGCTTGCTGCTTTACTTAAAATAAACCTTCTTGCGATGGTTTTTTTCCAAGGTTATTTTATATCATCAGTCCTCTGTATTTTCTCCATTTTTTCAAAGCTAGAGTACAAATATCATCATCTGTTCTGACTGAATTGGGGTCTATTTGATACAGAAAACTTACACATCTGAGAATTACTGCCCACCAGCACATTCATCTATCAAGACATAAGTGGGAAGTGAATATGTCACAGAATAATGCTGTCCCTGATCTCACAGACTTAATTATCCACTACATTTCTATCCACCTATAGAAAACATAGGGAATTAAACCTAAGGTTCATGGGAAGGGCAGCTTTTTTCATCCTTCTCCAAAATGTTTTTGTTCCCAATAGATCCTTTTTATTCCATGCTTTTGGTTTTTCCTTTCTTTGCCATTCTTTATATCATTCATGTATAATGGTACATCCACTCTCACTATATTTCCCCTTTCCAGGCAGAAATGGCATATAAGCTTCAACAATTTAATTCCAGGCGTGGTTTTCAATCAGCTCAACTCTAGAAAATTTGGAGAGATGGAAGACCTTGACAGACCACACTAGACTTTTACTGTCACATGACAACCCAGGTAATAATTTTCTAATTAATGAAAGCACACAAATTGTTTACTAGATATCTGTCACTGTACATGATTTTATCGAGATCAGGGGATCAAGGTTTTGCAGGGGATGTTTGGGTTTTTCAACCAAATTAAAGCCTACAGCCTGGTCAATAAAATCAAGACACAGAATCTAATAAAATTATACAGTGAGACCATATAAATAACATAAATTATGGAATGGTTTGGGTTGGAAAGGAATTTACAGGATTATCTAGTTCCCGCACCCCTGCCATGGTCAAGGACACTTTCCATCAGAAAGTGCCAAAATCAAAATATTTTACACAGTCTATGCTCTTTACATATATTGAAGGATCATTTATTTACTTTTGGTCATCACTAGTTGTATGGAATTTAATGTGGCCCCTTGAGGAAACTCTCTGTCAGTCAAGATGAGCAGATTAAGAAGATTATCTGTTCAAGTTTTTTGAAGAGAAATAAAGAACTGGAGGAGACGGGGGACAACAAACATGAAAAGTAAATCTTCCTTAAGCATTTTAATTGATATTTCTGATCATTCAATCAGTATGTTCAATTTCGTGAGTGATGCTCTTATGGAAATATTTTGTCTGCTGTTTCTTAAGATCGCAATGTTTCCAGCACTATTACAGTGTCAGTCCTTAATCATACCAGTAATCCATAATCCTTGAATTTTGTCATTTTTGTTCACCGCAAAAAGGTTTTCAGTTCGCAGCTGAAATTGTTCTTGGTATTTATGGATACAATTCTAGTTTGGTTTTAAATCATTTTTAATCTTCTTACCACTTCTGTTACTCTCCACATCAAACTACAACAGGATACTTATGCAGCAGCAAGGTTATCTATCCCTTTTTCTTGAAAATATTCTGATTGATTGTCCTACAGATTTCTGGTGTTTGAAAAAGTCGTTGTTTGCAAGATATAGTGACTTAGTTTGCCTTACTGGCTTTCAACTTGGCTGTAATAGACTTTCAAGTGATTCAAAATTTTCTGTGACACTGTAAATTAATTTACCTTAACTTCATTGGTTATGGCTAGATATTAGAAAATAGCACTGTATTTTTCCCAACCTGTTGAAATACATCATGCCAAGTTTGGATAAAATGACTTTTTTTTTTAAATGTTAGAACTTTGAAAGGAATAAAAGTAGTTTAAAAAATTGGTCACATATCTCAATGGACCTTTTCACAAAGCTATATTATATTTCAGTTTTACACACAAATCAAATCTGCTTACAAGTTGTTTGGCTTTCTGTGGTGGTAGCTAAAGTTTCAGCAGTGAGCACATCTATAAAACAGGAGTGGTTTTCTTGGGTTTTTAACATTTTCTTCAGCGGTCCATAATTTTCCATTTGATTCATCTTCTGTAATTGCATATTGATTTTGAATTTTATTAATATGTTACAATGGTTTTTTGTAATTTAGAGTAAAGCACCTTAGATAAAAGTATTTACATAGATAAGTTTCCTATCAGAGCAATTTGCAGACAATTTTCACAGTGCAGAAATCTTCCCTTTTATACAAAAGTAAATTTTGGCTGTTGAGTGCATATAAATATCTAGAAAATAAGTGGGTCTCACAAGCTTGTAAGTGGCTTATACATTGTGATATTTTTCAGGATACTTCTGCACACATCTCATTTCACATGCAAGTGAAGTGAGGACTGGAGGATTGTGTTTTACCTACAGTTGTTAGCATAATTGCCTTCAGTAAATCAGATTACTTGCTCCCTTCTCAAAGGAATACCAATTATCCAAATGTCTCTAATTAATGGCAAGACATGTCATTGCTAAAATAAGGTCCAGAGGAAAGAAAAAGAAACCCCAACAACAAAACACTTAACTAACCAACACGCTGAGAGTGACAAAGTCCAGGATGTATATTCAAATGTCATTCAACACAGTTCCACTCCCATTAAAAATGCTTTGAAAGGCACTCATCTCTGATGCTTCAACAATACACAATTCTAAAACTATTTTTGTCCAGAAATAGACAATCCAGTGGCTGGTTGACCCTGTGAAGGGAGAGCAGTAAAAGAATATGTGCTAGAAAGTATTTGATTTAAATATTAGGCTAAAATTACAGACCTGTGATTTCCTAGGGAGTTGTGCTTGGAAAAAACAGGTTGAATTATGTGGTTAAAGTAAGGCTTGTTAAACAGGCAGTAGCTAGGATTTGAATATTATTGTTGATTGAGATATTTTATTACCACATTGTTCTCTTGTACTGTGACTAAAGAAAAACAAACAGCATATATTTACACATGACCTAAATTTGTTCATGACTAATTATCAAATCTGCAATACAAAAGAGAAGGATAAAAAGAGGAAATGCATATAGAAAAATAATTTAACTTTTACAAGAAGCTATTAAATAAAACCTCCAGAAATCTATCCACTTTGATCAAATGACTGAGATCAAGACAAGAGCAAGAGACACCAGTTACAATTTTGATTCAGAATTCTTTTATCATCTGAAAGAAAACTCATTCCAGGGTGATATTCCTGATCATAAATATTTGATTTTTTAAAAACTTTTCCAATAGCGCATGAGATAGTTTCCTTTGTAGTATTCTACTGAGGCTATCAACCACAATATGCTTAGGATGTTAGAGTCTACTTAAAGTTTTGTTGCAATTCATAAGTAGTTTATTAGCTTATCTCAGTTTATGTAAGTGGGCTGAGTAGTAATGTATTAAGATAAAAATAAAAATCAGTGGAAAAACAACTCTATGGTATTCAACACTAGGCATTAAGTGATGAGTCATGTGATAGGTAAACTACATATAATTGTAAAGTCTTAAAGAACTTTTGTCTCAATTTTACACAACAAAACACTTCCTCTTTCATCAGTATTAATAAACATAAGGTGTTAGTCTTGTATATCTCCTTCCAGATGAGTTACTGATCATCACTTCATCATCAGTTCACTTTTGGCTGGAGCATGAGTCTTTTCCAGTTAGTTTTCTTAGCTGGTGGGTCACACAAAAGTAACTAAGGTACAAACCAGACCTTCCAGCCACTGCTTCCAGAAATAAAGACCACCCGAGTGTTCACCTCCAGCATAGGAATTTGCATAAGTTAGCAATGGCAATAATATGTATTCATCTTTAGGAACCCTGTATGAATTCATGGTAAGAAAAATGAAGCACACTTTTACAGGTATAAGTAATGTATCTGAGAAAAGGGTAACAGTTTGCACTGCCTTGCAGAGATGTTGCGAAGCTAACAGGAGAAAAAAGTTCATCCATTATATGAGAAAACTGATTGTAATTCCTCCTTATACTTCAAATGAAGAAAGGTCAAACTACGCACGGTATTTAAATGCAATGTCATGTATTACTTCAGACAAAATTGAAATGCCTAGCATGAATAAAACAGGTTTTGCCCTTAAGGGCAGTAAGAAAATATCACATATTGTTACTGTAAAAATTCGATTCATAAGAAAAATACTTTGTTCAATTTAAACAGACCATAATACACTGGCTAGATTTCCTTTTCTGTTCCCTCAAAGCAAAACACTGTCATTCTTATCCATGTCTCCTCTCGTTTAGGCCAAGGTTCTATATGTAAAGTAACTGAGCTTAAGAAGATGTCTCTAATTTCATTGGCTGTGTTGTGAAAACAAGGAAGTTCAAAAGCAAGTGTAAGCTCTTGTTAAACTCAATATTTATCTCATATTCTTCACACCCTATCCATTCTGTCTGCTCTTTAGCAAGATTTTTTCTTTTGACTTCTTAACTGAAGCTCCAACCATTGCAGGAGGCTGTCAAAATGCAAAATTACGGATCTGTAAGAAGTTCCGCCTTTGCTTTAATATGATTTTTATCTAGATTGGTCTGGAATTGCCTTCTCATCTCTGAGGTTTATAATTTCAAAAGGTCAGTGTTAAATTACAATATAGCTGATATGGATTTGTCAATGAATACTGTGGTTAGCAGCAGTTTCTCCACAGCTCAATGCATCAAAATAAAATAACATGCCTTATCAAGAGTAATTTGACCTGTGATTTGCCCTAACAGAGAAGAAAATTTAAACCAGAGAAAGTGTTTTCTTCCTCTCCCCAGAAATAAAACAACGTAATTCTATTTGTTGCCACAGTGCTGAAATCTCTCTTCTGCACTGAAGTAGTTCTAGGGTCCAAGATCATTAAATCAGTGGAAAAAAAAAAAAGGAAAAACATCAGACTATTTTGATAGTCTTAAAATAAGAGACATTGTTCCCAAAGACTGAAAGAATTTTCTTTACAACTTGTACCTGCCTGTGGCCATATGGGATTGTAAAGTTAGAATCTTTAAAGAACAAAATTTCTCATCTTCATCAAGCCTAGAATTAAGGAGTTGAGTAATTTTTTTTCAGGAGATCCAAGGAAAACTTCAGAACTCTGAACTAAGATTTCAGCTCCCTTATTTACTAATAAAAATTGCCAGGAAAGAGAAAAATCTCTATAACCATTCAACTACAGTTTTCTCCTAAATTTTTCATGTATGTGTCTGTGCAATGGGGAAAAAGGAAGGATAATGAAACTGTTCTCACAGAATGTAGAGGTGCTTTTTTTATCTTTTCAAGAGAGTTGTTTCCTTACATTACTGCATTACTGTATTAATTGTCTAATATCATTATTGAAGCCATACCTTATGTACAAAGAAATTGCCAATGGATCTCCACATAAAGAAAGGGTTTAGAAATTTAGAAAGGCCAGAATTGGAGGGGTTTTTGAAAAAAAATACTGCCCTATGTGAGTGCTTTATTGCTTGTAAGGTCATTAGAACTGCCCTTCCTAAGGCACATCTTAGATCAGATCAAGATATACTTGAAGAAGTCCAGATTATACCTTAACCATTATCAATTTATAAACTTAAAAACTGTCCCACAGCATTTTCCTTATATTCTAAGAAAGTGTGTTTTATGCCATTTAAAATCATACAGTGAGACCAGGAAAAAATACATTGCACAACGGAGAGTAGGCCCCAAAGCAGCAGGTGTGTTTCATTCCCCTTCATATAATTCATTCTGTATGAACAGACATGGTGATGAAAACCCTGCCAGACTGTGCTTACCTGCTTGTGTATGAATGAGCCCACCAGGCAAGCTGATCCTTTCAGAAAGGATCAGAAAGATGTCCTGCATATTCCTACCTCAAAGAGGTTTAATTTGCGGACCAACCCCCTCTTTGCCTTCAACTCACCAGTTTTAATATCTCTGGTCCATAAGTTTCACATTTTCTCATAGGATTAGCCTAAGAAGATATTTTTGAAAACTGGAAAGAAGAAATGTAGCTTTTAGTTCCTCTGCAAAAGGATTGTTTTTATGATCTGACATTCATGTAAGATGTTCATGTATCCATGATAGCTGCTGATACTGCCATGCCAAGGCCATAAATTCAAGTTGCTTGCTATCTTCCTAATGTTCTAAAATGCTGCCCCAGTTACACACAGACCAAAAAAAAAAACAAACCAAAAAAAAAAAAAAAACCCACCAAAAACACCAACCAAACCCCAATATGTGCAATATGTGCACTTCATTACTTTGCATCTGTGAATTATATAAGAGGCCAGTCCTTAGCCTCTTGTTCCACTGGTCCCTCTGGCAAAATGATAAAATTTGTATTATACATTCATGTGTACAGCAACAACTGGTGTCCACCCACAAACATATCTTTATGAAACAACCTCATCTGATAATCCAATTCATTTTTCTGGACTAATCTAAAGTTTATAATCTTCCAAAAATAATTATCACTTATATTCTTAAATATGTTTGTACAATTCAGGATTCAAAGGCTTTTATTTGACTTTGAGCAGAGAATCTGTCTTCTGTAACTGTTAGTGCAGCCAGATTTCCAGCTCTGGGTGCAAAAATCACACTTTTGGTGCCCAAATTATCTTTCAGGCCAAATGTGTTGACTTGATACCACTGTTCAAAAAAGCCCAGTGCAGTGTCTGTGTGCAGGTCAAGCCTCTGTCTTATCACCCACTCTCTGACACAGACAGACCACTCACTCTTGTGATCCTAATGCTCTTCAGATATAGGGACTTTAAAAGGTTCTGTAGTTCATCAAATCATAGCTGGTTTGAGTCATTAATGACAAAATGAAACAACAATTTAGTTCACTCTGATAATGTAAAAATGTGAGTTGCCTGGATGGATTAGTGACATGCTTTGTTATGTTGCAGTAACGTGATAATCATCATTATTTTAGCTTGAAGTGCTGCAACTTCTGGTCATTCTAGGTATGCTGAATAACTGGTGTAAACCATAATGTGATCATTTAAAGCAGCTCATATGTTTGCTTCAGATTCTTAATGAAGTAGATCACTTGCAGCATTTTGTCAGCTATATATGCACTAGAAAATAAAGTAAATGAAAAAGTGGACTGATTTATGCTGTGTTGCTTTTTCTACAAAGAGCAAACTAAGCAAAACAGTGTATTTGATGTTTGGCAAAATAATAAAACTTTTTCTGTGTATGTAAACAATGCTTTTGTGAAATCTTGTAATGGCAAACATTAAACAACAAAATTGAATTCAGTCCCCAGAACATCTGCCAAAATGACCATAATTTCCCACAACTGTGGAAATATATTTTGCTGCATGATTTAATCTCAGATCCACCTAATGGAGGTTAGTCAAATTTATTATTTGTTCAGCCTATACCTTTTCTAAGAGGAAATACATTAAAAGTTTGGAAATTTGACTTTTTCTTATGTCTCATCTTACTTATTTTCCTAGTATGACTGATCATCCTATTATTAAATTGAATTTATTGAATTTTAAACAAAAGGCAAATTTAAAAATTAACCTGTGTGTCATTTCAAAAGTTAAAGGCAATTTTAAAATCATTTTAATAAGGAGAGTCTTTTAAATTTTCTTCAAGACAACTGCAAGTAATTTCATTGCAGTGTGTGCAAAGTTCCTAATGAGATTAATGGAAGTTTGCTTCTAATTTTTCCACTTTTCACCAATTCCCAAGGGAACTTTAAAAGACTTGTTACTTGACAAGAACATATAAGAAAATAATATCCCTTAGAATGAGCCAGCATCACTACTCAGTAATCTGAAAATCAATTAGTATATCTTTGCCAAAACTGCAGAGAGGGGCAAAACTGGTATTAACCCAATGCTAATTTATACTGACATGTTTTTTGCCTGTTGCCTCTTATATATTCCAAGAAAAAGTTATCCCACTTTCTTTTATCATAGCATATCATAGCATAATCCTATGAAAATGTTTCACCTTCATATAATGTCAGTAGGCATATCAACCAGCATTTTGGAAAAGCTGGCCAGCAAGATGACTGGTTCACAATACATGAATTAACTTTAATTTCCAGAATGTAGAATTGTTGGAATAAACAAACTTGCCCATGCAATTGTTGCTTGAGTTTAGTCTGGTTTTCCCTATTCAGAAACAAAGATTCAAGCAAGAGTATGAATATTTATCATTCTCTGGCCTTATGTGAGCTGGGGATAAGCCCTTTGCTGGAGCAGAAGGGAGCTCCAGTTTGCAGCCCTGGCTTTTCTAGGCTTAAATTCTGCCCTCCCAAAAGAAAGGGGTGAGCACAGAAAAGGAAACCTCAAATATTTGTGGCTGAAATAGGGTTATTATTCTCTAAGTATAAACACCAATTTTGTGCTGGAGAACTGGGAAAACAGGTCTGATTGCATGCATATGAGAAAAAAAGTGTGCATGGCCTGTTTTCCCGAATCTAAATCTTACGAGAATTTTTTCTTCAAGTTTTAATAATAAAGAGATTTAAAATATTGCCAGATGAAAAATTCTTTTACCTTGAAAATGAACAGTTAATTAAAAACTTGCTAAGATTTTAGTAATCTCATGCTACTCAACATCACAGCCATCAGACTGTGTGGGCACATTAAACAATAGGACATCTGGAGATGTGAACACAAAAATGCTTTACACTGGTGCCAGGGTTTGCCTCAATTAGCTTTTGTCTAAAACAGGTCTTGTGCATTTGCTTTTTCTCCCAGGATCTGACTGAATGAGTCAAATCATTACTCATTGAATCTGTCAGAGTGACTGGGCACAGACACCTACCAAAACCATTCCCAGGGTACAGGTGCACAAGGAAAACTTTCTACGTCAAGGAAGCACAAGTGAAAAAACAGACACATCATGTGGAAGGCCCTTAGCTAGTAATTTCAGAAAGAGAAATTAGGACTCAGAGGAATAGCAGAGAGGTTTCAGGAGCTCAGCCTCTGTTTAGTAATCAGATTAAATTGCATTTGGAAGCAGACCCACTCTTAACTATGTGCAGCATGTAGTCAAAGGAATGGTTCCTCTGTCAAAGCTGATTAAAACAATGATTTTCAAACAAAATAACATATAATGGAGCAATTTCATATGAAAATGAAAGCAAGAACTGTGTCAGTAATATTCCCCACAATCATGATTCAGAGGATAATGTTAATGAGAAAGTTGTATACATAGGGACAACATTCTGCATGGCTGAAAATGGAACCAGACTGGGACAAGATAATTTCTTTTAAAAGAGATCTGAGCTAGAGGCAAAATCAATTTTACCATTTTAGACTTATACAGGGTCTGCACAGGGATACTGTGTTGTGTTTCTGTTCCTTGACAATGGAAAATATGAGAGGGAACTCAAAAGAGACAAATCCCTGCCTTTATTGGGAAAGATCAAAATGAAAACTAAAAACAGAATACCAGGTGATGTAAGATGGCATGTGCAGCAATGAAGCCATGAGAATTAATATTTCCACCACCCTGAATGACATAAGTATCTAAAGTAGGTTAATTTTTGAACTTTTAAAATCAGAAATTTTAAACCTTTCGGAAACAGTTGTGACAGTTGTAGATAGCTTTTCTAAGCAGAAGTTCTGATCAAATAAGAATCATCTTGGTAAAAATGTTATTTTCCTCTTACTGCAAGTAAGGGAAGTGAAGCCTCATTTCATATTTGGCCTGTTTCAGATGGTTATTTAATAATTATCTTAAGACAAAGCCTAATAGAGGTCTGTTTCCTTTATAATCTCTTTTCTTTGTCTGATTCTCCTGCCTTTTACGAATATATGTGTATACCTATGTGTGTGGGTACACATATATATGTACATGCATACATATATGTAGAAATATACATACAGCATCATCAGTGACAGTGAGTCAGTGCTGTCTCTGAAGAGGGGCTTTCAGCCATATCAAACAGAAAACCCTCACAGCTGTGGGATATTTTAATCCTGAAAACTAGGAAGAATTGCTGTTTGGGTGTTCTCTGAAATACTTTGGTGGCTCAACTAGAGATGCTGGAAACCATCATTTTAAAGTTTAATATCTATTGTGGGAGTTAGAAATAACTTGGGCATTGCCTTAAGCATGGCATTTAGTACCTAGCATGATTTTTTGATCAAGTTCCCCTATTGCACAAAGGAATAATAGACTTCCTAATGCACTTCAGCTTTGTGTCAATAAAGTGTTAAGAGGTGATACAAACAGATTATGTGACAACTGGAGATAAATAAACTGAGACTAATACTGCAAGAATTCTGAAAATAGCTTTGTTACACACTTAAAAGGAAATGTCAGAAATTAATATTGAATTAAACACTTAAAAGATAGGGCTCTCAATACATGATATTATTGGATCCATAGTATTGCACAGTACAGTAAATCAGTATTCATGGGAAATTACTAGTCTGAGTAGCAATGGACAGGAATGGTTTGAACATATCCCCCAAAACAGAAGAAAACTATGATGGTCTGTAAAGAAACCACCAAAGAAACTGTGAAAATGCAGAGATTCATCCACAGCAGAATTTTCAAGAGACACCCTCTGCGTCAAAAATGTTCCAGGTTACTTTATTATTAGAAGATCCCTGGGGTTAGTGGGATAACTAATCCATGGCCTCTTCACTTTCCTAAAAGCCCAAATAGCAAAAGAAAACAGCACACAAAAAGGAAAGGAAAGAGTGTAAGAAGAACAGTGGAGCTAGAAGTTTAAAATAGCCAGGTTAAAAAAAAAGAGGGCTGAATCTGATGTGTGTTTTTTCTTAGTTGCATTTCCTTTGTAGCTGAAACTCAGTGAAAGCTTGTAGAGAATGATATTTTCTGAATTTCAAAGCCATGTGTTGGTACTTTTTGTGTCTGTTTCAAGGAATGGCTAAAATAAAATCAGTAGGTTTAAATGTAATTAATTGTATCTTGTCCTTTTCTCAAAGAGGTAATTCCAACTATTGCAAATGCAATAGAGAGTCCCAGCTGATTTTCTCTAGGAAAAGTTTTTGCGACCCAAGCTAACATTACAAAAGATACTATTACTCCTCTTAAGAAAGTGAAAAAGAACTGTTCAATTTGGCTTGGTTTTACCTGACTTTTATAGAAATCCAAACTATCCTACCTTGCTAAGCTGTGTACAGTAACCCAGCGAAGTTTGTACCATCACTGGATCACAGTTTGGTTTCCCAGGGCAATACAGGTAGTATTTGAGATGAAGCTATATATTACCAGTGCTGTCCTTCTCAGAGGCATGAATTTTGGATTTTTTCTTGTAATCTCATTGAAAACTCCTAAAAAAAAGGGAAAGCTTTCTGTACCTAGTGAAGAAAGAAAAGACTGCATGCAGGTCACTTAAAAGGTGTGTTTCCTTTAAGGCTATATCATCATCAGGAGGTAGAGAAAACCAAGGCAGCAAAATACATGATTTCAACTATATCAGTGGCTCAAGAGAGGCTTCCTTTAAATAGGTATCAGTCCAGCACTGTCCTCCATGTATGAAGCCTTTATCTAGAAACACATACTCCTACTTTATCTAGATTCAGAGAAGCCTTTGTTATAGACCCTTTGTAATGAAAGAGTAAAACAAATAAAGGCAAATTTGTCAATGCCAAGAGAATCTAAATTAGAAATACTTTTGGAGGAAAAAAACAAATACAAGAAAGGTATTTCACAGATGTCTATAATCTGTCCCAAGCAGTAGCTCTTTTCATGGTGAAAATAATATTTTTTTTCCTGGCCTTCCCAATGTTAAAATTTGTTTATTATATTTTATACTTATGTTATTTCTTTTGAGCAAAGAGTATATTTGTTAACTTGAGAAAAATCAAACAACATGGAAAAGCTTGATAGTAACTAAAAATTCACCTATACAGAAAATAGGCAATAGGGCAGCTGGAAAGCAAGAGTGAATATGCAGTCAAAATAAATGAGTTTGCAAAATATGCAAAAAATCAATTGAGTTGCTTTTTGATTTGCAATGGACCTCACAGAATTCTAGAGAGGGTAACTTAAAATGGAGTTGGTAGGATGCAGGGATCAAAAATAATGAGATTTAACAGAAGATTTATCCCATCCATCTCTCAATCCCAGACTTACAACAGCTTTTTGTTTACCTAACCTTTTACACTGCAATTTTGCTTTTGTAAAATGGGAATGATGACACTTGGACCCTGTCTTTCTCTCCCTTTTCTATCCACTTCTTCTCTTCAGAGAATATACTCTTTAGAGCCGGGGTTATCTCTATTGTCATCCACTTACAACACCCAGCATGATAGGTGGCTGGTTTGGGTGCAGTGATTTTAGCATTACTGCTGCAAACAGATGCAGTGACAGAAATGGTCCTGCCCTCCCAGACAGGGAGGCCCAGATTGTGAAGCATTGTGAGAGTGGGTGCTGGAGGTACTCCTTATGCAAGTCTAATTAGTGATTGAATTGTCTGTAATCATTACAGGCACGTGGATAATTGTGATGGTGCTGCCTTTATTCTACAGAAATGAGGAAACCTCACAAATCTTATGAGTTTTAAAGGTTAAAAATTATTTACCAGTGCATAGGTAGGCTGTGTTCCTGGTCTATAGCCTCCACCTATTTAATTTATTATTATGGTAACATCACGTGAGCAGTACAAGTTAGACAAGATGTTGTGAGTCCTTCCTACATGACCAGGCTCTCTACAAAATGAAATCCAGGTGCCATGCCTCAGGTCACCCTGAAATTCAGAGACTGTCCAGAGATATGCATAAAGCTTGAAATTATGGGTATGCGTCAGACTCAGTAATTGATCTGCAATGCAAACTTCCCACAACACACCTTCTTAGTTCCCACAGTGCCAAATGACTGTGATCAGGTCCCAGCATGAGGCTTGAGGACACTTCCAGCATTCCACTCCCCTCACATTCTGTCTGGTTCTCAAACCTCCACCCAAAGCTCACAATTGTCTGTGGCAGCCTGGCACTGTTTGACAGACCATGTGCAGTTGAATTTCCTGCCACCTAAACCGAGGCTGTTGTAAAGTGAGATCACACACCCCAAAGTGAGCAGTTGCAGCCCACTTTGATAGCAAAAGCCTTCTCAGAATACCCTGTATCAAACCTTAACACACAAACTGTCTCATCTCTGAGAGATGCATAACAAAATTTACAACCAAGTATTTTTAGATGAGTTTTAATCAGTTTTGAAAATGACCGATACAATAAATCTGTTGGAAAAACCGTGCATTTGAAAAAGAATCCAGGTAGAATTTGGAGATTACATTTTATGTAAATTGTGTATGTAATAGAGATAGTAAATTAGGTGCTTGGTTATTGGATTTCGTTTTGGTAAAAAGTATTTAGAACAAAGTACTTATTACTCTTTAATTGACATGATATAGGCACTATTGTCTTATGAGAGAGTTAGAAAAAAAATGATAAAAAATGCATTATTGTTACAGCTGCATAGAGGATTATTTGCACGCAAAATCATAACCAATATTTGGTTGTGTTTCAGTTTTACTCTCAAATAATTTATATGGTGATTCATTTTCACTGTTCCACCTCATTAATAGTAAAAAGGAAGATTACTAAAAAAGAATCATATTTCTGCCTGGAAAAGAAGTATTTCATACAAACTGTTGACAAAGGCTGTAGAGAAATCCACAGTCTCATTTTTTTTTCAGAGTAATCACACTTAAGATGCCACTTGTGTTCTCTTGCCTCCAGTGTGATTTGAGTGGAGTGGTGATGGATGATAAGACAAATTTTGTGACGTTCAGACTCACTCTGTACCACAAAAGATACCAAATGCACTTAAGATGACAGCAACAGAGTCTTCTCAGACATGCTGAAACAAAACCATCTACAGGGTCTTCCAATTTTTAAACATGAGGGATCTACAAGTGATTTTAAAAACACCTATTTCCTGTACCAATATGTGCAAAAAATATGTGTATACACATAGAGAGTATGAGAATGTAAGCTTCTAATAAATATTTTACACATTTTCAGCTATAATATTTTCAAGAACATTTTAAATTAATTTTAAAAAATTGATTACTAAAAAAGGAATAAATTGACTAATAGACAGGTTATTGGGGTTTTTTAGCTGACTGGTTTTTTTTTCAGGACAGGAAACCTAGCTTTGAGCTGGGATGACATTCAAGTTCTCATATTGAAAATCACATTTTGAGAAGTCAGCATGAGATCATCTGCCACTGGTGTCCTACAGTCACATAAGGAAGCACTAAGACCCAGGACAAAATATGTTTGATGCACCAGAAATGAGTCAGTAGTGGGTGGTCTGTTATTTAGGCACTGAAACAACAGCAGAAATACACTGCCATGAATGGAGTCAGTCAGACTTCTCACAGGGATCATTTCAGGTGCTTTTCAGTACTCAGCAGACATTCTCTTTTATTTGAAAGCATCTCACAGAGATGATGATGAAGAAATGTTAATCTTCATGAGCCTTGCAGCTGTGGTCAGAGTCCCTCCCTTCCAGGTTCTTTCAGTTTAGTAGAGATTTAGCATGAAGACCTCTACTTTCCTTCCCACTCTTGTTTCGAGTGGGGCTTGGAGCCCCTGTATCATGCAGGAATAAAGATTATGGGGCAAATCTGAGGATATTGGGCTGCATTATTTTCAAAGTACAGATCACCACAAAGTTCTGACTTCAATAGAAATAATAAAATATAATCATAAAAATAGTAATTAATAATGTATGATAGAAAATATAATAAATATCCTCCCTTGATACAGTCCAATATGCCATACATAGTTCAAATCAAGGCTGATGTGTAAGGTTGAACAGAACCACAGTAGGGTCATTGATCCAACCTCCCTGCTCAAGCAGGGTCATCAGAGAGCACATTTCACAGAATTGCATCCAGACAGTTCCTGAGTATCTTCAGTGAGGAAGACTCCAAAATCTCTCTGGGCAACCTGTAATCCACATAGGTTGGCTGTAATGAGAGATTAAGAGATCTAGATGACCGGATCCTCTCCACAATAATGCCTGAGATAAAACAAAACTGATGGATCTTAGCCTCAATATATCTAAAATTTCAACTTGTGAGGCTCCTTTGCAAAAGATCTGTGCTTGCCTCCAGATATCCTGCACCAAGGATGCCCTTAATCAGCTAGGACTCAGGGCAGTGCCATCACTTTATATAAAAGCAGGGAAAGGATGATGAGATTTTCACACTGTGGTATGAATTTTACCAGTTGACTTCTCAATGAAGATGCTGTCAAGTTTCAAAGATTACCTCTTCCAAACACCCCTTAGATGTGAGTGGGTCCAGCAGGCCCAGCTGCAGTGTGCTAGAACAAAGGTTTGTGAGATTTAACAGCCCCTTCATTTTTACAGTTGCTGGATATAAACTGCATAAAAACATCTGTCTGGTCTCTGCACTTGTGTTAACAGAGTTTTGTTAGACAGTTTATGATCTAAAAGATAATCCCAGTTTGGAATAAGATAACTTGGGAAATGTTTTATTCACAGATGAATGATGTTTGCAGTCTCTTGGAAGTCACAGATCTGGGATTGTTCGTGTATCCTGATTTCATTCCCACTAAAAAGCCTGATAACTGTTGCAGGAGGATAAGCGGCTCCTGAGAAAAGAGTTACACCAGTGCTTACACATGTAGACAAGATCAATTACTTCTGTGCATCAGAGTCAAGTAACACAGTCCATCTTTAGTTTAAAAGTGGGTAGCAACCTTATTTCTGTTCTTGTTTCTGATTTACCGGTGGTTACCAGAGTCTTTTTTAGTTTAGATTTGGAAGTGCAGTAAGTCCCCCAGCAAGCATTGAAAAATATCCAAGATACCAAAAACTATCCAAGAAAATATACCCAAAATATATCCAAATATATCCAACTAAGAACAATATTAGCTTATAGCTCAAAGGCATTTTAAGGTACTAGAAGCTTTTCCTCCAGCTCTTGGTGGTGGTGGTGTGGCTGACTTCAAACCACACACCTCCCAGGAATGTTTAGTCCAGAGGACCATACTAAACTTAAACTTGCCAAAAAGTATTCTGCTTTGGTATAAGGGCACAAACTGACTGCTTTGATATACTGATCTGTTCCCTCTGTGCCCAATTACTTGCTCATAAATGGATAGTAGAGGAGAAACTCCTTCAGGAAACCTTGGCTGCCTGTTGCTCACTATATAAACCATACCATAAAACTGGAAGGACTGGTAGAAATGTGTGCTGCCACCACACCTTGGGTTCACCAGCTGCAAGTTGCTGGCCATGTCACATTCTAATGAAGAATGCATCTCTCCACTTCCTGAAAAGAAGTGAGATTGGAGCAGAAAGGCCGTGTAGTTTTTCTGGCAAATATATATCAGTGACGAGTGTGACTCAGGCGGTTTTAACCAGCCTGGGTACTGACAGGAAGCTAGATGTGGCAGCTGAGAAATTACATTTAAGGTATTCATTCACTAGCACTGGGGCTGACATGTAAGTAGATATGACCTTAAAGGAATGATGTGAAAAATGTGATTATGGACTGTGTTTTATAAATTATGTCTGCCACAGTGAGTAATGGAAGATTCACAGTGGGAGCCACAGAAATTATTATCTGGTACAGCAGATGTTTAAGTGAAAGAAAGATACAGAAAACCTTATCGTGGAATAGCCTGCCCAAAGGGAAAATTTCTTTTCCTCTCTCAATAATTTCTGCTATAGTCTTATGCCTCAAACTAAAGGAGTATCATTACTTTATAGTTCCACATTCTTTACACACGACTGCATGCCTAGTTGCATATAGAACTGTTGGAGTCATTCTTACGCAGACAAGGGAGCTGATCTCAGGAATGTATGTTGACAATGGATTCCAGAAATAATTGATGTGCTGTGCCAAAATCAGAAATGGGCCTGGTTCTGAAACATAGATGAAGGCATACTGAGCTCTTTCTTGTGTCTCAAAAGAAGCAGAAAGTGCACAGCTAGAAGTCCTCTCTATTTCAGTCTTCACTTCAAAAATCCAAAGAACTGCTGTGTCTTGGAAAAGGAACTGATGTGATGGCTGCCAAGATACTTTCTCAAGCTACAGTTTTTCATCAGGTTTCACTCTTATTTTGATACCCACAGGACATAAAAAAATTATCGATTTATATTGGGAAAAAGACTTCTGGTTTTGTTATGTTGTAGGATTCAGTGGGTAATCCCTAGGATATAAAATGTATTTTTCTTTACTGCTAATCTTACTGTGTAACATAGGTTAGGTTAGTCTGTACCTATGGTTCGTGCTCCCCGGTAAAGGTTTAGCTGTTATAAAATAGTTTTAATACCAATTAATCCACACTTTTAAGAAAAATTTAAAATATTCAGGAAGATTTTAATGAATTTTGGACTCAGTGATCTCCAAATATTTTGTTACCTGTGTGTAACTACAGGAGGGACATGAGGAATCTTCCTGTGACTAGAAGCAGTGAGGAAATCACTGCATATTTTTCCCAAACATCAAAATAATACATGCAAATCTAATGAAAGTCAAATTTGAGAGGCAAAATCCCAAATCCTTGTGACCACCTTTAAATTAAGGCAGCTCAAGGAGAGAATCTTTATTCTGTGATATGATCCTATGATTTATATATTTCTTCTTTGGTTAATATATGTTGTCTTGCACATCCTGAAAAAGTCTGCTAAATTTTGCAATCCCTCTACCTTGGGGGTCCAGTATTTGAATCTTTCCAGCTGCCTATTATACACTTTGGATTACATTGTATGTTTTTTAATCTTGGAAAGGTGCTTTTGACCACAAGCTGGAAAATGTAGTAGAGAACATCCAGTAACTGAAAACAGTAACAGAAGTTTGATATAACATTTCCTTTACTTACAGAAATTCAAGGTTATTCAGGTGTATAAAACATACTTTTTGTCCCAAAGGCTTTAAATATTTTGTCCCAGCTCTTCAGCACTGCATAAGTATTGCTTATTAGACGCTTAATGTGATTGATTATTCTTAAGATAAATTAGAAGTAAATATAATTTAAGATTAAATTGAATAAATGTAATTAGATTAATTAAATAGTTATCCAAATAACAGGTGAAAACTGAATACAAAACATTTTATAGTACATATCACGATTATTACTAAATTTTTTGTATAAACTATATTTTAAGTTACTACTCAACTTTAATTTAATTTCAAAATTACTAATTGTAAATGGACTCCTTATTAAAATGTATTAAGACTGAAAATTAATTTCATTTTCACCCATAGTATTTCACTATTTCTTCCTTGAAAATTATTGTCTGTGTTAAAACCTAGCACTGTTACCTAGTGTAGTGTTTTGCAAAATTTCAATGCCCTAAATTATCTCCTGTCACAACTATGTAGAGTGGAACCAAAGCACTTTTGAGTCAGAGGTCTTCATTTAACTCAATAGGGACTGAACAAATATAAGTCCAAGTAGTAGGATTTTCTGCATTTACAACTAAAAAATAAAAAAATAATTTCAATAAATAATTTCAAATTATTTTTCAAAATATTAAATGAGTTTTCAGATTACATTCTAGAATGGATTTTTTTTTAAATGAAGTTTGTTTGGTCACTCATTCTCATTTAGCCAACAGTTTTTCCTGAGAGTTTCCACATACTAAACTTTGAAAGTCATTATGCAAATGTAAGGACTCACAGGATTTGTTTAGTCCTCCTTTTTAGCAAGAACAAAATATCTTCAGGACTTGTAATTATTGAGAAATATCAGCAATTGCAATTCCCTTCACTTCTAAAGCAATATAATCCAATATCTGCTTACTTTATAATTATGGTAGCAATCGCTGGGTGCTTTGTTTTATTTATTCAGTTCCACCGTATTTTAGTGTATGTTTTATTAAAGAGCAAAATAATTAATGCTTTTTCACTAATGAACTGAACCCACTAAACGTTTTTAATTTATCATTTCAGAATTTGAAAAACAAGAAACTCTTCAAATTTTAATTGCTATTTTTCTTTTAAAGTGCATTTACAAAGGGAAAGTTCTACAAAAGCAGAGAACACATCCTTCATTGTTGTAACCAGCCATTTCTTACAGATACACCAACTTGCATATTCAGAAATAAAATTCCTGGAAAGCATGTTCAAAACATCTTAGAATCTGTGGATTTTGGTTTGGTTTGGGGTCTTTTTAACAGTAGGTTTCACTAACATTTGTTATTAAGTCGCTGAGACTGCAGTGCATTGTAAATCTTCCACAACACGCTGTAGGTGAGAGACCATTTGTGTTCCATAGTAGGGAGGGAGTCAGCCAAATTCTTTACTCAAGAGTTCAACTGCTTGTGTCCTTTACAGAAATTTTGGGGTCCAGTAGGCATTCCTCCTGGTAGATTTTCACATCTATGTTTACATTCAGCATGTCTGACCTCCTGAGTGACAAGGCCAGGTATCCTTTTCTTTATTACTTGACATCTGTTTTTTAGATATCAACAGTGTCTAAAGAAATACTTTTGGTCTATATTCTCATGGCGCTATGAGAAGAAAAAGAATAGCAGAAATGAAAGAGCTGAGATGCTTCAAGTAACGTCAATAATTTATGGAGGGAAAAAAAACTACATTTGTTGAGTCTAGACACAGTAGGAAGTTTTGTCAGATACAGAGAAGAGGAAAAACAGATTTCGTGGCTTTATACATAAAACTGATTTCATGAGAATTTGTTTTTAACAACATTCCATTTAAATGGATGTCCAGTTGCTTACTTTTGCATATGCAACTCACAGCAGCTTGTTGAAAAGCTTTCAGAAGTCAGCCAAGAGGTAATCCTCTCAATGGGAATTAGGAGACACACACCTAAGCTCAAGTATTTGTTAAACTGGAGATGCCTCTGAAAATCTAAAAAGCAGTTTCCCTGCCCTAATGCAAGACATATATCTGTGTTCACACACACAATCTGAATCTCCAATCTTCATGCTTGTGACTGCATCACTGTTCAACCTATAAATAACATGAATACATTCTGATTTTCAATTAATAATAAAAGGAAAAATGCCTTTATGAAACAGTATCACAAGTGGGTAAAGTTTGTCACATAAAATTACAGAATTTAACATGTTTTTATAAATGTGTTATTCTCACTAAAATTACGTTACCTGTTCTCAATAGAAAGCAACAAAATAAATAACACAGCCATATCTTATGAATAAGAAGGGAACTAATGAATATGTACCGATCATGAATTTGAAATTCATTAAAAATTCAATTTTTCAAATTCATGAAAAAAATCTTAAAAGAAAATAACTCAGGGCTTCAAAAGTGACATTATTATTATTATTATGTATAGTTTGTAAATTAGCATGGCTTAACTGTTGATAAATTTAGCCGATTTTATTTTTAAATAATTAGTATTTTTACTTCTAAGAAAAGGTACAAAACTTGAGAGAGCAGCACCCTCCATGGCCAATGGCATAATAATGCTTGTGAGACACACTATGGTAACCCATTTTTTCACACGGGGAAAGGCACCTTAGCTGTGAAGCTCCCAACTCATGGAACTTCCTGGGTATGAATCTTGCTTTGGATGTGAAGATGTAACACAAAAGAAGATTTTTTTTTACAGTACATGTACCCATGTACCACTGGCTATACACTATCACAGTACTGCTGAGCTCACCTCTTAGGGATTTTTTCACTGTCTCACTGCTTTTGTCTGCCTTCTTTTGCTTCATCCCAACACTTATTCCTACTAGAATAAAATCCATCTTCTCAGTTATTCTCAGCTCAATATCACCAGCTATTACCAGAAGCTGTACAAAACATGACTTTTAGGTCAATTTTTTTGAAAGTATATGCTCAACCCTAAATCTTCCAGGGTAATTCACCACCCACATGACATCATTGCTTGCACCACAGATCATTTTTATCCTTCATCTTTCACTTTAACATTAACAGACTACAGAGAAACAATGGCAAAATTTCCACTGACCACAGTCAGGGTTATGAGCAGTCGATTGCCTGTTGACTAATTGTACAATTGCTAATTGTATTGGGTCTGTGTGGAAAGGTTTTAGCTTCAGGTTTGGCTGCTGTGCAGAGCTATGAGAAGTTTTCCTTATGGTCACTGGAGCCAATGCCAGCTGGCCTGCCCACTGGCCAAGGCCCATCAGCAATGGTGGTAACATCTCTGGGGTAACAGAGTTAAGAAGGGGGAAAAAAACCTGCACAAAAGTAAGGGTAGCAGGAGAGGAGAGAGAAAGAGCCCTGCAGACACCAAGGTCAGTGAAAAAGGAGGGGGAAAAGATGTCCCAGAACCAGACAGGTTCCCCCGCAGCCCATGGTGCAGACCATGGTGAGGCAGGATGTTCCCCTGCAGCCCATGGAAGTCCACCATGAAGCAGAGATCCACCTGCAGTCCATGGAGGACCCCACACTGGAGCAGGTAGGTGCCTGAAGGTGGCTATGACCCCATGGGAAGCTGGCATTGGAGCAGGTCCTGGCAGGATCTGTGGACCCATGGAGAGAGAAACCCACACAGGAGCAGGTTTGCTGGCAGGACTTGGGACCCCATGGGGACCCATCCTTGAGAAGGCTGTGCCTAAAGGACTGCACCCCAGGGAAGGGACCCATGCTGGAGCAGGGGCAGTGTGAGGAGTCCTGACCCAGAAGAGGAAGGAATGGCACAAACAATATGTGACAAATAGTTTGCATCTCCCATTCCCCATTGCCTTACATTGTGGGGGAAAAGGAGGGAGAGAAAACAGGGAGTGAAGGAAAGTCTATCAAGAAGGGAGATGTGGGTAAAAGGTGTTTTTTAGATTTGGCTTTATTATCCGACTCTAATTCGATTTGCAATAAATTAAATCAAGTTTTCCTCAAGTCAAGTCTGTCATGCCCGTGATGGTAACTGGGGAGTGATCTTTCCGTGCTCTTATCCTGACCAATGGGTTATTGTGTTTCCTCTCCCCCATGCTGAGGAGAAGAGTGATAGCACAGCTTTGATGGGCAGCTGACATCCAGCTAGGGTCGACGCAGCACAGTCTAAAATCATTAATATATTTCTGTAAGTGCTACACCTTAACTACAGGAATATTCATGCAAATGTGTCTATTAAATGGGGTTAGAGTCCCTTGTGATGGATTGATGATTCAATGCTCTCTACTTTTTGTACTCCTTCTTGGGGCATTCAGTGATCACATTTACTGTTTTCCTCCCCCTTAGTCCAAGTCCTCCCTCTTCTACTTTCCCACCATATTTTCTGTTTTACATTCTCATGCTTTTTCTGTTCATATTTCTCTGACTCCTTATGTTCCCACTTCTCTGTTCTAAAATTCTTGCCAGCTGTTATTTTTTAAGTTTTGTTGCCCTACTTCAGAACAGGAACAACATCAACACTCGAGGAGAGGTGAAGCTGAAAATATATTGTTTTGCTCCTGAGTGCTGTGGCATTAAAAAAGAATTATTAAGGTCTTCTCATTTATGCCAGCAGGGAAGTTCTTGGATATTTGGTACTTACCCATTTAAGGTAAGTGACATTTTAATATATATTTTCTCTTTCTTTGTCAGTTAGATAATTCTTCCTGTCCACTTTTTCTTCATTCTCTTTCTAAGGAAAGTCTAAGATCACCCATTTTATTTCCCAACTCTCCTTCTGTCTCCAGTTCTCCTTCTCTGGTCTTGAAAGAAATTTGCAAATGTAAGATGAACATCTCTCATCCATATCAAAGACCAAAAGTTACACCCTGTACCTAACAATGAAGTTATATCTCACAACATATATTGCACAAGAACATTTGTCCTGATTTAATCTATATTGCAGTAATTTCATTCTTAAAAGAAATTGTTGGTCTTTCTCATTTATTTCATATTGTTTAGCTTTTTGACATAAAACTAATTAGTGTAAAAATATTTCATTAAAAATATAACTGCCTGTCATTTAAATTGATGTGAACAGGGACACAGTATTTAAAATAATCCTGTGCTTTGTTCCATGCAGTGATCTGATGCCTCATTAGAGTGAGCTTCTCATTGTGCCTCTGTGAATTCTTTGCAGTCTCATTATGCCAAACCAGGATCCATGAGGCCAAGATGAGGAGGACCCTGATATGCCAATCTCATTCTACTAGCATAGAAAAATACAACTCTTTCACCAAATATCTCACAGGGTTAAGAGAAACCCTTCTGCCCTCATGAAAATGGAGGAAGAAAAACATCACTGAAAGATTAAGTTCCAGTATTTAGAGTTTGTTATAGAACTGAGAGATCAAGTTCAGTGCCTGCTCTTCAGGTTGGAGTGGTTCAGAACACAGCGCTGAACTTCTCTTGAGAGAAAAGTCTGCATGGAAAATAAATGTATGTTTGGGGTTTTTTCACTCATCATCTGCATGAATTGAAAGGGAGATTTATAGGAGAAACTGTGGCTATCCTTCTCATAAGGTGCTGTACAGACTGCTCTAATTGGACCTGTGTTGAGCTGGAGGATCGACTACATGGCCTCTGGTGGTCCCTTCCAATCCTTCACATCATCCTGTGAACCTAACAAGTGCCGTATTCTCTGAGCAGAAGCTGAAAATATTTATTGGAAACACAGCCTTGTCTACATTGACACGATTTGTATTGCAATGTTCCTGCTATGGACCTGCTCTGAAGGCCATTAATTACCATTATGTTCAAACTACCTACTATGCAGAGTTAGCCTGTGAAGTCAAACTTGCACACCACTAACACTGTGAACCCTGCCTGTCACACAAACAATTCACCTTAGGGATGACTATCTAAAAGAGAATGCCCAGAAATACTTTGTGTTTCACCTCTATTCAGATTAGATATAGACATAGTCATGCACACTAACTGCAAGTTATATTTATTTCCTTTTGAATATAAGAATGAGATTTTAAAATTACCAAATTCAACATGCCAAAATTTGCTGTAAAGCAAATTTTTGTCCTTTACATTACAAGTAGATAGCCCCCCACAGCAAAGACTGAGACTAGCTTGTGTAGAATACTGTCATTCTCTTTTCATACAAGTTTTTAATATCTGAGCATAATGTCTGCTAGCTATCTACTGGAAAAGATTAGCTGCTGTTGGTTTAGATCTTTCCCAAACAGATGTAATTTCTTCTTTTTTTTTAATTAATATTTTCCTGATTTGTTTTCTAATTTAGTAGGCAGAATCTGTAAAGCATTTACTAAGTCTTCAAGCTATCGAATTTAGGACCTCTGTTTTGACCTCTTCTCTAAAATTGTTCTGGACGTAGTTACAGTGATGTTTTACTTTATATTCAGCAGTGGCTTTAGCTTTAAAAAAGATTATAGAAAGATAAAGTGAGTGAAATTGTGCTGCCAGAGGTTTGGACTATAACCAAATCTTTCAATCTTTATTAATTTACTATTTTATGGTCATAACTAATGGTGCAATGGGTGAGGAAAAGGAATAGTGAAAAAATAAGTAAGATTTATCTAAGAAATTAAATAGCTGTCCTAAAGACAGTTTAACTCTATGCTGTATGTTATGAAGAGAAGCAATGAAGCATGTTCTGCTTAAATATATATTCTGTAAGAAAAAGCTCTGTGGAATGCTGAAATTTCAGAGATGGGGGAAAAATGATTGAAGATACTTCTCTTAGACATCTTGATTGACACACGAGAGTCAACAGTGATCTTATTCTGTGGAAATGAGACTCAAATCAATAAATGGTTGAAGTTCCACTCACAGATGTTTTATTCATGACAGGACAGCTGAGCACAAGGGCAGAGATGATGATCAATATTTCTAACATTGGAAGGTATTATATGTAAAGTAGAGGCACAATTCCTCACAGATCCCTGCTCACACTTACAGGCAAATACCAGTGTAAATTTTTCAGATGTTTTCCATTAAGCTGACACAGGGGAGCACAGATCAGTTTGTCACACTTGCCTCATTTATTTGGCAGCAAGAAGCTCCTGTGATAGAAGCATCATAACATTTTCCCTCATGTCTGAGCAATTGCCCAGGATACTTTGTGCAAAATCCCATCTGACAAGACAGCCTCTCTCACTGCTTCTCCAAATGAGAAGTTATATACCAGAGCACAATTGCTAGATCTAACTACAACAATGAAGCATTTTACAAGAAAAAAATTATATATCAGGAGTAACTTAATATATTGGGCATCGTGGGACTGTTAGCAATAATATATAACACCGTAGGTACCAAAAAAATGCAATGTTTAGTTAATAGGAGTGAGGCAGCACATTAAAATACAGTGCATATCATCTCGTGATAAACATGCTCTGCTTTCAAAGAGCTGCATGGAATTTTAATCAGGCAGCTACTAACACAGTGGGATCATGTTGTAAGGAGACATTTGACAGTCTTTGGGAAGAGGCAAGAATGTTATTAATTCATTTTTTTACTAAGATCATTGTCTCTTTACTGCCTCTATTGGGAAGAGAGTGAAAAAATTTTTGACTAATACAGAAAACTCAAGATAATACAGAACTCAAGGAATTTGCTAGTCAAGAGGATTATATTATTTTTGGAAAAGTGTTGGATCTGGAAAGTAGTTTGTGGGAACTGATTTAACTGGGAGTCTTCATACTGGGATTACTACAGGTTTAAAACTCTTCCTTTGGTTTACTAATTGATAAAATTTTTAAATTCATTATACAATTATATTATGTTCTATTATATTGTATAATGTTATATTACATTATACTATTATATTATACTATTATATTATTAGTTCAGTGTATTCCTCTCCTCTGGGAACACAAGAAGTTGGTAAATTAATCTCTTTATTACACCAAGTTCTTTCACAAAGTGGCAGGGTTGTAGTTACTTTTTCTGTTAAGGTCTTAATATAACCCATACTGTTAGATAGAGATTGTATATATACAACCCACAACTATTTTACTGTTTTATTTCAAGTCTGTTTTCAAACATTGCTACACCAGCTGGATTATAAAAATCACGGAGTCCTTAATTTTAGCCTCTAGAGGAACTATTTAATAGAAAAACAATTCTGTTATCAATGTCCTCTGGAAATATATGTATGAAGATTTCAAAAATAAACATCCTAAAAGCTCTTTAGAAAGTATTTTTAATAATCAATAAAGGATTAGAAATATATTTTTATCTTTATGATTGAGAAAGGAAGATTCCATTAAATCTCTGCCACTGTTGTGAAGGGAGACCTTCACACAATTCCCATGATACATTTTTCAGAAGTGGGATAAGATTGTTCATGATCCATATAGGACAGCAGTATACTATTAGCTATTTTTACCTCCTGACTAACAATAAATATAAAGTACTCTTAAATGGTCAGATAATGAAGAGCCATTGACAGCAAACAACACCTAAGAAAAACGTAGGAGAGTTTCAAATGCTTTACCTACTTTTGATATTACTTGGCTCCAGCTGTCACATAGGGATGTCACTGTGCTGAGCAGCCAGGATGCTCCTGAGGACATGACTGTATGCATGCCTTCATGCAATATGTAAAATCTTCTTAAAATTTTGTCCCAAATTTAAGATTTCTGTCTGAGTATGAGAAGTTTAAGTCCCATTAAATGGCAACGGGATGTGCATGCCAAACTCTTTCTTTTCCTTGTTTCCACAGCTTTAAAGTGACGACAATTTTTAGTACTTGCACTTTCCTTTCACTTGTTTCTGGTCTGGCATAAAGGAGTAGCTTTTTTCAGCCTTATAAATGCAGGCAAGGTCTTGTGAGACTTGCCAGGCTTTGCTTATAGGTATTCTACTACCCCATGGAACATGGAAACTGCAGCACTTTCACACTTGCAGTGCTACAACTTGAACAGTACAAGTACCTGGGCAAAATACCCTTGGAGAAGGATTAACTGGGGGCAGTTTGGATAAATGACAGCTTTAAACAGGATAAAACACCAGCTGGATCTTAGTGCTGATTCCATTGTGCTGTGAAATTGACTTCAGGAGAAACAAGTTACCATCAGTCTCAGTTAAGCTACAGTACAGGCATTTGCACAAACTTGAAATCACACAACAATTACTCAGTGCTCTGGAGCACTGATAATCCAACTGATAATCCATTTATCCACTGAAAATCCATTTATTATGTTCTATGAGTAAAACTGAGAAATACATGCACGATTCCCCAAAAAGTCATCCAAGGGAAAGACGAAAAGATTTTTATTGATACTCTTAGCAAAAACTGCATCCCCTCAATGCCCCAGAGGGTTACTGAAAAGTAAAATACAATATGCAGTGTCCACTCACAAATTTCCTCAAAATAAGCATTGGGAACACTTTAGCTCACTTCCAGGTATTCAGAATCTTATGAATAAGAAAAAAGGATTTGTGGATTTGTCTCACACTGAATTTATTCAGAACTCTTGTACTGGTATGTTGATTACCATTGCAAACTTTGAAGAATATTTCTCTTAAGCGATTTCATCTCTGCATCAATGTTAATTTTGAAATTATATAGAAATTATCCAAGTGTAGAGTACAGAAATTACCAGAGTAATATAAGCAAAGCAGTGCAAACAACTGTTTAAATTATTTTTAGATAATACACTTTTCCTTTCCTTTTCAGACATAAAAACTCTGCATAAAACATTAAGCACTTTTAAATTATTACTGTTCTCCTCTGCATAGTTCTAAACCTGAAGAACGGCTTTCAAGGAGACTGGCTGAAATACCTCAGTTTAATCAAAGCTCAAGAAAGCCATTTGTGTTAAGTTCCTTTTCCCATTTTTTGTTCTTTACACTCACTTATTGGATTTTATTTCAGATTAGATTTTAATGCATTTGGCAATACACCTTACAAAGCCCAGGAAATGGAAAGTGCTGGAAACAAACCAGCTACAGCTGTGGAATGAGTTTCCTGAGAATTTAGAACATGGAAGGATATGCTGCAAGATCCTGATTTCTATGGAAAATCTCACAGTTTCATTACTTTTAAAACGTTTAGTCAACTTCTCCAGCAGTTATACATCTACAACAAACAAACAAAATACAACATTCCTCTGCAGTAGCAGTGTTCTCAATTTTGCAAAAACTATCAAAATTAATTTTTTGTGATCAAACTTATTTGATCCAATTTATCCAACCTGAGACAGACCAAGCTCCACGCTCTCTTCTCTGCCAAAGAAACTTCTTTCATTTGTAACAGACATTTGTATCTAAAAGAATGCCAAAAAATTTCAAAAAGAAAAAGTGGTAAAATCATATCCTTTACTCTAAGTCATTAGAGTAAACACATCCTTTACTCTAAAACATTATGCAGAAACATCACTCTAGCTATGAAGATGCACAAAAGAACTCTGCTCCTGCACGGTGTACTTGGGGTCAAGTTTGAGATTGCCAGAGTACTTGCCTCAAGAAGATTTGCTCAGATCAGTCTGGCACTGGCACTGGTCTCTGTGCATGCTTTCAGATCCAGGTTATTAATGAAATCCTAACAGTATCCATGACTGAGATTTCTACCCTCCCACCTGAAAGAGAAAGTGTAAAACTTATAGGGAATGCAGTTTACCACGTGCTCATACACATATCTATACATGCTGCAAAGGGAAGACAATAGCAGAGATAACACACCTGATCCTTTCTTTTCTTGCAATGTGAGCCAGCAGAAAATCAGACTTGTATGCTTTGAGGAAGAAACTCTCTGAAATTGATATCCTTAATATTTCAGGATGAAAGAGTTCACTCCCTATCCAGGGGGAATTAAAACAATAAATTTTATCTGTTATATTTTTTATTACAGAGTTGGAAAATAAAGCAGCAATTAAAAATGAGACAAGTATAACAGGACAACCCTTTCAAGTAGAAAATGCCTTTTGTGTACACCACAAAACAAAAATATTATAAGCTGTAGCAGACCAATATCACGAACATACAGACAAACTCTGACTTTTTATAAACCTGTAGTACACTGCAGATTTACTGCTTCAAAGGAGAAAAGAGACTGAATACCTGAACAGGGAATGAATACCAAAATTCCATTGAATATAATGGTGTGTACTGTGTAACTAATATCCCTGATTTTTACTTGAAAAGAAGCAAGGAAATATTTTATTACATACAAATGTCAAAGGGCTTTTCATTTTATGACTACTTAAGGAAGGCTTTAATCAACAGCGTAGATGGTGGTGAAATAATGTAAGCTAAGGAAAGCCCAGACAGTTTGTCCAGAATAACAAAGTGTTGGCCAAGGAGATGATTATTTTGCTGATGCTTTTTTCCATAAACTCTGGAGGAGAGTTCAAGTTCTGTGCATGCTTTCAGATCCAGGTTATTAATGAAATCAAAAAAGTATCTGTGACTCTCCAGCACTTCCCAGAAAAAGGCACATCAAAGTACAACTGCTGCCATCCAAAGGGGGTTTGGTCTGGGGGGTGACAATTGCTGTATGGGGCTCTACTGAGAAATCCCAGATCCAGCTCTTGCGGCAGCTGAACCTGGAACCAATATTTCTTAGCTCTCTTCATGCATCAGGCCTGCAGACCTGTCATCTGGCCAGTATACCTGTAAAAATATAAAGAATTGAGATTATTTCATAGAGAACTACAGAGAAAGTAAAGAATGACTATCAATCAACACAGTCTTATGAGAAAAAGATCTTGTCAAAGAAATGTGATATCCTTAGAGGTGATTTCACTTACAGCACATAAAGACATAACAGAGACAGACAGGGAGAGCCACGGCATTCATCTGAGTACTGCACAACAGTCTGATTAAAAATTACTATCACAGCATCCATGAAGCATAAGTTTAATAGATTTGAATATATACAAGCAATGATGACAAAATGTCATTCTCAAGGGAGAATCATCATAAAACAGATGTATTTCTAGCATTTACAGTGCTACAAAAAAGCTCTCAGTACCTCAGTGATGAGAAGCACATAAAAGCAATCCAATATTTGAAGATGACACAGAGCTGACAAACTGGTAAATACTGATAAGAAGAGAGTGATCAGAGAGACTGCTCTAAATTGTTTGTCAAACTAAATTTGCTTAAGCACAATGCTTCAGTATAGCAAATGCAAAGTAATAGATCTATGGGAATAACAATATTCTCTGTGCTAAACTGCAGCATCCTGTTAGAATGTAGCACAGCTTCTGGAAAATCTGACCTTTATTGAGATGACAGTAGAGTAATACTTCTAGCTTTCATAAATTTAGAAGTGTAGAAGAAATGAGACAATGCTGAGAACAGAATAAAAAAAATTAATGAAGGATTGCAAATGTACTTACATCTTTAAAATTTAAAAGGATAACAAAATTATCTGTTTGAAAAGTATATGTTTCTTTACAGGTAGAAGCTACCAGTCATGAAACAGCTCTTTAATCTTGTGAAGAAAAGCATAATAAAACCAATAACTGAAGAAAAGAAATTGAAAGTAAAAGATTAGGCATAATTTTCCGTTACAGTGATTAAACAATGAAAATCAATTACCAAGGGTTATACTGCTGCTTCTGACTCTTGTTATACTTAGCTAAAACTGCCTGTCCTTTAAGAAGAAAGTTATAGCTAAATATAGTGGGGTGCACTCAGCATGGGGGTAACTTTGAGCATCTTAAGATTTTAATTAAGGTAATTCTGCACAACATAGTTGCTTTTTTTTTCCCCTTTCAGTGTGAAATTTTACCCTTTTTGTGGTAGATTGTGGTAGATTTCATCTTTGCTTCTGTCCTGTACCCATGGAGTACAGTGGAACCTTCCCTTCAATAGTGTTTGATTTAGTTTAGCTTAGTTTTAATGCCTGGTCTGATGCTGAAGCCTCCATCAAGTAATCCATTTTGTTTTCTATTGAAACAATAACTTGTCCTTGAAAACATCTGCACTGAAATATTTGTCCTTCCCAGGAAAATCTGGTAATCTTTTGTTACTCTCTGTTAAATGTTGGTGAGCACTTGATAAAACCTACACATGCATTTCCACTTTTCTTATGAGAATTCTTATTCTCATTCTTTCTTATTCTTCTTTGGCCTGACCATTTCAATACTAGCAACTCATTGTTATAAGATCCAGCACTAGTTCATTTTCATCTGTTCTAATATGTCAAATATTATCTGTTATCCCGCCTCTGCTCATTCTGCATGCTCCTTGTAGGTCTGGGAGACCTCTCCCTCAAAAATGTTCCAGCAGGTCATGTTGAACTGCTTCCTTCTAAAGCCAGATAATGAAGAAGGTACCAGAAGCCATTCACATGCTAAATTTTTCCATCACCCTGCACAATTGATTTTTTCTCCTTAAATAGATTTCTTTCCTTCTTGAGCATAGGTGCAAGCAGAATAATTTCTCATGGTTATCAAAAGATCTGCAAAAAGCAATAGCCTTCAAGTCTTTCAGGTAGCAACAAAAGTATTTATTTTATTTTATTTTATTTTATTTTATTTTATTTTATTTTATTTTATTTTATTTTATTTTATATTTTATTTTATTTTATTTTTTATTTTATCTTTCTAAAGGTTCCCAGATGAGATAATTTCCATCTTAAAACATCTTCCTTGTGAGGGAAGGTGGAGGGCCAGGTACTGAGGGAAGGTGTAGGGGCAGGTTCTTGTCTCTGGTGACAGTGACAGAACATAAGGGAATGGAATGAAGCTGTGTCAGGGGAGTTTAGGCTGGTTATAAGGAAAAGATTTGTCACCCAGAAGGTAGTTTGTCACTGGAACAAGGTCCCTGGGGAAGTGGTCACAGAACCAACCACAGTGGTTGTAGCAGCTGTGAAGCACCCGTTCCACAATGACAGAGGAGTCATCCATGCTGCAAGCTTGCTGGCATCATGCAACCAACCCAGTGCAAGAGAGGAGCACAGAAGACATGGACACATGGGTGTGAATCTAGGAACCCATAAATCTGCACTGGTCTTGCACTGTGCCTTAGAAACTTCCCATACTGAAGAGGAGGAGCTCACATATTTTAGCTTTCTGCTATGGCTGAGCAACTTAGAATTCTGGGTTGATATGGTACCGAAGCTGGTGTCTGGGGGTCTCTGCATCTCAATGCATTGAGCAGTAGAGTATTCAGTAATTCTGGCAATTCACTATGCAGTATTAATATTTCAGTGTGCACATTTTGTAATACTGCATGTGTGGGCTGTGTGTTTCTGCTGGAATTTTGTGAACGGTATTTGATTTCACCACCTCACTGAAAAACTGCCATTAAATGGATATGCTATAAAATACAGCAGAGAAATCCGGCTGTAGTATTTTACGCATATTCCAAAGGGCACAGTTTAACTTGTCAGATATCTTTATTTACATTTATGTTCCTTGCTTGTCTTGTAAACCAAGGTGAAGGGAAAAATGTGAAACAGAAAATATGGAAATATAGGGGGTTTTTTGGACATTCAGAGGACAAAAGATTAGTATCGCACAAATTGGCCTTTTAAAATTTTATGAACCAGCTCAAACAGCAAAGGATACTTATTTAGCCTCACTTTTCATCCTACAAAGCCTCTTAAACTCTACTAAAATCTCTAAACTCTACTACTCGAGTGCTTTTACCTCAAAGCTTTTTTGCTTTTCCTGTATATATATATGAACCACTTCAAAATTGTCTGATTCTTTTATGAAAGTAAAAGAAATATTTTTCTTTCAGTGTGGTTTTAATTTTTTTCTTTTTGTTATTGAAATATTTTCATTGAATTATATTTTAAATGAGCATAGATTTCCTGTACTAGCTAACTGAAACTAACAATTTTTAAAGCTGAATTGATATAAAACAAGAATAAAACTTAAGCCATTTCAGATTCGTAATAGTTCAATTAATTAGCTATTCATTAATCAGCAATGTTGTTACTCAAGGAAAAAAATAAGGAACTTATTAGAATAAATGTACATAGATTGTACTGCAAGCTAATGGTGTCCTCACCAATGTCTAGTGGCACATTATTTATAATGTCATGTTTACAATGTCCTAGGTTTATTGGAGCAGTATTTTATGCAACCATTGCAATCTGCAAAGACTTCAAATATTGACTTTCTGCAATGAAATATCACCTTCCATTTTCTGCCCATGGTTTAGATAGATGTGTGTACATACCTGTGAAGCTCAGAGAATTGAAAGCTAATATGGAAAACTGCTGCAAGGTTTGCCTTGATGCACCTTTTAAAGTTCCAAAGTCATCATCTTGACATCAAAAATTTCTGGCAGTGTTTGTTTAAGTCAAAACCTAAGCAGATGTTGCTTGCTGTACCAAGGCCAAGGATTGTATTTTCAATATATTCCCAGGCAGACACTCGTCAGAGGCATTGAACAATTGTCAAGCAGAAGTGGAACTTAATCAGATGTGGACCAAACAGAAAATCTGTTGGGAATGAGATGTTGGACCATGTATTTATTTGCAGTTCATTTTTGAACTAAACTGTTACATGACTGTAAAATTTTCTTAAAATCTATTTAAAATAAACTGAGATAGCTAGATGCAGAAAAATCCAATCACAAGTAGTTTTGTAAAACTACAAAAGTTAGCTGTTTCATCAAATTTTCTGGGTCACTCCAGAAATCCTGAGCCTCACTTGTAGTAAAATGAAGATAAGTGCACTGTCAGCAATTGTATCTGTGTTAATAAGAATATAAGAGAAAGATTGTGTAATTGTGATGACATGTGGAATGAAGTCATTCTATCTGCCTAAAATCTAAAAAAGTCCCTTTTATGGAAGTTAATCAAAATAAAAATGAAAGGGGTTAGTAATTCTCTTGGATTATTATGTTGTGATTCTTCCAGAGATTTAAATAAATGATGAAGAAAAATAACAAACAAATTGGCTCTGCTTGGAAGCACACAGACATATACAACAGGTTTGACTTTTCATACACCCAGTAAATGGGGATGAGGGTGTAGATATCCACTCCAGTAACACCTGAACTATCCATGGTCTGAATATGGTATCAATATCTTTGTGCATACTGTGTTATACTGTGATTATGATTATGTGTTATACTCTGCAAGTACACAGCCTATAGCCTGAAGCATGTAAATTTGCATAGTGCTGTTGCATGCTACACAAGAAGAGAGAGGCAAATTTTTCTCCTGAGCTGGTTTCTACCTAAGAAACGTGTATCTTCATCATGATGCATTTCAAGCCACAGCCATGTTCGTAATTACTGTTCTCTCTTCCAGAAACACCTTTTTGCTTTTCTAGAAACCTGAGCTGGTCTGCTCAGCCCTGTGCATTTACACATCTCATTTCTTGCTCCAGCATGAGGTACAGAACTGCTTTAGCACCTAAGGATGTGCCATGTACTTCTGTCCTAAAAGTAAATAGTACAGGAAGCAAGAAAGGGGCAGGAGGTACACAGCCATTTAAAACTGAAGTTAGTCTCAGCGGTGAACCCGGAATCAAGAGTTCTCATTCTTAGACAATTATGTGGATCCAAATAATGGAACCATATGTATGAAGAGACTGGGTGGCTGGATTTCTAGTGTTGTGGAAGAACTTCAGCTCTCTCTAAAGTCACATTCCAAGGAAAGTTTTAAATTAACTTTTGCTAGACTTAGCACAGGAATTTAATCTTACCTAACAATATCTTACAAAACTTCAAGATTATCTATGTAATCTTAATTTTTTCCTTGTGTGTATTAGGGCACAGTTTTCAATTTTATCTTCCCACTTCATTCTTTTCCTTGGGAGTCCTGGCTCATTCATTAAAAACTTTGGAATCAGTAAAAGCTTTTTTAGTATTATAAAATCTGGAAAGGAACTATGACAGAAGAAAATATGTTGAGTATGATCTTTGCCATCTACAATAATAATTCTGAAAATTGTATTCACTCAGTTAGAATAGGGCCCTGTACTATAGGCATTATTGACATTCAGAATTGGAAATGACAACATAAAATTCGGGTTCTTTACAAAAGCAAGGCCAGACCAAGCAGAAATATCTTACTACCTTAAACTTACGATTAATGGAAATAAATAAATCTTACTTGTATCTTCTTTTAATTGAACTAAAATTTCCATCTCACTTCTATTAAAATGGAAGCATCTTACACCCATATATGTAAGGGGGATCTTAGAAAAGTTCACAGGTCTGCTGCTAATTGTGCTAGGATCAATTTTTCTAAAAGGCATTTCTACCTGCAAAGACAAATATGTATTGTTGAAAGTTATGGAACTAACTCAGGCATACTGAGTTGCCAAAGAACTTTTAAAATAGTATCAGAAAAATAATACTTCTGTCTCTAGAAAGGTGGCAGGATACAAACAGATCTGCCACCATAAGCAGCCATCTTTCAAAAGAAAATGAATCCTCAGTGGATTCCACTGTGGAAAAAGTGAGACTGATATATTATTCTGTATAGAATACAGAATACTGAAAGGCAAAGAATGAGTTTTCCAGTGGTGTCTCAGCTGCTTTTAAATCCTGAAGGGTGAGAAGGATTAAACATTATATTCTTATGTCTGAATAGCAGGCAAAACATATGACATAAAAGGCCCCTGGAGCTGAAAATGGTCCCTCAGAGAAAGAACTCATAGGGGAGATTTGGTAATATAATGATGAAAGACATTGGGGGAAAATAGAGGCCTTTTTGTTGTTTAATAAAAACAGAATGCATCTGCTTCTCTCCCACAGCGCAAGTGAGCCCTTAACTCTGGAGAAGTGTGACAAGAAATCTGCCACACCTTGGTACAGCACTAGGATGCTCTGGCTCTACCCCGGCTCTTGGGCAGACCCCTGCAGAAGCTGCCTCTCTTTCCCTCAGAGAAGTCTGTAGCAGCCACCTGACTGTGCCAGTGTGAATCTGTGCAGGGAAAGAAAGCCAGAGCACAGTCTCTGCAGCCTCAGTGTGGCTCCCCATTTGGAGATGCTTGGTGGTGCAACCCTCCAGTGGACAGCTACTTGGTACATCTCTGCAACAGCTGGACCAAAATCCCAGCTCTGTGCCATTTGTAACTGAACCACGAGGCACTGCATTTTCTCCATTGCCTCCATGTATTTCATGGCCAGAACCAAAATACATCTGTCCAAACAACTGAGCTTGGGTTGATGTTACCGGTTAATAGTCATTTCGCAAAAGGTTACCATGGTTGTTCTGGTACAGGATAGAACCTCTTGATTACAGAGACAAACTGCTGCAGATGTTAAATATCTATTTTTTGACGAAGCAATTCTGCTAAAAATTTGTGCGAGTGTAACCCAGAAGAAATTCAGTCTTTAGAGTTTGTAATAACAGTTGTGGTACAATTAAAAACAAGTTAGTAGAAGCTGTCAGGCAGGAGTGCCATATGTGTCAGGAAAGCCAAGAGGCTTGAAATAGCATCATTTTTCTCTAGGAGCTATTTGAACTAAAATGTGCTCTTTTAATCCATTTTGCTAGTCTAAGTAAGTTTACACATTAAGCAACAAAGAATGGTTAAACTGTTTTCAGGATAACACATCAGAACTTTGCTTTTCACTCAGGAGATGGAGCAGTTAGTGCTCCTTAAAATAATAAGGAAGATAAATGGGCAGACCCCTGCAGTAAGTCTGCATGGTATGTCTTTGCTTGGCCACGTAGGTTTATGGATTTGCCAAGCTGCAAAACTGGAGGGATGATAGAGTGAACAGAAGGGCAAATGTATGAGATGCAGACAGAAAGTCTGGAACAGCAGCTGAAGGTCAGAAAAACTCTAGAGGGAATGAGTCTGTCTAGAGCTGTCAGGTCAGAATCTCCTTCCCCAAGTGTCCTGTGTTTCATGCTGATGATCTGTAGGGCAGGATTAAAATGTTAACACGGTGCTCATGAGGAGGTAGGTGCCAAATAGCTGTTCTGTGGCAAGCCAAGCCAGAAAAAAATCTCTACTGAAGTTTGTGCCAGTCATATGTGTTAATGTGTGAATGACTGCAGAGTCTAGACTTGAGACAAAGATTAAATATGTGCTAAGTGATAAACCTGGAGTTTTCTGGGCACATAATTGAAAAATCTGATGGATTCCCAACTGCTAACTTTAATGAGTGTGGATTTGTTGTGGGAAACAACAACAACAACACAAATAGAACAAGTCCCAGATAGTTCCTGGAAGCAGCTATGGCAATAATCTTTCTGGTGAACGGACTGAGCTCCATCTAAAAACATGTGAAGATTTTGCCTCTCTATCCAAAATGAAGGTGGACTTCTTTGGAAACTAAATACCTCCTGGTGTTTTGTAATGTAAACTCTTTGGCTAACACATACAAATCTCTTGTCTTCAGTGGCATGAAGACTGGTGGGTTTGCAAGTCTCACTATATCCTGTTACCATATTTTGCAGCATTATTTTGGATAAATACAATTTAGTGTCTTGTTTTTTTAAAGTAACTTTAGAAGGATTGCAGCTGTATTTTATTGATTATTATCCATTTTATAATCCCCATGGGAAAAGTCTTGTCATTACCTTTATGTAATTTTTCTATTATTCTCATGAAGATTTGCACTTTTTCTGGTTTGATTTCCTGCTGTTTATTAGTCTTCCATATATTTAAGTTTCTTGTAAGGAACTGACTTTCCTCTTCTCAGGTACCAACATAACTTCCCAACCTCTTTCCTTAATAGAACTCCCCTATAATTGTGACAGATCTAAAAATCTATTGTTCCAGTACCAACACAGTCTCCATCTCCCTAGGGTAGTTCTTACTGTGAACACATTTCAGTTACAAAGACCAAAATCTCCTTCATATTCCTGGTACTTAAACCATCTGATCATTCTTTAGCACTTTCACTGTTTGTTTAGTAACATGAGAGTATCACTGAATCTCACCTAAATCTCTGAGAATAGTTAGCCAATATCTAATTAAATAGGAACCTTGAAACATTTATTGTAAGAATGTTAGGGGGGAAAAAGTGATAGTACGGTAAAAAAGAAAATACTAGTTAGTATTGGCCTGCACCCCTCTAAAAGAAAAAAGTTGGTGAAGCAGAATATTCAAGGAAATCATCTGACAAGTAGGAAATAAAAGAAAACATTTTGAAAAATGCATGCAAGGGGAAGAACATAAAGAGCAGGACTGAAGGTTAATACCAGTGTCAGAATCAGGCCGATTTATGTGAGGAACCATAGGACTTTTACTGGAGGAAGGACAGGAAGGAAGTATTTCTGCCAGGGACAAGAACACCTATTTCTGAAAAGCAATCAAGAATTCACTCTTTGTAATAAATTTCAAGACTAATTCTCTTCCAAGGCTCCTATTCAATTAGAACAAGGCTGACAATTCCCAGACAGAATTCAGAGGATCTTCAGCGATTCCATTAGATTAACCCTACAAGAAAGTGCTGAGAGAAGTACAAATGAGGATTTTCATGTCTTCCTGACAATGTTAACTGGATGCCACTTGCTATTCTCAAACTACTGTGTGCAGGAGACATCTAAACCATCATTCCTTTGTGTGTGATTTTTATACATAATAATGACGACAAAAATTAATCCAGCTTCTACTAGGTGTGAATTTTGACTGTGAAAATGCAGTTTTATTTTCTCTCCTTTCCATCAACCTCCTAAACATAATGTAATATCCCCCTCTTCCTCAGATAGCAGTCTCTCCAGAAGTCAAATTACAGTCATTTTTTACTAATTACATTTTAAAGTTTGGCACCCTAATATGACCATTATGAATGTTACTTTATTGGCTCTTAATTCTGCCAAAAGCAACAGGTATCAGTTCCTGTATGGTGTGATACAAACTGTTAATTAGACTCAGATGTTCAGCTTTAGTTTCCCATTTTGAAGCTATTAGGAACATGCTAATTGTAACACAGCAGGTAAATAATATTCTGAAACTCTAATTCTTGGTAATTACAGAGAAGCCAAGATAAATGTGCAAGTTACAAATAGATTTTAAAAGCATAGTGTGCTTAATGACTGCTTACACATGTTACAAAACTTGACTGTTCCTAATAGTCAAGCATTTATACAAGTTGTACAACAGAAGAGTGCATTCTGATGAGAAGACAGGGAGATCTGTAGTGTTGCTGCATCTTCCAGCTCCATATATACAGGACAGGATAAGCAAATGCCATCCTTGGTATAGAAGATGGAAGTGCCTTGCTTCTGATAGTCACTGTTCTCTGGTGCCATGCGAGCAGAAGCGTGACAAGAACTGACAGGGGCCAACCATACCCACAGGTCTGACCAACCTGATGACATGACAGTTCTAGCAATGTGTTAGGAAATACATGACTCAGGATTCCCATCTGTTGGAGTTCTGACAGCTTTGTGGTAAAGTGCTGCATTGGATGTGACTTTGATGTGGAGTAGCACTGCTTGCCACTGGCTCCATTAAATTCAGTAAGCAGAGCATTCAGAAATAGCTCTGTCCTTCTTAAGTTTAAGCATTAAGTTTGTTTTTTTAATTAGTTGTAAACTGAAACTTTTCAGGTTTTGGTTTTGTTTGTTTGCTTGTTTCTCACCTTGCCATCACGCTTCTGCCTAAATTCAGAGATTCTTTTCCCCAAGTGACTGTTTTAAGGGCAAGAGACACAGTAACACTTTGTACCCACAGTAACTTAAACCACCTTTAACTACAAAGCAGCCTTGAACATGAACTTACATCCTTATAAGATAAGCTGATATCACTACAGATGAGAATATTTGTATCTCACCATAACAGAACACTCTGTCCTGCAGCAAAAAAGGGCAGATCTGTAGCATGCTGACATTCCCTCAGGTTCATTAAAAAAAAAAAAAAAAAAAAAAAAAAAAGGGGAAAAGNAAAAAAAAAAAAAGTGGTAAAGCAGTAGAAATGTTAAAAAGCACACACACACATATAAGCTAAGAAATTTTTCATAAGAGGCATTACATGAACTAAATACCAGCTTTTTCTGGAGGACTACATTTTGGTTTGCCTGGATCTTCTGTGCTATCTTAGTATTGTTTACCATGTATTTACTGACTCTTTCCTGTATCTACCAAAATTTTGTAATTCCCACTACATTTTATGATGCCTTTGGTGAATATAAATTTCAGTGGCCAGAGATTCCAGGCATGATAAGAAAAAGATCTCAGTACTGAAACTTCTTTCATAATATATATTCTTTCAATATATAGAGGGCTGGCTGAGGCCTTGCAGGACCAGGAGGGAAATGTTCAGAAATATGTGACCAAGGAGTATAAAAGCTCTTTGGGAGGGGTCACCTCCATATACTCAAATTAAGAGCAACACCTCTGACATTCCCCATGCCTGAGAGCAAAATATCAGTCAATTACATTAAGAAAACTTACAGAAATTACATTTCATTAGCGATTCTTGAACTTTGAAGTGGAGTTGGAGCAGATTTTGAAGGGGTTTCCTTGAGCTGTAAGTATAACTTTTGAAAATGTTACTTAGTTGTTCACTCTTTACTCTTCTATACAAAGCCAGTGTTAACATGCTTTCCCTAATTAGCTATATTTACATGTGCTATTGAATTCCTCTGAAACAGATTCTCAGTTTTCCTTGGGATATGGATATTCCATGGGTTCTTTGAGCCCATATCCCTAATATGCCTCCTGCCTTGCAATACCCTGCAACGCAAAACTTCCCATGTGTACTCATTATCTTTTCTCTGCTAACAGATACAACATGAAAGGTAATTTCTTTCTGCTTCTTGAAAAGGCTTTGTGGTAAACAAAGAGTTCTAATTCCCATAACTGCAATATACAGCAATACCCAAACTACTTAATTACATAGGATTGTCAGCATTATAAAAGGCTAATGACATCATTGAACTGAAAACAGACATGCTGACCTCATCCTCAATGGTTTGACACATTTTCCCATCTATAGTAATTTAAAATCCAACCAGAACCCTGGTAAAAGACCTTTCCATATCCGCTCAGTGTCACCCAGTGCTCTGCACATTGCACTTAAATGCAATTGCACTTAGGTGCATTTCATTTAGAATTCCTGACTAAATTCATCCCTCATTCCAATCACTTTTCTCAAACTCAGCTCTTTGGCACCTCTACAGCAGAAACTGGGAATGTGTAAGTGGAAACATATTAAATTATCCTCCTTTTTCCCTTTCTTTTGCAATAGTATTGGTAGAAAGATGCAAGTGTAAGTCGATGACAAATGCAATAATGCTGTGTCAAGAAAAAAATATTTTAAATACTCTTAATACTCTTAAATACTCTTAATACTCTTAAAATTCATATCATTGGAATTCTGAGAGAAAATAGCATGAAAAAGGTAAGATGGGACTTACACAAATGTAACAGAGGAGGGAAAATGGAAGGGAAGCATAAAATAAAAATGGGCAGCATTTTTCTCCTCTCCCCTGCAAATGGTAGAGCAACTAAAAGGAAGCAACAGAGCCTGAAAATCACAGAGCAAGTATATGAAAAATGGAAACAGACAGAGGAAATTAATAATTTCCTGTACAACAGAACAATGTTTTCAAGATAAACAATAGGCTTACAAATTAAAACAACAAAAGGAGAAAAAAGTTTCTAGAGAACACTTTCTTTTTGAAATGCTAAACAGCCCAGATTCTATGTATGTTCTGAAAGAAACCTTTTCAAGAAAAGGCTTTGTGATTGGGCTAAATTTAGCTAATATATTTTCTTGGATTTTTTTTTTTATTCAACGAAGTTGGTCTGAAATGTACAAAAATATTTAGCCCAGAAGATATATCAGAGTAACAGCTTTTCATGTGGATACCAGGAATAGACAGCTAGAATGCTTTTTGCATAAAATTTTGTGTGCTTCTTTATGATAGTTATGTTATTTGCATTAAATAGCAAGTTAAGGATACATTATATTAAATTATCTAGGACATTATTAACACATGAATAAAACATGCTTTTGGTAATGTAAAGTAATACTTTTGGCCTGTGAGAGTCCCTAACATTTAATGGAAAGGAAAATACACTTCAGGGAGCAAAACACAGCATGGGTTAGCATACAGTGGTATCCCTGTGCTCATATGGGTGATACTGATTGGCATCAAGTGAGGGTTGGGAATGAAACACTCCCCTTCCCATTGACAGTCACCAAGTAAAGCAGATGCAGATACGATTTAGTGACACCATGTGGTGTAAGACAACTGATCTGTGGCCCTTACATCTCCTGCAGTTTGTGAGCAATTGCAGAACAGCTCCCACTCCCAGGCAAAGTCACACAAATAGCAATGTGGTTTTGATGTCTAAAGGTTGCCAAGCAGTTCAAATTCCCAGCTTTGGGAGCAGCTGAGCCAAGCACAGGCTAAAGAGTGGTATCAGTGGCTGCTGTGATGTCCAAAGGAATCTCCAAGCATGCACTACAGACCTCATGAGAAACATGCCTTACACTTAACACGTCTTACACATACACATTTGATTTTAGGGTCACAGTAAATGGCCAGCACTGTGTAATGGACATGCACTCAGGCCAATGAGACAAGACTCAAGGCAGAAAATTTGCTCAGGCTTCAGATTTTAATTCTCTTGCACCACTGGAAAACTGACGACTGTAGCTTCAAGCTTGTTATTCAGGAACTAAGCATTTACTCATTATCAGCTAAAATCCCTCTTTTTCCTTCTAGCTAGGACTGTAGTATCAGAGATAAGACTGCAACTTGCACATAAGAAGATAAGAAGTATAGGGCTTCTTTTTCTATGCTATTGTACTCCAGTACTTCTGAATGTTAACTTATTTTGGTGATCACTAAAAGTTTTTAAAACAGTTGCAAATTAATTTCCTGGCCAGAGGAAAATAGCACATAATTTATATAGCCTGTAGAGCCTCCTACTTGTCATGCTTGACAAGGAAGACATGATGAGGTTTTTTTGCTTCATTTCCTTTACTATTTTGACATGAAATGAGGGGAGGATGGGATGTGATTGCAATACACATGTGGGAAAAAGGAGAGGAGGCACTGAAATTTTCCTACTTAATTACAAATCATAGGCTTATATAGTACTGAATTTTTGTCTACTGTGGATTTTATTTTAAAAAATGAAAATAATTTCTGCTTAAAAGGAATAAAACCCACAGAAATAAGGAATATATAGGCAATTTTCTGTTTGCTTAAGACTGTAAGGGAAGTTATCTATCTCTTATACTGATTACATTGCAATTACACTGAGCTTTCATCTTCAAAGGATGCATTGGCCCTAAACTCATCCTGTCAGGAGTCCTTTATTCTTAACAAAATGTAACATTAGAAGTTGATAATAGGACCAAACAATCTGTCCTAAAGAATTTTGTGGATTTTTAGCTAGACCACCAGTCAGTCCCAGCAGCTGTCTACTTCATAAAGAAAGGAGCTCAAGCCTGTAGAATACTTTTGCCACTAAAGGTTCTTGCTGATGCAGTTGTAAAAAAATTCTAGATTTTTGCATTACTTATTTAATATTGAGCTCTGTGGGTGTTTAGACAACATCGGTGGTGGAAGTCATTGGAGGTCAGTGAGATACTTTGGGGGTTCATTAAGGTAAAAATTCTGTTCAGCTTAATTATGTAGTGGAAAGATGACACAAATACTTTGCACAAACAGAACAATGTGCGGGGATTACAATTATTTGTCTTACTAATAAAATCTCCCATTTGGCTTCTTTGTTACAAGCTTGATTTTATAAACTCACCGTGCATGTCATTCCAGGAGTCATGGAGTAGTCAGACTGGTAGACTACATATAAATTTTATCTCCTATTGGAGAATTTACTGGGATTATCCTGTGTGTTTGGGTGTCTGTTTTTGTTTGCTGAAAATGCTCTGAAACAGTGGAAATCATTCAAAATTAAAAGCAAGTAAAACACTGGGGGTTTGATTCAAAGGTCATTAAAATCAGTAGAAAGTTTTAATGGATGTCACAGTTTAAGACATTACAAGAGCAGTGCAGGTGACACCAAGCTGGGCAGGACTGCTGACCTGCTGGAGGGCAGGAAGGCTCTGCAGAGGGATCTGGACAGGCTGGATCACTATGGCAAGGCCAACAGTATGAGGTTCAAAAAGACAGAGTGTCATTAGCCTTGAGTGACAACAACTCCATGCAGCAATTGAGGCAGTGTGAGGGGGGTTCCCCTTGCGAGTTCTGTGCCAGCAATAAAAGACAGATGAGACTCGGTTTTTCAGTCTTCGGTCTATTTATTTGTCTCTTATCAGCAGTCTAGTGCATCAGACTTAGCACACCAGAAGCAAGGCACAAAATGGTCCAAAGACACACAGATTCAAGGTCTTTTAAAGCTATTTCACCCAATTAACTCTTAAAAGGTACTTTGTTTCTACCTTTCTACCAATAACTCTTATTAATCTATTCACGTAATACATACACTGTAGCTTTCTCTAACCAATAATTTTGTGCCACCAACACTGCAGAAAATGGAGTAAATGAAGAAACAAGAAGGAGATGAGACAACACCCCAAATCCTCCATCTTGCTTCCAATCTACTCTCATACTAAAGTCCCAAAACTCTAAAATTTTCACCCTGTGATAAACTACATTACTATCTACTGCTACCTAATTCACACACTTGTAGATTCTAACTCACCCCAAAGCCTTGGTAACGTTCTCCAGGGACAAAGGTTAAAAGCAGGGTTCTGTTGAGGATCAGGGCTTCTCAAAACAGGTAGAGAAGCATTCTCTGTGCCCTGGACTCCAACAAGGCAGAGTGGCTGAAAAGCTGCCTAACAGAAAAAAAACAGAGGGTGCTGGTCAGCAGCTAAACATGATCCAGTCTGTGCCCAGGTGGCCAAGACGGTCAATGGCACCCTGACCTATAACAAAAACAGTGTAGCCAGGGCAGGGATTTTCCCCCTGTACCCCTGTGGTGAGGCCACAACTAGAATCAGGTGTCCAGTTCTGGGCCCCTCACCAAAAGAAAAACATTGAAGTGATGGAGCAGCTCCAGAGAAGGCCAACAGAATTGGTGAAGGGTCTAGAGAGTCAGTCCTATGAGAAGTGGCTGAGGGAGCTGGGATTGTTAACCTGGAGAAAAGAAAGCCCAGGGGAGACCTTATCACTCTCTACCAGGTGGGTGTCAGCCTCTTCTCCCAGGAAATCAGCGACAGGACAAGAGAACACAGCCTCAAGCTGCACCAGGGCAGGTTCAGGTTGGGCATCAGGAAGTATTTTTTCACTGAAAAGGTGGTTAAGAATTGGAACAAGCTGCCTGGGAAGAATTTGGAGTCACCATCCCCAGAAATGTTCAAAAAACAACTAGACATGGCACTCAGCGCTGTTTTCAGTTGGCAGGGTGGTGTCAGTTCAAAGGTTGGACTCAATGATCTTGGACATCTTTTCCAGCCTTAATGAGTCATTTCTTCCACGATTCTGTCATAAATACAGAAGGGTTTTAAAACTTCACTTTAATTGCAAAAAAACCAAGTTTAATAGAACTGTATTTATAGTTCTGAATTATATTACTGCCTAATATTCCTTGAGTATGGAAAAAATTAAAACTCTTTTTTCTCTTTGAATAATTTTAATAATATGAAGACTCTTCAAGAAAAATTAGAGTTCACATTGTTTTGCCTACAAAAAGTGAATGTACACCACTCTGATAGAAACCTGATAAAAACAGAGGATGCCATAAGAGGGGCCCATGATTAAGGTCTATATTATAGAGTTAATATTACAATTGCCAAGGGTGAATGACTCTTTGCATGCATCAAACACAAAAATATTTAAATTTTGTTTTTATTTTCAGTCCTATTGTCTCTATACTTTTTGATTAGGCACTACTGAAAATGAATGCTATGAATCCACCAAAAAACCCAATTCTCTGGAGTGAGGAAGTTGTAAGACACTTTATCTCCCAGCACAAGGAAAGATGTTAGTCCTCACTAGGGCTTACAGGAAAATGCTTACAGGCAAATTAGTACCATTAAAGTTATCGTTTAATTTAACAAACAAGCTGTGAAAATAGAAACAGAAGACTTCGGTAAAAGGGACACATTTTTTTCCCCAAGCATATAATATTTGCACCCCTCAATAAATCCATATTTTGATACACATAAGAATTTGAAGAGGTCATGTAGTGGCTGCGACAATATAATAGATTTTATAAGTTTTGTAGAAACAGCATTTTCATAAGTGATTCTGAGTAAAGTTAGGAAAGGACATAATTAAGAAGAAAGTCAATAAACAGGCAGCGTAAAAATATTCATGGGCTTCATGCTTTGTGGGTAATATTATATATGGTTATATACATGTATTTATAGATTATGTGTGTATTATATTTTATACCTAAAGAGTACACATAACATGCATGTCTAGACAAAGCATGCATGTCTATACACACATATGCACATAATTTGATTTTATTGCTTGATATATAACATATCAAAAAGAAAAAATATGCTAAAATCTAATACTGGAGAGAGAGACACATATATGTACATATATATGTTCTGCATTTATGACATTTGAAATTTTGACATTTATTTTGATTTGAGCATGTTTGAAATTTTGAAAAACGGCGCTTCTTTAGAAAGACTTGCCTTAGTAAAAAATCCTTGCTTCTGGGGATTTTATAGTGTTGGGAAAATGTTTATAGTTTCATAACATGTATGTGTATTTTCTTTGCAAAATAAGGAACATTTTTGGCCTAATTTTTATTAACATTATCACTAGTTATTAGTAACTTGGCACATAAGAAAGTACTAAACCAGTGCGCAGTGAAATTTAAAACAGCCAAGATCAAAGCAAGAGATAGTAGGCAGATTACTGGCATCAAAATATTTCAAAATTAAGAACACTTAGAGTAATTTTAACTGCTTCCAAGAGGCTAAAACTCTAGTAGCTGAATCCAAATTGACAACTTTCCTCTGAACCTTAATGCTTTGGCTTCAGAGAGCTTTGATTAATTAAAATGCACACAAAATAAAGAGGGTGGAGGTGAAGGAACTTTAAAAAACATTTCAATATTCCAAATCTTGGCTGTGTGTTCAGATAAATGCCTATATGCTTTGCTCATGAGTCTCTGTGCCAAATTTCTACCAGCAGCAGCTTGTTGCCATAAGACAAGAAGATAGAGACCCAGGTGACAGAGTGAACCATGTACATCTGTTTGTCTCTGGAGACTGGGTCGCCTGTATCAACTGGGGACAAATGAAGCCAAATATAGCTATCCAGTGTTAGTGTCTGCTAAAACCCCACACAATTTGGCTAATTCTTTCCTCCTGATATAATTATCTTTTTAGCTGAAGAGTTACCATATTCATTATAATTCTGAACATCTCCTCAATCTATATTAATTATATGGATAATATTATTTAAAACACAGAGCTCACGGAGTCACATCACCAGTCAAGGAAGCACATTAGTCTCAGGCTAATTGCTCAAGTAAATTGTTGGGCTTCTGTATGTACAATTTAGATCATAATTCTGTTCACAACATAATCACTAACTTTGCCGAAGTCATCCTTTCAGTATAAGTTCCTATTCATGCTTAAAAGAGGGAATTTTCTCCCAAGCAAATTTAAAAAAAAAAAAAATTTATCTTCAGGTATCTGTAATTGGAAAGTCATTCCCTGAGAAGTGTCTGTGCTTGTTTATCATCAAATGGAGGCATGATAAGAATTAAAGTAGAACCAGTATGCACACGGATTTAATGGGATCTTGCTTTATAAACCATTTCTAAATCTAGTAAACCATTTGTAAATCTAAGCAACAAATGTATTCTATTGCATAAGACGAGATAAATGGCGAGTGATAAGCCAATTGCAATGCAAAAATCACAAAGCCAATTATATCAGTTATAATTGATAGAACAATAAACAGAGAAAATTGCAGATACATTTAGCTGATTTTGTTGATAAGCAACCAAAGCCACTAAGTACATGAATTTTAGCCTTGCAGGAAAGATTAATCTAGATGTGTTTTGCAAAGCAGACTGAGAGCATTTTCCCCTGCACAAGAAAAAAACAGCTGCTATATCTGGATACACTAGGAAATCATAAAGCACATGGATATAAGTGGCCATCATTCTTGGTACAGTTATTTAAAATTTTTTTTAAAAAACCAAAAAGAAAAAAAAAAAAACAACAAACAACCTGGTTTGGCAAGTATTACTGCCATTCTAGACAAGACAATTAGAACCTCAGCTTAGTAAAAATGTCATGTTGTTTGAGACATCACAACTAAGTCAAGCTGGCTTATGAAGTGGTCAGTGGTAAAGAGAAATATATTGTGTCTGCTTTAAAATCAATCAGGCTCTGTGGGGGGAAGCATGGGACTGTGAAATAGAAACATTAATTAGCAGATTCACTGAAATCAGATCAAATCAGATTTAACTCAGGATACATTCCCAGTGCAAAGATGTGTTAGAAACAAGATGTAAAGCTATTTCCACCAACAAACTTTTTAATTCTATAAACTTGTCACCAGTCACAAATCAAAATGGTTTCTGCCTTCTTAGACTGATCAATGCCACCCTAAACACACTTCTCCAAACATGACAGGTAATCTGCACAAATTATCTTCTCTGCTCAAAAGAATTATGCTTTTCTGTGGGAAATGACAGAGCCTGGTGCTGTCTCTGCTTGCGCTTCACATTCCCTGGGTTAATTGATCCTCCAACACAGGAGACACGTTCTGATCTGTTCTTGGAAACACATTCAGGTTCCTTTGAAGTCTCTAGCAGTGTTTCTGCTGACTTCAAACAGCTTGGAAATAGCTCTGTTATGGTTAAACAAGGAAGAAAAATAAGGTAAGCAAGGAAAATTAGCTTGAAAAAAAATACTGCTGGTACTGATCTAGAAAGAAAACATGTACCTGGCACAGCATGAGATAACAACGCATTCTCATGTAAAAGCTGCATCATAAACAATCAAATTTTTTTTTGTGCACAGGCATTTAGGAGGGAAGTTTCAGCAAAATTATCAAGATTGCAAGTTATACATTGCTGAAGTTAATGCTTCAGTATAGTTCACTGATCAGGTAACATTTCCCAGACGAATTCTGTGCCAGCAGACCCCTCAGACTATTGCTACCATTACTTGACCCTCCAAGGCTGGCAGCCTGGAAGCTCTGTGCACCCAAGACTGCCTCTGCACTAACACACCCTGCCTGCAGACAGCACCTTCTGCTGTGGATGTGACCTGCCACACCTGCCAGGCACTGCTGCTGCACCATGTCAGCTTTTGCCCAATGATAAATTAGGGACTCCCTGCCTTGGTCTCCATTTCTACCACAAGCATGCTTTCAGGTATCCAGAGCATTAATAATCCATGGTATCTGCTGCTTCTGAAGATATTAAATTAATCAGAAGGTTTCATCACAACTGCACAAGCGTTCCAGGTATCCCTGGCTGCTCCCAGTGTTCTCAGATTTGCCCACTGCAAAATGAGTTCCCTTCTATTTGTACAAAGCCTTCATTAACTAAAACAAATTAGGTAACCTTCTGCATGAAGAAGTGTTTGCTTGACTGGGGCAGTTTTCTAATCCTAGGCTATTGTTTTGAAAATCAGAACCGTAGAATGCTGCAACTGTGCTTTTAAAAAAAATTTTAAAATACTCCCCATGGCTGATTTTAAAGCATGAGGGAATATAGGCTAACTCTGCATTGCAAATATTTTGCTTAGCAGGCCACAGTCACAATTCCAGTGCTACAAGCAAAGTCCTGATGTCAGCTACAGTGCTATTCCGACTGTCCATCTCCTCAGGCTTTGCATTTCAGAGCAGAGATTAGTGGGGTGTATTACCACTCTCCAGATTATATAGCTGGAGGATATTTACATACATATTTGTATAGTGAAGCAGCCTTGCCCGATTGCCTTCAATAAGCTTTATGAATTGATCAGTTGAATTAGCAAGTGCTATTGGTAATTCAGACATAAAACCATATTCCTAAGTATTACCTCCACCAACCTTCCTTATCGTTCTAAGATAAATCCTTCTAAGTGTAAGCTGACTGTTAGGAAATAACCATGAGATTTTTTTGAGGAAGAGAGGAAAAGAAAGAGAAAAGTATTCCAGGAGATGTACAGAAACCTATTTGCCCTTTTCACTGCTACTAATTTATACACACCCACACACAAACACACACACATCCCTTAGGTCTGTTCCATGTATGGCTACTGAATACACAGTATACTGGCTTTAAAAGGTAGATTTGGAAATGCTGATGAAAAACCTGAAAGCTAGGAAGAACTAGCCAGTTCTCTGACTTCTAGTGTATCTTGAATTTCTCTCCTTTATTTTCATATTAACCTCAGTAATTTGAATTTGGCCAACATGTATTCCCAGAAATAATTCAAACTTCATTTGAAGAGCTCAAGAATAAGTGTGATAATAAAAATACTGTTCTTTTTAATATTTACAGCTTATCTTGGTGGTTTGGATAATTGACTAATTATGGCTTTTTAAAAAATGTACTTATTTTTCCTCATCTAAAGTATATAGCTTTAAGTCCAGAACATCTACGTTCATTACTTTTTTTTTAAAGTGAGCTGGAACAATCCTAAAAAACCTACCATTTTATCTTCCTGAAGATACTTTTACAACTGAATCACACTGTCTCTCGTACTTCCCTTAAGCATACTAAAAACATGTCAACCCTTCAATTCTTTGGAAGAAAGCCATGTTTTACACATCATTCATCACTTCTAGTCTTATACCCTCTCTATGTGCAAATTTTCACAATCCTTCTAAAAATGTGGAAACCCATGGGATTCAGAGTCTTACTTTCATAGGAAAAAAAGCCATTTACAGAGGTAAAGCCATGTATTTTCTAATTCCCTCCCTCTATAAATAAGGATAACACTAAACTCTTTGTCTAATGTGTACACTGGTATTATTTTTTTTAATCTGGTTCTTGGTTACTGATGAGTACATTGAGTCATGCTGCACTGAAAATTACTCCTTGAAAATCTTCAATGGAAATTCCCACACTAGGTACTCCATTCACCTCTTATTTCTTATTAATGACAAGGTTTGAGAGCTTCAGGTCAGTTCTCATCCAATTATCTTGGGCATAAATGCCAGATTTCAATCTGAAGGTCATAAAGTACAAATCAAACTGCTTACTCAAAGGCTTTGTGTTTTACAGAGCCTTTATCAGCCAAGGTCATTATCTCAATTCAAATTGATGTTATATATTGTAAAACAGATATACTCTGGGAAAGAATTTTTAGCTTCTGGGGTTTTTTTCTGTTGTTCCTTTCCCACACAGGAAGCTACAGTGGCTGCCATTAATAATCTTGTCTCCCATCACTTCTTTATGGATGGAATCCAGTCTGAATTTTTCTGTTATTATTCCCAAAAAGACTGTGACTCTCCAAGCAAAATAATGTCCAGTTTGCAGGAGAAGTAAAACAGCATTTAGTGCTAGTGTCATGACAGGCCATCTACAGAAAAAGATCAGGATTGTTAATCAGTGTAATATATGCAGTAGCAACCAGCACAGTAGATTATCTTTCTAATCCACTGAGTCTCCAGTAACTGGGGAAATTATCACCTAACACCCTACACACTACACTAGCATTTCACAAGGCACCCTTCCAGTTACTAAAATCCGTTATATCAGAAATGCAACCCAGAGGTTTCAAATTTACTTATCTGTGACCTTTATACCTGATTTTGTATGAGCTCTGAATCCAAATGCAAAATTTGAATGATGATCACATCTTTGCTTGCAAACTTTGAACACTATTGATTTTGCCCTTTAATTTTTTCTCAGTTGTATCAGTCAACAACAGCTTTTGAATGTATATGCTTGCTAATGTTGCTATGGTTCCCTTTGCTGTGCTGAGCAAAACCCTGTGAAATTAATTTGCATTTTGCTGAGAGAAATCTGTCTTTTGCTTCTTCTCACCAGGACATCATTCTTTGTGATATTTCAGTCTCTTGCTGAGAACATTGTCCTAAAATTGCAGAGAATTAGGTTTTTTATGAGGTGATAATAACAAAAAACTGTACATGGTTATTCTTAAAGCAAATACTATTTTTTATCAAAATGCTCTGTTGAAATGTAACAAAGACTATTTCATCAAGATAAAACAGGTGCACACCGCACTTAATATTTTGTTACAATGCAATAAAAAGGACACAGACTTTGTGTTAGTCTTTTTTTTTCTTTACAGATAGAAACAGGAAGAAAAGAACTATGGTATTGAAATAGGTGCAAGAAGATAAAGAAAAATTGAAATTGTTTTTATTTTCATAACTTCCTACTAGAAAAAGGTCAGTCATCTATCAAAGTAAACATTCTAATATTTTAAGTTTTAACCCCAAAATTGAGAAAAAAATAGAAATAGGCTATTGCTTACATATAAATTTTGTAAGCCAACATTTTGTGCTATCGTCTGACATACTTAATACTGATATAATCTAACTAAAGTGCTGAAATAATGGATTAGGGAATAAAACTCACAAAATATCTACATCTCCTGAACTCCTGAAAAAAGAAGATACTGTAACTGCAAAATGATGTGGTGGTTTGCCAGGTTATTGAAAATGCAGGGGTGTGATTTCATTACTGTATCAGTCTAGAATGAGAAGGCTGAACCCCAAAAGTCTAAATGATGCTCACTGCCAGGAACTATGTGAGTATGCAAAGGCATCTGTATATCTCTTGAAGATACATGGCTTGCTCCTCTTCTTAGCAGGCAAACAGCTGACAAAATCTGGAACTGGAGCCCTCAGGACACTCTAGGTTTTCTGGTCATACAGCCATACATACTGGAATGCTGTTGCTAGTGTAACTTAGGGCAAATTAATTCTTTTCAAAGCAGAAGGGAAGAGTTTAAATTCCCTGTCTTAATGAAACATGGACTTTGAAGTGACAGGAGCCCACATTCATAACACTCCTTTTCCCTCATCCTTCCTCCCCTGGGGTTAGGGAAGCAAGAACTGGGTATTCACAAGGTAAAGTGGTAGCACTCTTTCTGGTGTTAACAGGTGATAATGCCTGCATGTGAGCCTGCAATTTTTGTCAGAAGGGGGACAAAATTATTTGTTACAGGCCATCATGCAGAAGAAAGTTGACAGCATGATGCAAGGATCTCTGGAAAAGGAAAGGCTGTATTAATAAGTGACACTTTTTAACAATAGGGAGAAATTAACTTAATCCAAACATAATTTGAGATCTAATACTACATTCCAAAATATTCAAAATGTTTTAAGTCATTCTTTGTAGTATCTGTTTAGCAGCTTGAAGCTGCTTAGTATTCCAGGTCTAGCCATTAGAAGATGGTGACATCTTCAACTCAAAATGAGAAAAGATGATGACTAAACACAGCCAATAGCCTGATGACTACCACACAGCCATGTGTGGTATTGGAATTATTTTCTAATGCTAGACTTAGACTCATAACACCTGCAAACCCTACAGTATCAGAAAACATTGCTAGAGTGTTTCTTTCTAACACGATTTTCCTTCTCAGAAAGAAATCTGAGAGCACATGAGCTGAACTTCACCCAAGCATAAAAAGGAGCAAACATCCTCTTTAGCGTCATGTTAAAGGTCATTCTTCAAAAGCTGTCAGGTGCCTGATCACAACGAGCAATTTTTCAAGCAGATAAGTCAAAATTTTGTCATTTAAGGGAAATGATAATATAACTACACTGATTAATGTAATTAAGTGTAATCCAGTGTAACTTTAAATGGCAGAAGGAAAGCTCAGTACTGCCAGTGTATCAAACATCTGGTCAATGGTATTCATTGGCAAGGCAGATTATGGAGTCACAACGACTGGAATTATCCATTATTTAAAGCGAGAATTTTTATCTCTTTATCAGAGACAAAATACCGGTGGTTAAATTCTCTGTCACAGACAACTGACTTCAAAAACTGAGCCAGCTTTTAAAGATCTTCTCAATTAATGTTACTTCAAGCTTCTCCACTACAACTCTTTTTTTCACCCCAAGAGACATGAAGTATTATTGAAGCCTTGCAAAAGTCTTACTGGAGATTCCTTAACAATAAAAAAATTAAACACTACTGCGGAGGACCATGAGCCTACTAGGGGATATCCATGCCCTGGAAGGACACACCATAGGCTTCAGGCATTCCTCCCAACTCAGGGTGAGAGAAATGGTCCATTATCCCATTGCCTTTCTACCCCTTTTCCCCTTGATTGTCCCAGTTCAAGAATGTTCTCTNATGGGGCTCATCTTAGAATAAAGTTCTTGATAGAATAAAAGCTTGTTCTCACTCGCCTTCTGGACCACGGAGTCTTATTCCATTCCTGGCACGACAGAGCTAAATGGCCTCATCATGTAACAAATGGCCGTTCCCCCTTTACAACAACTAGAGCCCAGTTACAGCACTGTTCCACCCCCTCTTTCCCATATTTAACCCTGGACCCTCTGTTCCCCCGTCTTCTATCCCTGGACCCCTTTGGAGTGAGGACCCAATAAAACTCTGTCAGAACCCCAAATGGAAGACCCTCCCGTGTTTCTTTTTGACGAGCTATCTGTGGTGTGTGAGTGTTTTAGAGTGTGTGTTTGTTGTGTGCCTGCCCAAACACCTTCACTGAACACGCTTCAGGGAACGTACGGGCATTTACCATCTCGCCACGCTGCTACACGTTGTGGACCCTTCTAAAAAAATGTTCTGCTGGCTATTTGCACAGTAATACAAGAATATGAAATGGGATTCAGGAGAAAAGAATAGCACAAAAAAGGCTTGGATGTAATAGAAAAGAACAAAACAAAATAAATACACTTAGAACAATCAGATAAACATGTGATTTTGTATCTCTGTGCTCCCGTGTGGGTTATGCATGCTTTCCCTTTCAGATGTCCCCTTAGGCATGCTCCAAGTAGGACTGCTGTAGGATTCAGCTGTTTGTTCACTCACCAACAGGTTTTCTAAAAGGCAAGTGTGCGTCTGTTTAAGACCTTGCTTCTTCTTTTGAAGATCCAGTTCCCTTCCAAAAACAGTCTCTACCTCCCCATCCCCCTTTAAAGAAAACAAGTGAACTATTCATGCAAAAAAGTGTGTGTGTGGTTGGGAGAGTGGGGTGTCATGAAATTAATAAGAATAAAAGAATGAGAATAAGAACTTCAGAATAACAATGAGAATAAAATTATGTAGAAGAAATTATAGTAGAAGTAAATATTAGAAATAAGAAAATTAATAAGAATACGAAGTTGAGTAAGAATTCTGACACCACCAAGACCTAATGGAGAGCATCAAGGGGACATTGTTGGGATCCACACAGCAGTGGGGTTTTAAACTTAATCTGGCTTGGTCACTCACTTTCTCTCCCCACCCTTTTTCTATTTTTCTTTCTTTCTTTCTTTCTTTCTTTCTTTCTTTCTTTCTTTCTTGCTTTCTTTCTTTCTTGGCATTTGAAGGGGTGGTGGATGTGGCCCTTCGTGACACAGGCACGTTCTGTCAGAGCCCTCAGTCATGCGGGATATTGTGGTGCCCAGAGACCCCTGTGATGTGTCATGTTGTGGTGTGTTTTTTCTTTAATGGTTTGTTCCTGCTCCCCCCTATGTTGTTCATTTAGCCCAAGTTGTGTCCTTCTACCCAGTTGTCTGTCATACCTAAAGACCTGCCCCTTGTTCCCAAATGTTTCCTGTCACTCCACCTATCCAGCTGTCAATCCCTCCTTATGCCAACCCTCTGCTTGGACATCCCCTTTGGAAATCCCCTAATCCTCAAGGCCCCATTGGTTTATTTGAACTATTTCCCTACCCCTATGTACCACATTGGTCTGAGTGTTGTGAATCCCACCTTGTGCTCCTCCCCTGTCTTCTCCCTATTGGCTGAGATTTGTACCCTCCCCTGAGATCTTCCCTCTAGAAAAGCCCCTACACAGCTTTGTTCTGGGTCTTTAGTCCCCGAGCCTCTCACTGGTGTAAAACCCTTGGGAAACCACACAGAAGACCTCTCTCTGTTCCTTGCTCCTGCCCTTGATGCATTCCAGCTCATGCCGTAGAGCATTCTTGCCCTACAGCTGCATCCCAGATGTGTGGCTTCCTGGGGTCAGCCCACTCTTGGCGACAGTGCCAGGAGCTGGTCAGGCTGAAGAAATCCGGCACCATGTCAATGTTATAGCTGTGCCCTGCAGGGGGTATATAAGGGATGCACACAGCCCTGGGGATCCCAATCCAAGTAGAACAGCTCTCTCAACAGGAAGCAGCTCCCAGGACCCCTCTGTGCAAGCCAATGTCAGAGATGGAGGAGAAGGCAAACCCCAACTCACAGCCACCCAGCCCCTTGCCCTGCTGGCTGGAAGACCAGGCCCTCTGCAGTCAGTGGGTAGGGGCAGGCAGCAGCTCAGTCCTGCCACTGTCAGAGACTGAGGAGGAGGAGGCCTTTGTCACCACGGACAAACAGTGGGAATATGATGTGGACCAAGACCTTTCTCAATTAGCAGATGTCAGCAGCCCAGAGCCTTGCCTGTGGGAAGTGACAGTCTGAGAGTTTTACCAATGGCAAGAAGTCCAGGAAGTTACTCCATGGGGAGCCACGAGACACCAAGAATTGCACCAGTGCAAGGTAGGTGTGGGAGTCCAGATGGCACACAGCAAGAGCTGTACCACTGGGAAGAAAATGTGACAGTGCAAGAGCTATATGGCACCTCTCCTACTCCAGGGTGTCCCCCAGAGGACAAGCCAGCAGCTGCTGCTGCCCCGGCTGGACCTGCTGAGGGGGAGGAGACCCTGAGCCTCTGGCTTCTGAGGTGGAAAAGGCATCAGATTCTCCTGCCCTCAGTGAGGAGGTGCCATCGGCAGGGACAGAGAGCCTAGTCCCTGCCCCACACAGCCTGCCAGGCGGCAGCCAGGCTCTGCTGGACTTAGCATGGAACATTAGTGTGAGCAAGGCTGTGCTGGAAATTCAGGCATCTGGCCACCAGCCAGCAGAACAGAGGGACCTGGAGCAGAGCATGGCTGCACAACTAGAAGCAGAAACTCCAGCATAAAGGGAAGAGACCCAGACTTCTATCCTGTTCAGCCCTGGCTGCTCCCCCAGCCCCTCCCAAGCCCACTGGGAGTGCATGATCTCAGTGAGCAGCAGGAGGAGGCAGAAAGGAGGTCAGTACTGCCACAGGAAGACAGTGAGGAAGTGGCTTGGCTGGCGAGCTTGAGCTTTCCCATTTAGATGAGGAGGAAGACCGAAAGCTATCTAAAGGAGAAAAGAACAAAAAGCAAGTGACCCAAGGGGAGGCTTGCACTGAGCCAGAGCTGACCCCAGGAGATGCTGGTTGTTACAAGGAAATTTCCACGGGGGAAACCTGCAAGGAGCAGAAGCTTACCCCAGGGAAATGCTGGTACGTACCAGAAAATATCCCAAGGGGAAGCCTGCAGAGAGCCAGAGCTATCCCCAGGAGAAGCTGGTAGATACCAGGAAGAGTCCCAAAGGGAAGCCTGCAGAGAGCCAGAGCTGTCACCAGGGAATGGTGGTAGATAACAGGAAGTATCCCAAGTGAAAGCCTGTAGTTAGCCACAGTTTGCAAGGGAGATGCTGGTAGCTCCAAGAAAGTGTTCCAAGGGGAAGCCTGCAGTGACCCAGAGGTGACTCCTGGAGATGCTGGTAGCTATCAGGAAGTACCCAAAGGAGAAGCCTGCAGTGAACCAGAGCTGCTGTAAGGAGATGCCAGTAGCTCCCAAGAACAGTCCAACTGGGACGAATGCATTGAACAAGAGCTGTCCCAAGCAGATATCAATAGCTACCAGCAATTTTCTGTTTGGGAAGAATATATTGAACAACAGCTGTCCCTAGAAGTTGGCAGCTACCGTGAACTCTCTGATTGGGATAAATGCAACAGGGAAGAGGTGTCCCTGTTGGGTAGTAGTAGGTACTACTACCTACTACTATACTATAGTAGAGGCAGTCGGTAGCTACCAAGAACCGATTGGGAAGAGTCCATTGGCCAAGAATTTTCTGAAGAGGAAGACTACTGTCTATGAGGTGCAAAAATGGAATGGTAACCAACCATTCGTGCAGTCTAGCTGGGAAGATGACAGTGACAAAGAGCTCATGCAGGACAACTGGGAACATGGGAGGCTCCAGAGCATCAGGGTCAAGCCCTTGCTGCAGGAGGAAGAGTGCGACAAAGTTAGCATCCTCAAGCTGTGCGAAGAAGACAGGGAGCAAAGACTGGGAGGTTTTGCAGGAGACGGGCTCCCAGTGCCCGTCCCTCAGGAGGCTTGGGTTGAGGGCCAAGAGTCGGTCTGTGCCTCATCTGCCCAAGCCCCCAGAGGACACACAGCTTCTCCCGCCTTTGAGGAGCAGGTGTCAGAGGCAGGGACAGAGAGCCTGGTCCCTGCCCTGCACAGCTGCCCCAGCCCCTCAGCTCCCCAGCTGGTAGCCCAGGCCCTCAGCCAGCAGCCAGCTTCCCCTCAGAAACATCCCTCCTGCCTCAGGCTGGTGCTGTGGGCACCGCGCAGCCTCTTCTGCTGCCCTGCTGGCAGCACAGCCAGAAAATTAATGCCTGCTGCCAGTGCCAGGCTGGGTCCCACTGATGGCAGCTGGCCCACAGCCTGCCCAGCATCCTGAGGGAGCCACACAGGCTGCCTTTGCCTGGACATGTCCTTGCAGGCTGAGCAATCCCCAGCTGCTTTGATCACCCCAGATGGGTCTCTCCAAGACCAAGTGTTACCCATGTGGCCAGCCCCAAACCAGCACTCATGGGTTGGTGCCAGCTGGCTCAGCAATGAATCAGAGTCACCAAGGAGGGAAGAGACCTTGAAAGTAATCCATTCCCACCATGAGTCTGGCACCACCAGTATCACCCCTAAACCATGTCCCCGACTACCACATCCAGATGGCTCTTTAACACTTCTGGAGATAGTGACTCCACCACCTCATTGAGCGGTTTCTTTTGACGCCTGACCACTCTGACATGGGAAAATTGTTGCTGATATTTAATCAGAACCTCTCCTGGTGGAATCTAAGGCCGTTTCCTCCCATCCTGAAAGGATTGCTTGTGATCCTTTTAGATTTTATCCATGAGGAATGGGCAGAGAGTGGAGGTATTGCTCTCAGGACCCCACTGCATGCTGGAGGACTGCAACACACACAATATACCCCCACCAAATAAAAGGCGTGTTTTAAGGAACAGTAGTAGTAAACAAAAGAAAAAAAATACCAAAAAATTTTAAAACAAACAAAAAAGCACATAAAAAGAATATAACTAAGAATAGTAAAAAGAATAAGAAATAATAAGAATAAGAAATAATGATGCAGCCGCCTTCATCCATGGATCCAGCTAGCTCTTGTCCCCAAGGCAGCCGGTCGTGAGTGGCCACACCCCCTCTGGTCCTTCTCAGAGCTTCGGGGGTAGTGGTGCCACCTGTGTCCCTCGTCAGGGATGACAGTACAGCTAAAGGATAAGCGTCAAGGAGTGTGGGAAGGTGGAAGAATTGAGGGATTGGTCGCTTTGGGTGATGCAAGGAAGATGTTCATTCTCGCAGCAGATCTANCTGCATGCTGTGGAGGACTGCAACACACACAATATATCCCCACCAAATAAAAGGCGTGTTTTAAGAAACAGTAGTAGTAAACAAAAGAAAAAAGAAAAAAAAATACCAAATTATTTTAAAACAAACAAAAAAGCACTGAAAAAGAATATAACTTAGAATAGTAAAAAGAATAAGAAAAAATAAGAATAAGGAATAATGACGCAGCCGCCTTCGTCCATGGATCCAGCTAGCTCTTGTCCCCAAGGCAGCCGGTAGTGAGTGGCCGCACCCCCTCTGGTCTCTCTCAGAGCTTTGGGGGTAGCGGTGCCACCTGTGTCCCTCGTCAGGGATGACGGTATGGCTAAAGGATAAGCGTCGAGGAGTGCGGGAAGGCGGAAGAATCGAGGGATTGGTCGCTTTGGGTGAAGCAAGTAAGATATTTATTCTCGCAGGCAGTCCACAAAGTGGCACCAGGATCGAGGGTACAGCAACTTATAAAAGGGGGCGGATACGGGGGGTGGATACACATGTTAAAGTCAGGGAAGGGGTAGGGAGGAGACAAAGGAGGAGATGCATATAATATCGTCCAATGGGTAGGAGGATGGGAGTGGATTGAGGTTTGGGCCCCAATCAGATAGCAGGGCTAACATAAATGACAAAGAAGGTTCTGGAACAGGGGCAGGTGTCTGGGGAGGATTGACAACTGAGGAGGGTTGGGTATAGAGGATTGGCAGGGAAGGTTCTAGGGCAACTACCTTACATGGAGGGATAGTAGGGAGGGGAAAATCCAGGGTTGAACCATGTAGGGATACAGCATGGGGGTGAACAGAAGGGACAAACCATCTATAATAACATCCTTTAACATTTGTGTAAAACCTGAAACATGCACAACATCATAATAACAAGGGAAAAAACAATTTAAAGGGTAGAAACAAAAACTTGAATAAGTATAATAAAAAAAGAAGACTAAGCAGAACAAGGTAAGGAGAAATAGTAGTAATAGCAGGAAATAATCAGAAGAAGTAAAAGAAAAAGAAAAATAATAGGAATACTAGGATGAAGAAGAAATAGTAGTACTAGTAAATAATAATAATAATTTCATATTTATATCTATCTTCCTCCCATTTCTTGTTAAATAAAATCTATATCTTGTCATCATATGGTCCCCTTTGCACCTTAATTCAGGCAGGGGCATCTCTCCCTAATCTGATCTTAACACTTTTTCTGCCCAGCCTGTGTTTGTGCTTTTGCTGACAAAGCTTTCAGTATGACCATCCAGCCAATTCTTTATCCACCAAGTGGTCCATCCATGAAATCCATCTCTCCAGTTTAGAGAAAGGATATAATGCTGACAGTGTCAAATGCTTTGCACAAGTCCAAGCAGATGACATCAGTTACTCTTCCCTCATCCACCAACACTGTTACCCCTTTGTATTCTCAGTCTCTACTTTTCGTTTTGTCCCTGGGGAGGTGTAGCTGGAGCGCTCGCCAGTGAACAGAGGCAAAATAGTCATTGACTATATCAGCTTTCTTCATAGCCTAGGCAATCAGTTCTCCCATTTCGTTCCAGAGAAGTCTGACACTTTCCTTGATCTCCCTTTTATCTCCAACATATTCCTTCACGTTGCAGTTTATTTCGTTAAAAGGCAGAAGGTGGGAAACTGATCTAGAGGCATTAAACATATCAGAAGGCACAGCTCTCCCACTGGGTCGTATTACGAAGCATATGATGATGCTCAGAGATCACCACACCAGTACCATTACACCTCCAGAAGCCTGTTCTTCCAGGAATATCTAATTAAACTGGAGCTGACTTTCTGGGCAAGCCTGTGCCTGTGTCACAGATCTTGCACTATTTCACTAGTGCCACCCAGCCCTGTGGCTGTGCAAGCCCCTCCTGAAGCAAGAGTTATGTGCCCAGAGGAGCAGCCACCCACCACAGTAACTTGTCCTCAAGTACGAAAATCCGATGAGGCACTCACTACCCAGTCTCCTCAAGAAGCAGGTAGGGTCAGTTTAGAAACTTTTTCGGAGGAAACAGCTTTTTAAAAAGAGGGTTTAACTGTCTGGAGAGGTATCATAGCATTTCCAAAGAATGTGAAAGAAAAATAAAACGACTCCGCAGATATTTTTCTTCATTATTACCCCACCCAGAGAAGTGAGCACACAATGAGCAAAGGTCCACACATACTGATTTTAGAGCTGGGGATGTGCGTAACTAACAGCTTTTTCAGATACTCTATTTTCAGTTACTTCAATAAAATTACCTCTGAAAAACGTCAAAGTTATTGTAGGAAATTGCAGACTAAAAATGATCATTTACGTTGTGAAATGCATCTTTTCATTGAAATTAGAGGGCTTTCAAACGCTGGAGTTACTCTGGGCGTTTGGCAGCGTGTTGTCTTCACCAGGCATTTAACAAACCACAACCTGTCCTTCCTTCAAGACCATAACCTTACACAGTTTTGTTGCGCGGAGACTTTTAAAACTGGGAGAGCCTGCTCGGGGCGTCCTGACCAGGATCCAAGCCACGGCCGGGCTCTGAGGGACGTGCGAGCCCCGGCTCCCAGGGATGTTCTTGGGCGGCTCAGAGGGAGCAGAGCCCCGGGAACGTGAGGACCGGGCAGAGCGCCTGGTGCCCCGGGGCTGGCGGGGAGCCAGGGAAGCGCCGGGCACTCGCCGGACTCGGTGCCGAGCAGCGGCCCCGTGAGGGAGGCGGGCGAGCAGCCTCCATCTCTATGGGGGTGGCTGCGGCGGAAGGAGGCCGGGTACTACCGAGTGCCGGAGCGGACGAAGGAAGCGCTGCGCTCCCGCTGCTCTGGGAGTCCCTGCTGGGCGCTGTTAGCGCGGGCAGCGGCGGCAGCCGAGCGGGGCCGGAGCGGCCTCTCCCGGGCCCGCCGTGTGTGTGCCCGCCCTNCCGGCCCTGCCCTCAGGCGAGCGGGTGCAGCCAGGAGCTCGGCAGCTCTGTGGAGACAATTCAGTGGCTCCCCCTGGCCCGGGCAAGGACTGCGATGGTTCTGTGTTTGTGGCCAGTGGCACTTGGACGCTGCGCCAAGTAGGTGTCTGCAGGAGCCGGGCTTCCTCTTCTCTGCTAGCTGCTTGTCTGGACTCAAAAAACCAAAGCGGTTCACAGTGGACGTCCCTAACAAAACTGCTCAGCAGTGCTGACTGTGGGGCCAGCAGCGACAAGAGACCCGGTGCTGTTCGCACTGCAGCTGCTCGTGAAAGGCAAATGGGCCTCGCTGGAGGGGCTGAGAATCAGAACAATTTCATCTGTTCCCACTTGGCAAAATATTGCTGACAGTAGTCCTAATGAAGCCTCAATTGGTGTCAACACCAGCATTGCCAAAACTACAATAGTAAGCTGCTCGTGGGAAAAAAAAATTATTTCTAGTATGTTCTTTGATGGGAGAGTGGCTGTGGAATTGAAGTATTACATTCCTTCCATTTTATACTGTTTCCCATCTCCAAGTGTTTTGCCCTTACTAGTGGAAGGGAATAGCACTGGTAACACCTTTCCTTGCTGGCTGGCATGTTCCTCTTCTTTGTAGCTTAGTGTTTCCTAGTTTTTCCATTTGGTAAGTCATGGTTTGGTGACTCTGATACGATACAAAATAATGAAACCAGGAAGGAGGTATGTTGTACGCTTCAGGTAGCAACTTAATCCTTTTTCTAAACCAGTATTGGTGTTTATTACTACAAACAGAGAGCCAAATATATTGGATTATGATAATTTATCAGGCCCATTGCAGACCACGTTGAAAGAAGAAAGAGAGCTCTGCCAACCAGAAGGCTTGGTTTCCAATTTTCTCACAGGGCTCAAAGCTTGCTGGAACACATAAATCATAGAATATGCTGAGCTGGAAGGGACCCATAATGGATTTGTTCAGTGGTGGATTTGATTGAAGCATATTTCATGGATTAAAAACCTCTTTCTCTGGAAATTGACTTTTAATGAAGTTCTTTCTCGTTCATTTAAGGCTAACTACTAGTCTAAATGTTCAAAAGCCCTAGTAAGTATGCAAATTAGTTGGAAGAAAAATTCTAGATGGAGATGGTCAGCCAACATTAGAAGTGGAAATATACTGTACAGTTAAAACATATAAGAAGGTATGAGCTGCTTCTTCTGTTTTATTTATTTTACTAGGACAATATCAGGGAAAGGTACTGTTCTTCTCACATCCCAAGAAATATTTTGGTTTCCATTTTTATTATGAGAAATAAATCCCTGTGACTCAACAATTGAGTATTGTAACTTGGAAGAAAAAAGGTGTCATGAAAAGTTAGACAGTGGCAGCTACTATGGAAACCTTATTTTCCATTAATTAGACAATATTTTATGACTGGTATCTGATAGAATCTCTTTGTATTTCTCTCTCTTAATGGTCACATAGGGTTTTTTTCTCTCTTAATGGTCACATAGGTTTTCCTTACACACCATACTAAACTTACACATTCCCTTTTGCTTTATCTTTTTTATTAATTTTCAGATCCTTATGTTTCTCTTTGTGTGACACTTTCAGAAAAATGCAGTATAGGTGAAAGAATAGGTGAAGTCACTTCTACACTGAGCTGACAGGTTGTTGTGGGTGATAGTAAAGTCAAACATACCCATTTAACACCTGTAATGGAAAATTGATGACTCATCTCTTCCCCAGCCTGAAATATTCAAGTTATATTAACACACACACACACACACATATATATGGTATTCAAGATCTTTTCAGCTCTAGCTTTTGTGGACTAATTATTTCTAATTTTCCTAAGTTAAACTCTGGTTCACTTCATTCTTGAATTACGCATAACTTCATAGATATTCACTGAGTGTAAAGCTAATACTGTTAATGCAAGAAACTCTGAAATTTGTAAATTATGTCTTCCTAAAGTGAATTTTCTTAATATCATTATTCTTCATCTGTCCAGAAGGATACATTTAAATTATCTAAGACAAAAGTAGCGGATCATGAGAGGTGTCTTTAAGCATGAATGCTGATAAATCCTGGTACAACAGGCTACCAACAGCTGCAGTAAAAGGTGTCCTAGTGACTGTATGATCCTGAAAATAATTCCCTTCTATTCAGATAGCATAATATGTATATATAAAGTAGATTTGTCAGAGAGTTTTTTCCTATGTAGTTATAATTTAGGTGAAAAAATTGAATAATGTCTGCAATTACCGAAGTGTAAGAGGCCACAAAGAAAGTGCTGGATGAGAAAAAATAAGTGGTGCAAATAGTGGATGTGGAGATATGTACTTGTAGAGTTGGTAAGGACATACTTCTTAGTCTTTCAAATGACATTTACAAGTCAATTATCTGTGAAGGAGCTATGTGATGACTAGATAAAACAGATTTTTAAAATTGATTTTATTTTCCTTTCACTACGATGATTCTGTATTTTTTTTCTCCATGCTCTTTATACTATTCTTTCCCTTCCTTTCTTTTTTTTTTTTTCCTGTTTGCTTTTGGCTACAGTAACTGTAATAATAGTAACACATGCTCTCAAAACCCACATGGTGTCCCTGTAATGAATCAGAATATTAGGAGAGTGGTTGCAGCAACCTTTTTTTGAACCTAAAATAATCTACCTCCTGGAGGACTGTTCTGTCATGTGTTGGCAATGCATAGAAAGAAATAGAAATGCTAGAAATATTGTTGTAATAATACCTGGAAAATAAATCAGAGAAAGGGATTAGACCAGTATTTGCAGTGCCTGTGATTAGGATTGGCTTTCTTCCCAGTCAAAGAAATCAAATGCCTAGATTTTGTTAACTCATCGAAGTGGATCTACATATTCAGATCTAAATGAAAGATACTTCATTTGTAATCATCCCCTCTTTCCTATAAGTGCATATCCGTTTGTTTAGCTCTTTCTTATCACATTACTGAAAATGAGTTTGCTCGTGTTTCTATCGTCATTTGCAAGCAATTCAGTGAGAAAAGAATGCCTAAACACTTTTCAATTTCAGGTTCCTTGGTCCTTGAAAAAGGCATTTCTGTGGTGTGGCAGCTGAAATAGAGCAGCTAATCCCAGTGATGGAAGAGCGTTCTTGTAGCTCTCCTATGAGTTAGCAGACTGTGGTAAGTAATGGTAGGAAACCAAGCACATACCCTGAGCTGGTATCCTGGTACTGACATTTCATCTCTGCTGTTCCATGCTGTTCAGTGGCCACCATTAACAGAAGGCTTTGCCTTGAGGCACAACTGAGTGTCCACCATGGAAAATTAATAAATTAATAAAATAGCTAGAGTGAAATAGAGCGAGAAAATGTATATTTCTGTTACTAAAAGATGAAGTCCTTCTCTCATGAAGGCAGAAAGTTCTCTTTGCAAAATCATTAATACACTTCTGGGATAAGTCTACACTGCTCTTCTGTGCCATTCCCTTTCCTGCACTGCAACTGGCAGTGGCAGGGACATTACCTAGAGCAGCTTTAAACTAGTTTTTCACTTGAAGCATCTTTCTCTTAGTTTGTACTGCCTCCAAAAAATGAGCTGAAATGTAAGAGGCCCTGTCAACACACTGTCCAATGATTATTGGCTAGCAATTAGCTAATTGTCTGGCAGGTGTTTTTTAGGCAGACATATGTAGAAGGATAACCAGTTTGTTCTGCAAATAATAAAAAACTTGCAGTGATAGTGAGCAGCTGCCAATGAACCAACATCTGGAGCTTTTAGCAAAGGCATACAAGGCTTCTCTCCAATTCATTGTTTGAGCCTACCTCTTCAAAAGATAGTCTCAGGAGTACTTTCTCTGCCTATGTCATGGAAGCTGTTGCAGAAAATACCTGGATGTTCCCTGGAGCATGGATCCTGGAGGATTTGGGCTGACTGGTTTTCATTGACCGTGTGCTGAAAGATGACAGTACCAACCATCCCCTGATAGAATCAACATATTTAATCACTTTTAGAAAGTTAAGATATCAGGTAATCTGCACAGTCTGCAGGTTTCCTGTCTCCTCAGTTTCTTCCAGGGGATGAAGACTCTAGAGAGTGCTGCATGTGTTAGCATCACCTAGAAATAATCAACCTTCCTCCTTGCTTGCTAGCTAGATCTTTTTCACAGAAAACAATATACAGTAAATTGAAAACAAATCAAGCTGATACAGCAGCTGCCAGAAGTCCCACAGGTGCTGTATGGTTTTATCATGGAGTCATTATCTCTCAGTGCAGCTGTCCTCCTTGAAGCTATGAGAGCTTCTGCATGGCCAAAAAGCATATGTGACAGCAGCCTGCTGACACACTCACCAGGTAGCTCCAGCTTCCCCTAACCCAAGTTCTTGCCTCCAAGATTGCTGTTCCATATCTTCAGGCTGACCAATCCCAAGTCCCTGGTTGATTTCATCTGCCTATCCCAGCCTTTCCTGTGTGTCCTCTCACATCCCAGTGACCTTATGACAGCCTCTTGGCATCTCCCTATTCCTCACAGCTGGTCTGTCTTTTAACACCTACCTGACTCTAGGTAATGCTGGCAAGCACTTTTGTCATTTACTCAAGCCAAGATGATCACAAGTAGATTGCTGTCTTTTTTCCAGAGCATAACTCTTGCTTCAGATTTAGGATCTACAGTTCAGTATAGTGTGTGGAAACTGCTCGTGGTCCACACTCTGCAAGGATCATTGGCTTCCCTGACAGGTTTAGTAGAACACATGCTTTATAAAAGCTAAACCAAAGGGTGGAAGCTAAGATGGGAGCATATCCTATGCATGTTAATCAGAAATCTAATTGGAGAATTATCAGAATTAAACTCATTGTGAATCCCCAGAGGAGCTGGTAGGTTGGAAGAGTACACTACTGAAAAAACATTTAGGAATTCAAACTCACTGCATAGGTTTCAACTGTTTGTCTACTTATCACATAAGTGCCCATTGTGATGCTTTCCTGATTTTTAAAATCCCTAAAAGGGCATTCAGGGAATACTTCTCTCACAGATGACCATTGTCTTTGTGTGTATCTTAGATAGCTGCAGTCACTTCAGTCATAAGGGATGGACTAAATGACACAGCTACTTTTGGTCCATCACATTGCTGTTGACACACAAAAAGAGCACGCCTTTGCTCAACAGAGAATATTACTCTTTTTCCAGGGTTGACTCTTCATTTCTTCCTCCCAAGAAAAATCTTCTTATTGCTTATATTGATGAAAAACCATCAGCATAACAAAAGAGTTGGCTTTAGGAAAACAGCTAGAGGATTAATTACTTGAGAGAAACATATATTTGGACATCTTTTAATCAGTTTTTGAGTGCATGAATACTTTGTAAATCCTGCATCAAAATAGATTCTTTTTCTGCAGGGCCAGAATATCTGCCAAGAACGAGAAAAAAGCAACAATTTTGCTTAAAAGTACTACATCAAAAACTTCTGAAAAAAAATCAGATTTGAGGTTGATTATGAAATACTATTCTGGGGAAGTGAACTGGCAAAAAGTTTGAGAGGCCAGTTTTTAGGGATTAAGCAACTTCAAATCCTATTCAGCTGTGTCAACTAAAAGTTTAATCCTTTGTGGATTGCTACCAAAATGTGAAATTCACACTCTTGGAGAAAAAGCATTAATTTGAAAAGCTACCACAGTACATACTAATCAACCTCCTGAGAGTCATTACAGATATGCCAACAGCTGAACGAGCATGAAGTCTGGGAACAAGGAAACTGCTGACAGTTTTTGGAAATACAAGGTCCATTTGAGAAAAAATATTTCTTATATGTTCTAGGTAACAAATCTTGTACTTAAGAGAGAGGACTAACATTAATACATGCAAACTAGGGACTAGGCTTCTGATTCTCCCCCTGCTTTTTTAGATAATAACCACCTTGCTGCATATTATTCTTTCCTTTTTTAACAGCTGAATAATTTTATAGATAGGGAATGAAAAATCAAGTCAAACTTTTTGTCAATTTATCAAAGATAATTTTCAAGTGAAAGCTGAGGCATAGTTCATAGCAACATTTTTTCATTCTAATATTTAGTTTATCATGCCAAGAAAGGGGGGGAAAGGAAAATATTTCATAAATTAATGTTTATATGGTTTAATGGTATATCACTTGTCAGCTCAGTGCAGGAGACAGTAAGTCTAAGTTTATAAAATGTTCGTATAGAAATAAACCGTAACGTGGGTAACATTCAGGCTCTCAAGTTATTTCCTGAATGGTAAATCACTGAGAGTCATAGAGTACGCAAAAAGTAACCAATTTATTTATCAGCATTTACAGAAATGAATAAGAGTTATGTAGCAGATGTTTTGAGTAGGATGTAATGAAAATTTTTTTCTAACATTACACTCATACTTCAGAAATAGATAATATGGCATTATTTTTATTAGCACTATTTTTATTCTGCTAATGTATAAAACACCAAGAAAGAGGGGGAACCTTCAGAGGTACTGCATGCACACATATTTACAGGAAAAACAGAGAAGGTGGTGAAAGAAAAGGAAATAAAATGGATGGCACTCATCTTAAAACACATCATGCCCAGGAAAAGACTGCACCCTTCCAGCACTCTTTAACATCTTTGTAAGGAGCTTGGACAGTGCTATGCAATCCAGAGGGACCTTCAGCGGCTTGTGAGGTGGGCCTGTGTAAACCTCATGAAGTTAAACAAGGGCAAGTGCAAGGGCCTGCAACTGGGTCATGGCAACCCCTGGTATCAGTACAGACTTGGGGATAAACTGGTCGAGAGCAGCCCTGCTGAGAAGGATGTGAGGGTGCTGGTGGACAAGATGCTGGACGTGAGCTGGCAGTGTGCATTTGCAGCCCAGAGAGTCACCCAGATCCTGGGCTGCATTAAAAGCAGCATGGCCAGCAGGTTGAGGGAGGGGATCTTGCCCTCTACTCTGCTCTTGTGGGATCCCACCTAGACTGTGTCCAGCTCTGGAGGCCCAACCTAAGAAGAATTTAAACCTCCTGTACTGAGTCCAGAGGAGAGCCACAGAGAGTTGACCAGCAGGCTAGAGCACCTCTCCTACAAAGAAAGATTGATTGAGTTGGAGTTACTCAATCTGAAGAAGATAAGACTGAAGAAAATGTATAGCAATTTTCCAATATTGAAGGGGTTCTATGAGAGAGTTGGACAGAGACTTTCCACAGGCGCATGTAGTGACAGGACAAGGGGGGAACAGCCTTAAACTGAAGGAGGGTAGGTTTAGATTAGCTATCTGGGAGAAATTTTTTCCTGTGAAGGTGGTGAGGCACTGGGAAAGGTTGTTCAGAGAGCTTGTGTACTCCCCAGACATGGAGGTGTTCAAGACCAGCTTGGACAGTGTTTTGAGCAACCTGGTCTACTGAGAGGTTCCCTGCCCTTGACAGGGGTTGGAACTAGATGCTCTTTAAGGTTCCTTCCAACCCATTATACAATGGGTTATATGTAATAATTGTGTCTGTGTTCATCACACTGGACTAGTGGAACATCTCAGCAGTGACCTGCACTGTAACACATCTACAACAGCCCAAGACTAGATGTGTGACTAGGAGAGTGAAGGTATACAAGCACTCAGAGCCAACAGATAAATATTTTAAATTAACAATTCCAGTCATATTTACTGCTGATCATAATTTTCACCAAGGCAATCCACTTAGCATTAATTCTTACCAGTATTTCCTGTCTGTACGTGTGTGTGTGTGTGTGTGTGTGTGTGTGTGTGTGTGTGTGTGTGTGTGTGTGTGTGTGTGTGTTAAGGGAGTATTTGGACTCTTGTCATGGGCCATGATTCTGTTCTGCTGAACTGTGCCCAGAGACAGAGCTTATGACTGTCAGCTGTACATATTAAGGATATAGTGGAGGTGTAGTGTATCCATCAGCAGTTTCCAATCTGTGCATAAGACAAGCTATAGACGATGTTGAGGGAGTGTTAGGTCTACTCAGCCTAACCACACAGCCCCAGGAGGGACCAGAGCACCAGCACATTGCTGCCTTCATACCTTGCATGCCTGAGAGCCCTGAGTACAAGCTGTCCTCATGTCAGACTGCTCAGCTGGCATCCACAACAGGACAGGTATTGTGGTTGCCAATTCTCCCAAGACTGGTTTTTTGCAGCAAGGTCAGGCTGGCTCAGTCAGCACAAAAGGCACATTCATGCACTGGGAGCCTGATGCTTCTCAATCTTCTTTGGGGCTACAATAGTTTGAGAATTTTTCCAGGCATGATCTGCCCTTAAAATTTCCTTTATCTGGTGTCAGTAAAGTAACAGTGTCCTTTTTCAGTAAGGCTTTTAAAACAAATATAGGACCTCTTCAGTCAATACAAGATGATGGGATTTACTTTTAGAAGTAAATAATAGCGTTTTAAGGTCCTTTTGCCTACCTTCTCAGCTACTTTCCTCTCTATCTGTCATACTTCTAAGAAGGTGCTCATCCAGATCACAGTAAGGATCCTACCATGAAGACCTACCATTCTTTTTAAAAAAAAATCACTAAAAAGAGAAGTTTCTTTCTTACTGAAACTGAAAACAGAAGGCTGTCACCTGGACATTTTATAAGTTTCTTGCATGCAAACTTGCTGAAGTTTTCTTCCATGGGAAAGCTCACTTCTAAGCACAGATTTTTTGTAAACAAATCTCTCTGGACTGTGTGTTCAAGGACAGGATGGTGTTTGGCTGCCCTGTCTCCCACATTGGGGATGGGAGCCTTCTTCTCTCATCCTATGATATGGAGAATTGTTATCTCTCTGACTTTGTAAGCATTTTCTGGCATTCTTGCAGTTTAGGTACTGAGCAAGAAGACTAAAAGATGTTAGCTCATGAACCTGGGCATATATAGCCCAAAATCCTTCTGAACAATAGAGTCATTTTATTAAATCATATAAGCCTTCTGATATTGGAGTCAGAATCCTGATCCACCCCCATTGGGACTCCAGCGACAATAGAAGGCTGTGGGGTAAGTTTTTGAAACCAGCCTTAACATTTATGTATTTTTTTCCTTCCTGGAGGGCATACCAGTGCAGTAAGAATGTCTTGTATTTTTAGATATTTTTCCAACTTTCAGGTCTGAGTGAATGTCCTACTTATTTCCATCTTCATATCAGCACAAGACTCTGGTACTTGCTACATCCTCCAGCACATCACAGACAGTAGGCTGTAGATAGCTTCAGGAATTTTCCTTCCTAGACTCCGTAAACATCTTGGAGATAAAGTTAGTTCTGCATAGCCTGTGAAGTCTCATCTATTATGTCTTAAGTCTTAAAGGCTGGTCTAAGATGCCTTCTTTCCCCATCCATAAAATTATAATCTTATGAGGACCATTAATTTTTCAAATTAATCTTCTGTCTTCAATTCCCACCATGGTGAAAGTAAGTTTGTCCTGTTATTTGCACCATGGAGTTTTTCCAGAAAGAACAACACTAACTTTGCCACTAGAATGGGGAAGGAGAGGAAAAGCCAAGTGTTATTTATTGCCATAGCCCGGGGGTATAAAAACAGACTGTAAATATCATATTCTTCCTTTTTTTTTTTTCTTTTAAGGCATTTCTATCATGATTTTACTGTATAAAATATTAATTTCTAGCTTTGGGGTTTTTCTTTCTCTTGTGGAGTTGAAAAACTTACTGAATTTAAATAGGGAGAGAAAAAATAGTTATCTTAACTGCTACAGGACAAACTGCAGCATATGAAATTGTCCAGATGTTTCTCATGGTGTGAACGATCAGAATGCCTGACAGAATGGAAAGTCTTTGTGTGTGCGTTACATTGCAATACACAGTTAGAAATGCCTGCTGAAAGGAAGCAAAAGCTCCATCTCTGTCCAAAATCCCTGATGACGTATTGCTAGATTCTTCTTGTTTGTTCATGTTACCCTTAACCCAATCATCTTCCTATAGGAAGGACTTTCCTGCCAGGAAGATGTGCATATCAACCTGTTCTAGCTCCCCATAATGTAAGAAAATACAATGAGGGCCCTGAAGTATGTGCCCACTTGGACTCTAAGTCCAGAATGGAACCAAGTCAGGTTTTCAGAGTAATGTCTTCTATTTTGAGGAACCTTAGGGGCTTCTTCTCTGGTACCTTCCTATTTCTTCTTTCATTATTTCCTCATCCCATGACAGAGGAATTCCTCCTTCTGGGTGAGCATGCCACTGTAGCACCCTCATAAGAGTATGTGTAATGCCCATTTTTTTGGGCAGCACACTCTCGGAAGGGTACAGAAGCCCACAGCAGTCCTATGGGAGTGTCTACTCAGTAGTATCATGGATATGATTTATTCTGGTTCTCTGTAATTATGAATTGTGACAATTTTGTATCTTTTCAAACCTATTTGTCACTTAGCAAAAAAGTGTAAAACAGATGCACTGGAAAATGAGTATTTTCCCATTGATTACACCCCCCACAGTATTTTCTGCTCATTTATCAGATGTTATTCGCTGCATTTTTTAAAACACAAGAGAATGTAGAAGTCACAGACTTGAGATTTTCTCTTATTCTTTATGAGTACTGCACACAGCCATTGATCCAACAGGATTACATGAAAGAGAGCTACAAAAAAGGAAAGTTTTTATCTATCTGACCTGTCTGAAGGGTGTACCTAAGGACTATACCTGCTGTGTATATTCTTGCTTCAGTAAGAAGTGAAACTGCTTTTGCATTGAAACATTCTCTTGGCTCTGCCATTGTTCAAAAACTCTGGGAAAACACTGAAGTGTTCTGATGTGCCATGGCTTCACTCGTTCAGTGTCTGACTGTCTAGACTGTGTCAGAAAATATCTTTATTTTCATCTGACAGACTGATGGAATAAGCACTTGCTTTCTGCCTTTCAGTCAAATTACAGTGTTGTGCTTGTTCATATCAATATCTTTCACATTAAATAAAAGGCATACATAATGTTGCTAAATATAAAGGCAATTCTCTAGTAAAAATTCTCAGTATACATGACTGATGCTTTAAAATTTGACCTTTTACACATATCACTTCTGCATGGGGACTGTCAAACAGTTCCCTAGATTTAACATTTATGCGAAAGAGTTTGAACTGGGCAGTTTGGGTTCACAGAATCAGAGAATTACAGAACAGTCTGAGTTGGAAGGGACTCACAAGATCATAAGTCCAGCTCTTAAGTGAGTGGCCCATATGGGGATCAAACCCACAACCATCACATTATTAGCACCATGCTCTGACCAGCTGATCTAAAGGAAAATGTTCTCCTCAAAACCAGAAAATCTCTGTCATTAAGTACAAAACCTAATTTTTCTCTGCTTTTTTGCTTAGATTCAAGAAGTACTGTAATTTTTCTTAAAAGGTTTATAATTTATTTTTTCACATAAAATGGGACATTTTCAAGAAAAATTGTTGATATTTTTTGCATAATTTCTTTTCTTGGGAGCAGTTTCCATTTTTAAGACAATCCTAGTCGAAAGCATCACACAGGACACTTTGCTTTTTAGTTGTTCTTTGTTGGTTTTGTGCTTCTGTGGGAATTATAGAAGCAAAATGAGATGAATAAATGGATTTTTAATAGGCTTATTAAAATGAACACTTGCCAACATGTTCTCAGCTTGAAACATAAAGCTCTTAAGATTTAATTTTTACCTGCCTTTTGCCAAAAGTAAAATTTAATTAGAACCCAATTATACTGGAATTGAGGTAACTGCTGAGGTAGTGTAATGGATACTCAGTCCCATATGGTCTGAATTGTAATCCACAAGCACTTTGAAGAGCTACGTTACTATTTTCTCTACATTTATATGCATTTCCTATTAATATAAATTAGAATTGTGTGGCTGCTTTTCATGTATTTGAGAAAAAATTAAAAATAAAGTTATATAAGAATGTCTATTTTACTATATATTTACTATGGCTTTACACTGCTAAGAATAAACATGCATAAATTGATGTTATATTTCAGGGCCTGAGAGTTTCTGTTGCAAAGATAAAGAGGAAAGTAAGAAAATCTTTCAGAAACACCTGTATCACCTTAATTCCTTCATACAATAAAACCTTCCTAGAAAATACAAAATAAGGTTTCCTAATTCGTACTCACAACAATGTGAGCCCAAAATAATGTTTCTAAACTCATGCATACTAGTTATTTCAGACTTAAGTGAGGTTTTAACAAATATCTCTAAGCTGTATGTGAATCCATTAAAATAAAATTTATTAAAAAATCCCCAACAACAAAATGACACAGAGATCCAGACTATTTTCTTACTTCCACCATTTTTCTTCGAGGGAATTCCTGATGCTATTAAGCAATTCCATCTGAGATTTCTAATTAATTACATGATTAGGCCTGAACAAGTGGCCCTTCTTGACTCATGCTATAATAATTTTTGGTCAAATTTCTAGTCACAAAATGTTGCCATTCCTTATTTTTAATGTTTAACAAGAAATGTTAACAATTAAATGGTAATTATTTACCTACCTAATTAGCATTTCCTGTAAGATAATTTTATGTGGACTTAGGGTCTTAGTTTGTTAAGCTCAAGCTTTTTTCTCCAAAAATCATCTTTTGTTTTCAAAATGGTTTCTCTAGGATAATAATCTATATTTTAAAAACAATTTTCTGAGTGATCAACATGAGGACAAGGTTTGGCAGGTTAGCTAAAAGGCAGTAAGGTAACAAGTACTAAGTGTTGTGTTGTGACCTAAAAAACTTTCCTTTTTTTCTGTGACAGAAAGCTCCTTTGACTTCCTCTCATTCCCTTACATACAAGAAGCTTAAAACGTATTTATTGTATCTATTTTCTCCAGTTACATATCTGATTGCAGATGTAATATGTCATTTCCAACAGCTCTGCTTGTTGGCAGCTGAATGTCACTGAATGCTGATGCTGTACATCACCACATATCTTCTCTGATCACACTTGCATCTACAATCCAAGCACTGCCACAGAAAGCTGGTGAGTGTTCCTAAAGAGGAGGAAAGACTCTACAACCCACCATGTAAACAATAATTCATCTGCAGCATTCATAAAACCATAGAATTGTTAAGATTGGAAAAGACCTCTAAGATCATCAAGTCCAACCGTCAACCCAGCAGCACCACCGTGTTCACCCCTAAACTATGTCCTGAAGTGCTGTAGCCACATGTTTTCCGAACACTTCCAGGTATGGTGACTCCACCACTTCCTGGGCAGTCTGTTTCAATGCTTTAAAAACCCTTCTGTGATATTTTTTCCTAATATCCAATGTAAACCCTCCGTGGCACAACTTGAGGCCATTTCTTCTCATCCTGTCTCATGTTACCAGGGAGAAGAGACCAACATCCACATGGCTACAACCTCCTTTCGGAGACCTGTGGAGAATGATAAGGTCCTCCTTCAGTGTCCTTTTCTCCAGGCTAAACAGCTCCCTCAGCCACTTCTCATAAGATTTGTGCTCCAGGCCCTTCACCAGCTCTGTTGCCCTTCTCCGGACTTCGTTCCATCATCTTAATGTCTTCAATTCAGTGCTTGTTTACGTACTGTTAAAAACTACCGAAAACCCCTTAGCAATGTGCTCCATTTTTCTTAGCCCGATTCAGGCTGCTACTGTCATTATAAAATAATTGTAAAACATCTTTACATCTTTGAAGAGCAGTTTGGAAGTTGGTTAAATTCTTAGCATGTGCTTGTCCATCTGGGAGTCTCACAGGGTGTGATCATCATCATGCTGGTCCTCCCATGCATACTGTGTAAAAGGAATCATTTCCTCCTCTCTGCACGCAGTCTCTGTTCTCTATTTCACTTGTGGGCAAAAGAGTCAAACTGGGACTTTGCATCTGCTCAGGTTTTAATAATATTATTCAGAAATATATCTTGATTAGCTGATTTTCTGGTCAGCTGCTGCTAAATCCTTTCCAGGAATAAGCTGATTTGAAGCTTTGATGTTTAATTGAAATGCATTTTTGAGCCTGTTGTTAGTACTGGTCAGTACGCTGGAAAATGCAGCCTGACTTCTTGTGATATGAACTGCCAGGGTGATGCAGACACTTCTTTTGAATAAAAGCTAAACCCACAAAACTGCTCTTCTCTGTAAACAACACAGAGAGCATTCAAGAAAACCATAGTAAAAGGTCATTTTTCAAGTGGCAAAGCAAAGATCTCCAAAATAAGTAAACACTGCATTTTCTGTGACCCTTACAATGTTTATCTCCTTCCCTGTGCAGTGCATAAGAGAAGTCCTGTGGGAGTGGAAGAGTTTGTGGTCCTAGAAGTAATGATATCAATAATGTCTCACTCAAAAGTTAAAAGATGCACCACTGATTTTAGCCTTTCCTTCTTTACCTGTGCTCTGGTCTGCAGCTGAGCCAGACTGCTAGAGCAACCATATATTCTAAAATCATGACTGGGACCTTAAAGATCATCTACTTCCAATCACCCTGCCATGGACAGGGACACCTTTCACTTACCCAGGTTGCTCAGAGCTCCATCCAACCTGGTCTTCAGCAGTTCCAGGGATGGGGCATCCACAGCCTCTCTGGGAGATCTTTTCTGGTGTCTCATCACCTTCTTTCAGTTTACTCCCATTCTCCTTTGCCCTGTCACTGTATGATCTTGAAAATAGTGTCTCTCCATCTTTCTTGTAGGCTGTCTTTTTCCCTTTTACTCCTGGGACTTTACCTAACTGCCATGGCTTTTCAAAGATCTTAGGAAACAATGTTTGAAAAGGAAACATCTTTTCAAACAAACTTAGGAAAGTGGCTTGGTAACTACATCAGTCAATTCCCTCAGGGCTCTGGGATGTTTCCTCAGATTGCATTGGCTTACATTCAAGTTCCTTAGGTGGCCATGAACTGATCTTTACTTACAGTGGGAGAGATTTCACTCCCCCAGTCCTCATCCTGCTGTCCGTCCTCGAGATATGTGGGAAGAGAGGCTGCCTTTGAAGACTGAGGCAAAAAAGTTGTTGAGTATCTCAGCCTTCTCATCTGTTGCTACTAGTTTTCCATCATTGTTTATCAAGGGGGTACACCCTCTTTGACTTCTTTTTTCTGGTTAATATACCTGTAGAAGCTCTTCCTGTTATTTCTGTGTCCCTTGCCAAGGGCACAGAAATAGTTTAGTTTAGTTTAGTTACAACTTCACCTTGGCCTTCCTCATCCCCTCCCTGCACAACCAAACTTCATCTCTACTCTCTTCACAGGTTACCTGTCGTTATTTATACTATCTATGTATGTACTTCTTTCCCTGTAGTTTGACAAGCAGTTCCCAACTCAGCCCTGCTTATCCCTTGCCTTCCTTGCCCTATGTCTTACTCCTGGGGATTGCTAACTATTGCACTTTGTAGAAGACATCCTTTAAAATATACCAGCTCTTCTTTCCACCCAGCCCATTGTCCCTGAGGGCAGTATCCCAGGGATCCAACTGGCTATCTCCTTGAAAAGTTGAAATTCTGCTTTCCTAAAGCCCAGGGGTCTAACCTTACTCATTACTTCACCCATATTCCTGAAGACAGCAAACTCTGCCACTGCAGCCCAGACTGCCTCCGATCTTGATATCCCCCAGCTAGCTCACTTGCATTGGTTTCCAGCAGATTCAGTAACACATCCCCTCTGGACCTGGCTCAAGAGGTTATAATGATGCCCATATCACTCCTGGGGGAACAGAGATGGTTTAGAACACTATCAGAACACTGTCATTCCTTCACTGTGTGGAAATCTAGTACAGTCCATGTGTTTTATTCAATGTATCTGTATGAAAGTGGTAATAATGAAATGTGTCGAACACATCAGCTTTTGCCATCAGAGGGAAAGAAAGCAAAGAGTGTGTAGACATAGGAGAAGCATTTAACAGAGGCTGGTGCACAGTGAAAGCTGTAATATTTACTTTATACTTTATAATTTTAGAATTGGCAGTGGGTTTAGATCATATTGATTATATTGCACTGTCTTGAGATCATCTGCCCTTAGTTCTGACTCCAGACTTTCACATCTCATAAAATACATCCAAATTCTAGTTTTGCTTTTCTAATCTTCTCCCTACATAACCTTGCAATATCCTTATAGTCCTCACAAGTTACTGGACCTTCCTTCTAGAGATGATAGATTCTCTTTTTGTCCCTAAATTCCAGCCTAAATTCTCTCTTTAATCAGGCTAGTCTTTTTCCCTGATGGCTTATCTTTCTACAGTTGGGGGCAGCCTGGTCCTAAATATTTAACAATTCCTTTCTAAAGCATATCCAGCCTTTCTAAACTCCTTTACACTTCAGAACTGACTACCAAGGGACTCTGTCAATCAGTCTCCTAAACAGACCAAAGTCTGCTCATTGGAAATCCAAGGTGGAAGTTCTGCTGGTACCTCTCGTTATTTCACCCAATACTGAAACTCTAACATTTCCTGGCTACTATGCCCAAGATAACCACTGACCACCAAATCACCCACCAGTCCTCTGTGTTCACAAACAACAGGTCTAGCAGGACACCTTCTCTGAAAGGCTTATTTCCCAGTTGTGTTAGGAAGTTGTCTCCAATACACTCCAGGAACTTCCTGGATTGTTTTCTCTTTGCTGTGTTGTGTTTCCAGTAGACATCTGGCAAGCTGAAGTCACCCATGAATACAAGGGTCAGCAACCATGAGACTTCAGCCAGCTGCTTGTAGAATGCCTCCTCTGTCTGTTCATCCTGGTTGGGTGGAATGTAACAGACTCCCACCACCATGACGTCCACCCTGCTGACCTTCTCCCTGGTCTTTGCCCACAGGCACATGTAGTTTCACCCCACCACCTCTCCTGCTTTGCCTGTGTCTTCTAAAGGATGTAGGTATTCTTTGCAGCTCTCCAGTCACGAGAGTCATTCCACCATATTTCCATGATAGCAAATACATAACTTTCCTGTTGTACAATGGCTTCCAGCTTCTTGTGCTTGTTGGCCACAGTCTGTGCATTGGTGTAGATGCACTTCAGCTGGGCCAATGGTTTTGCCCTCATCACAAGCCTGCTACCACTAGACTGATCTCTAGTAGCCTGGTCTTATCCCTTTCCTCCTTTGAGCATGGTTTAAGACCTCTAGATCAGCCCTGCTAATTCCTGGGCCATAGTTGCTGCGAGTCTCTCTTGACTGAGTTAAGAAAAATATCTATGGGGCAGGTGTGTCATAAAGATTTGTCCTGTACTGTAAGTGAAGTGGCTTTGTTGAAGATGATTATCACATCACAGTGTAATGCTAAATGAGATATCTCAGGTTGGTTGAGAATTTAACCATACTGACATTTCAGGAATCAGCAGTGTATGTAATATTTCTAGTATTGACAGGATGGAGTGGGAAGATGCTATCAGACATATGTTGTACTAGCTGTAGTCTACTAAAAATTACTTACACTGAGGAAACAGTAATTACCTCTATTCTCTCATTTTTCAAAGACTAAGAAGGAATGGTAGTTTTCTCAATCATTGCAAAAATATTTTTGAAAGAAACTATCTCAAAACTCAGAAGAGGAAGATAGAAAAGAACTGATATTTCTGAAATAAGAAAATTTTCATAACAGAAAAAAAACATGTTGCATTGTAACAACTATTTTAGCATAGATCTCAGTGTAGTATATGAAAAGCTGACATGATCTTATTTACAGATTTTCTTTGTTTCTTTGACTACAGATAGAAGAAAATACTTCATAAAATGCATTCTACTATCATTTTAATTGTTAGCAAGCAGAGTTGTCTGAAAATAGCTTTATACATATAGCTTATATACAATGTGTACAGAAGCACAGTAACAGACACTTCCAAAATGTGCACATTGGGTTAGAAACACGCCTAGTAAAGCTCCAGACAGATTAACCAATTCCCCCACGCCATGCCACAAGAATTTGAAAGGACCTACGTACAATTTAGTTTACTTAGTTGAAACAGACTTTGAAGATTAGGCCTGGGAAATAATGAAGCAAAATCGTGCTGATTGCCTGACAAGAAGGAGTTATATTCTATCTCAGAACACCTTCCCCTCACAACAAAAAGGAACAGGCTGTAGCTTTCCATTCTGACAGAAAGCTGGTTCATGATGTCCATACCACACACAGCAATTTAAACTATTGGGTGGAGAGCATGAATCAAACAGAAGCATCAAAGCTACTACAAATTAGATTATTATTTGTCCAGTAGGGCACCTGTATCATCTGGTAATGTCCACATCAGAAAAATTCATTTAGGAAATAAAAACTGCAGTGGATTTAGAAGTTCAGTGAAAGGCTATGCAGTATAGAAAGATTGCCAAACAAAATGAGGAGCAGGGAACACCAAAAACCCGAGCAGAAATAAACAGAAAACTTGATCACATGATAAACATCAAGAGTTGACAAAGGAAGACTTTAAGCATTAGTGCTTTACAGGTGTAAAATATTTGTGAGTGAAAAGGACTTGAGACTGATCGGAAGAGCAGAATCCAAAAGTTTGTCTGGCATCCAGGAAGAATTAGTGATATAAAATTAAATAGTAATTCTGAGAACACGTGGGCTCACACAAAACTAAGGCATTAAAAAGAGAAAACGCAAAATGAAGAAAAAGCAGGATGAGGCAGCATTAGGCAATTACGGATGCGTCCTGGTTCCAGCCAGGAAAGGGTTCATTTCTGCAGTAGCCAGAAGGAACATGACCAGGACCCCGAGGTTACTCTCTATCACTTCATGCCAAAGCACAGAGTGGGGAGGGCTGGGTTCCTTCCAGTCAGGCGATGGTGAAGTGAGTGATCCAGGTAGCACCAAGTTCCCCATGGTGAGTCTTGCATGTGACTCCTTCACTTCTTGTTATTAATTTTAATAATACTGTTATTAATATTGCTGTTGCTACTGTTTGTGGCTTATTTCATTGATGTTTCTAGTAAATTGTTATCATATTAACCCTTGATATGAAGCACCTTTTGTGCTTCCAATTTCTCCTCTCCATCCCGCTGCAGGGGAAGGGAGAGAGGGAAGTGTGGAGTAAGACCGCAGCACATGGTTTGGAGTGATTCAGTAGGAATACCAAATAGGGGAATTCCATTCCTAAACTATGTCAAAATGACAATTTTATAAACCATTCCACATAGAATTACAAGTCCATGTTAACCAGCTCCTTTGTATAAAGACTTCTAAGGAGCCACTGAAGCCACAGGGCAGCTGCAAACAGCTAGGGTAGGCCATATGGAGCCAGTCTAAACTGAGCTTAATAAGTTTTCTCATTTGAATGCTGCACACAACTTTACCTACATTACATCCTCCTATAGGTTTCACCAGCTGGTTGACTTTAAGAACTTCCATCTGTTACTTTCCCTGTTGAATGGTTACAACTGGGGAATTTTTTTTCCAGATAATTAGCTAGAACATTTACAGTTTAGATCAATATATCTTCTCCCTTCTTTAAAAATTTGGGTAGGGTATCTAGTATCTAGTCCTGAAGGAAGAGGAATTGCAAAAGAAATGTTGAACTTCAGGTGGTTCACAGAGTTATGAACAGAACTAAATAAGTGCAAGTGTATTATTAAGGCCAAAGGGAACAATTAACTGATACACTGCATTAGCACTTCAGCTTTTGAAATTATAAGATTAGCAACTAATTCCAAAATCCAATCTAAATTTCTAGTGTACTCTCTAGTATTCACCTTAGAGAAGTCACTGCAGAAGTACAGGATACAGTGTTGTAACAGAGACAGATCTGTGCTGGAGCAGTTCCATCCAACTGTAAAGAAAAACATACTTAAAATTACATTTGGCTCATGAACTGACCATAAAAAACCACCTCCACAAGGTGCCTTTGTCTGCTATTACTGCCCCTTCTAAGCCAAACACTGTGAGCACCTTCTCCCAGAGCTCAGACATGAAAGCTAACCTCTCACGTGGCTTGGGAATGATTATTTGTCAGATTCTACACCACTGTATAAGGGGGGATTCAGCTCTGACATCCCCCCTCAAACTTTTATATGAACAGCCTTGTATAAGTAGCAGCAATAAGCTTCATTGTGTCTATTTGACTACCTGTACTGGCATGTGAGCTGATTGAAGAAAAAATAAATTAAAAATAAAAGTTTAATGGAATCCAAAATGCCTAATAGTCTTAATCAACAAAGCTAGCACACACACCACAGAGCTAAAATTATGCAAAATCTATTAAAGCAAAACATAAGCCTGCATCAGTATTCAGTTAAAAATACATATTTTCAGATCAGAAAATCTGTACTTTTTAAAGCAATTTTATATCAGATATACTGCTTTTCTTTATGTTAAACATATATCAGCATCTCCTTTAAAGTACATTATGATGCCAGTCAGTTTTGTTTTCTCCATAAAACATACTCTTCACTTCTAAGAGTCGGACAGTGTGAAATAACCTCAGATTGCCCAGAATTTAACAGAGTCTCTCTTCTGAGGACTGCCTAAGAACCAGAGCCAAAAGTAAGTTACAAGCTGCATAGGAAAAGTTCAGATTTGTTTCACAGTCAAAATCACACTCATTAGATCATAATGACATTTCTTGTTTCAAGTTGTGCCCATTCAGTTGTGTCATGGTAGTTACTGTGTTCTTGGTATTGCTTTTCAGGGAAGTCATTTGAATGGCAGAAGAGTTGCACAAGTAGCTGGCAGATCTCTCTTTCTGAGCTTTCTTCCTGCAGCGAAGCTGGTTGTTGAAATGTCTTCTGAAACTCTCACTGAGAAAATACAGTGCAAATGGGTTTACACAAGAGTTGCAGAAGCTTAGCACTCGGGCCACTAAGGTAACAACCATATGTCCCATCGATGGATCAATCTTATTGTAATTAAAAGATCTGTACATGTATAGCACGTGGTTAGGAAACCAGCAGATGGCAAAGAAGCCAACAAAAACTAAAACAATTTTTGCCAGACGCTTCCGAGTTTCCATCTAAAAAGATGAAGAGAACTCAAATGAACAACAATGAATAGAACTACCCCATATAACAGACTTAATTAAAATATGTAGCATTTTACTGTATTAGCTTCAACAATTGTCATGGGTAAAGCCAGCAAAAATGCTTCCTTCAGGGCCTGAATTACTTTTGCTATCTCATTTACTTTCCTTTTCCTCTTTCAGTTAACTTTCAGGGAACTTTCTTAGCTGTTTGTGCTTACAGAAGGTTGCTCTTTCTATATGATACACACAGCAAGAGTGGTTCATGACCCAAGGAAACACCAGCTTTTAGCCTGTGAGCATGCACCAAAGGATGTCATGAAACATAACCTTTTCCAATGAGATCTCAGTGCTTGGCTCAAAACTTAAGTTTTAGTTAGAAAGCTATTTAGAAATAGCTTCTGGCTTCAAAATCTAGAGATACCATGAGGTAGACATTACTAGGGTGTTAGCTCTACAGTGGTACTTATAGCCCTTTGTTTTTCACTGAGGGTCTCAGCTTGTACCTTTCTCCTGGGAAAGCCATCAAAATTGCATTACACCATCTAAAGCATCAATTCCTGGGTAAGGTGAAAGGTTCCATTAATTGCAATAACATCACAAAATGTACTTTAATTGCAGTTTAACAGATTACGTTGTAGTTACTGAGAGTGGCTGAAAAGTTGGTAGGATATGAGCCTACACAGTGGTTCCAAACTGAGAGAGGGAGATCAACTGGCCAGGTAGAAGGCACCAAAGAGAGGCAGAAAGTTTCCCCATATTCCTCCTAAAAGATTTATTATGTATATCAGGCATGAAAGTTTTGCAGAGGAAGGGAAGTTTTCTACTCTGCTCAATTTTCTCAGGGGAAAAACAACAATCAAGTGAATTTATTCTAACATTTTTTCAAACTCTGTGAAACTAATCTTTAAATTGTTTTCTTGGGTCTATCTAAACAAAAAACAGTGGGGAAATCAAAAAGGATGGGAAAACTCTTAACATTCAAATTTGGTAGCATTTGCACTCAGATTGCAAGAGCAGACTAAAAGGATGCAGAAGTACAGTGTGAATACTACTTGGCCTAAAGAAACATGAGCTGATAGCGATAATCTGGATTTATTTCCTCTTGCTGGGATATATGTAAGTGCACCAGAATTTTCTATTCTTCTGAGCCTCATAGATTAACAAAGAGAAAAAAACTAAGTAGAATGAAAAACTGTGTTCTTACTTTGAAAATACATATGAGTTTAGAAATGTAGTATAAATTAAATATTGTTTCCATCCAGAAGGTTCAGCCAAAAGGCTCTCTATATTTCACAGGGAAATAAAGTAATACATGAAGTGCTAATATGTTTGCACTTTTGACAAGAAACAGACTAGCGTAGAAATGAAATCTTGCTCAAAAAGATGTAAAGAAATGTAGTCTTTCTAAAAGAATGTGTGCATGCAAAGAGATTTCTGAGAGTATGAATTTATTTTTCTAAATTACTGGCAGAGAAAACCATTGAAAACTGTTAAAATGGGCATAAGTATTTTTCTCTATCAGTACTAATGCTTTTGCAAAGTAGTTGAGGCACTTTCACTGCAAAAGCAGTTGTTTGTACATATGTGTGTTCCTGCTAATGTTACTATCTTATTGTTTCCTGTGCCTTACGGGGAAGATTGGCTTTGTCCAGCATTTTAAAATGCTTTGTCTCAAGATATACAGAATCTATACCAAGAGTTTTATAGCATTTCTAACAGAAAGGATATTAGAAAAGTGCAAGTTCAGTATTGTATCTGAGAAAGTAAAAAGAAAAAAATTAGTTAATGCTCTATGTTCACATTTCCAGTGCTCCTTCATCTGAAAACAATCTTAGATCCCCTAAGTAAAGTTTTCCCTGCCTATGTCAGTTTTCTCATTTCCAAGCACAAATAAAAAGGGACAATTTTCAAAACATTCATGTAAGATGTCTTTCCTAAAATGACTGCCTATAGAGATAGGTGGAGCCACCATCATTAACTACAAAAACATAATTCCTCAGTACGAATACAAGTAATGGTTACAGTAACAGCACATACGAATATATATACCAATCTCATTTGCTGTTAGGAATGTGCATTCTAATTTTTCTTGTTCATATTCATTTACATAATGGGCTTAATATTGAGTAATTGTGAAAACAAGGAAAATTTTGAGATAATCCTTGGTTTATTTCATGTGGAAACTGAACTAATCCTCTGCAAAATCCAACTATTTGGATGCTATAATTCCGTGACTTTCATTTATAAGTGTATAGAGCACACAAATCTTTTCCAGGACGTAAAAACCAAATTGCTTACCTGTCTTTTGGAATGCTCACTGTGCTCCCCAGGGATGTTGTGAGCACTTTTTATTAAACTCTTTGCAATATGATAGTAGTAGATACTGATAATTACAAGGGGGACAAGGAAATACACAAGGAAAAGCAGCACAGAATGGATCTTTGGGTGCATGTCGTCTGTCATGGGGTACGGTATGCATGCTGTGAAAGTGGCATTGTCCGTGTCACTGATGTGAGCCAGTTCGGAGAACACTGCTTCAGGAACTGCTAGGAGCATGGAGATTACCCAGATGGCAGTGGCTTTAAGACAAGTCCAGAGCACTGCACTGGAGGTCTGGATGTCCATGGGATTTACAATTGCTTTGTACCTGAAATTGATTAAAATGTAAATACAAATTAAAAGGAATTCAAATTCAACATGCAAGGCACAAGCATACTTCATATCTTTGATTAAAATAATGACATGTTTTTTTCTTATTTCAAATGTCAAGGGGCTTGTAATCTTTCTTTAACTTGCATTCTCTAAATCTCTACCTTTTTCTGTATAGACTCATCAGTGGAGGCAGAAGGAGCCCTGGATACAGCCTGTGGCTGTAGGTGCCCCTTCTGTGCCAGTGTGGTGAAAGTGAAGAATCAGCCATGGCTCTACCCTTCACTTCTCCAAATACCCCCAGCAAATCTCCAAATGTGCATCCTACCTCCACACTCCACATCTACCAGCACATGCACACTTAGTGTTTTCCTCTTTCTTTCCTTAGCTCCTGAAGCCCAGGGCTCCCTCTTGCTGCCACCACAACTTTCCCACTCTAGGACACTGCCAGCCCCTCTCAGAGGAATATATGCATCTCATAAAGTCAGGCAAATATGATTCCCAACGGCCTGTGCAGAAACTACTAAACTCTTACATAAAGTAAATATTTCCACATCAATAACTGGAAGCTGTGCTCTACACTACATTTTGGAAAACTGTCTCATAATGTATGATTGCAGATAAGCCTTTGTGGAACTGATTATTTCATAGCCCCTGCAATGGAAACAGGAAGAATTGCAGAGAATGGAAATATCACTCTAGAGCAAAGTAAAATAAAGGAATAGAAGCAGACTTTGGTCAGGAATTCTTTTATTTAAAAAATCATTGCATGAGGTGATACAAAGTCAAACTTTCCATAAAAAAATGTAATTGTTATAAGGGCAAACATAATTTGAGAAAAATATTTCAAGGATACCTTAAAGTTCCACTTAGATTTTTAATTTAATTTTTTTTAAATTTAAGTAAATTATGCTTTAATTTTTTTTAAAAAACTAAACCTTAAATAAAGGTTAAACAAAAATTTTCATTTTGTCTAAGCTGTGGAAATATGGAAGCTCATGGGAATTTTTTTAACTTCCTTTTTTTTTGTTTATACTTTCAATTTGATTTGGGAGGGCTGTGATCTTTTCTGAAAGAGCAGAAGTTTTGATAAATGAAAAAATTATTCTTCTGTAATATTCAAAGTTTAACAGGATAAGGGGAGTCAGGAGAGATTCATACTCCAGGTACATAACTTTGTTCATCCTTGGGTGTTTGTAGTCAGTGGAGAAGGTACTTCCAAAGAGTGATTCAGATTTCAGGTATATTAAATCACCCTCTAGGGTGCTTGTTTTTTTCTCTGCTAGCTACGCAATGAGCTTAGATTAAGGAGAACAGTAAATTAGATGCCTCTACTTTGTGATAAAACTCTATATCCATGTATGTAGCTAGATATACATGCCTGTAGATGTATAAATAGGTACAGGAAGGAGCAAGTGTCTAAATACTTACCAAGGATTAGTTTATACCCAAATATAATGTGGTTGCTGAAGGGAATGCTGATAAATGGAGCTGTGATCCCAAGTAGCCCTTAGGGCTAATTTACAGGTCCTGACAGGTAGTTCATAGCCCCTCAACACCTTAAGCAGATGTTTGCAACTGGCTATGCCATGAAAACATCTGGAGCACAGCACTGTCATGGTATCCAAGGAAACATTTCCTTCAGAGAATATGTGAGTCAAAATGTGCCTTGGGGTCTTTTTTCTCAGGTTTATGATAAATTGTTTGATCATGAAATAATTAAAAATAATAGCTGTTAATGTTCATATCCTCTCTAAATTCAGAGAGAGAATTTTGACTGTATTTTCACCCCTATCATGGAGTAGAAAACAAAACTCAGCAAACTGTCTCTGTTAATTTATATTTACCATTTCTGCTAACACACAGTGAGAAACTCCCTGGACACCGAGGTGTAAAGAAAGCCTTTATACTGCCATAGGAAGGACAGAAGTTTCTGCACAAAGCATGAATACTCCCCAGCACAAACTGTGACCTTATTAGTCAATAATTGGTTCCTATTGCTGTCTGTCTTTATTTCATTACATAAAGACAGACCCTATATTTTTGAGGTGATGTCAAGTCCTTACATCTGCTAATTTTTAAAAAAGTTTGCTTTCTTCGGGAAGAGCTGGTTTGGGAATTTTGGGGTAGGGCAAGGACATTGGATAAAAATAATATTTTGTAGTACAGATTTTTTTCCTCTTCTTTTTCATTTCATCGCTTCAAAATATTTTGACCACAGTCCTATGACCCAAGTAAATGACCATAATAATAATAATTGTTGTAGCAGCAAATAATTGTTTTAGCAGCAAATTGGCCTAGTTAATCTCTAAATGGAAGACCTTTTCAGAAGTCTTTACATTAGCAGAAGATGTGACATATATTTATACTTTGGCATATATTGCTGTTCAGCTGAGTTCAGCACAAAATTTCTTTTAGTCTACTTGCTACTTTACTGACTACAAGGTGGCACTCTTCGTAGGACTCAGCCCTTCACAGTACTCAGTGTCAAGAAAAATGCACTGTTTTACAAAAAAAAACCTGTCATCTTGTTTATATCTTTAAAAAGCTAGAGAGTGAAAAGAAACAGGTTACAGATAAAATGAAATGTAAACTGAGTGTAATGAGAGGTGTTACCAAAGTGAAAACCCAACCTCTTCCTTTATATAAAACCAGTGTAAGGCTAAAACATACCACCAACCATTCAAATTACAAAGACTGTATTTTCCATCAATAAAAACAATGTCAGCAAATTAGACTAATGGTGCAAATTAGTCAAATTAGTAAGTAAATTCATCTTTTATTTTACTTCACTGATGAAAAAAGACCAAATTACAGGTTGCCATGAAGTTCAGGAAATAATTATAAATATGCATTTGGTTTTAATTAAAAGCCTTCTGTAAATTCTGTCTTCCTATATCCTCTATCATTATCACTGCTGACAAAGGGACCCCAACTCAGGGAAACCCTTCCTGTCTTTGGAGCTGTGGTTTCTGCCAGCAGACACAAGCACTAACTTACCCACTCTCCTTCAGCAGATTGCTTGAAAATGGAAAAAAACACTATACAAAAACCAATCTCCTCCCTTCTACACAATCCCAAAATAAATTCATTAAAAGAATATCCTCTTTCTCCAGAAGTATAACATTTTGCTACCTTCTAAATTCCAATCTGTTTTATCAACTTCTCCTTTGTTTTCAAAGACTTTCTAGAGGTATTTCTCAGCTCCAAGTTAGAATGGAAAGCTCTACTCTTATTTCTGCTGCATCCTCAATGCTGTTTCCCTCTCACACAGTTGATTTCAAAAGAAGATGCTCCTTTACTAGACCTACACTGTCCTTCCTTTGCTTTCCTACCTCTTTCTCTAGAGTACTTTGTTGTGATGGCCTTAAAAAAACTGAAAAGAAAACCCCAAAACAACTAGTCAATACTTAGGCAGGACTGGAAAATAGCCTACCATTCTAACTAGATTAACCTCAGTATCTCCTTGCCCTTTTGATTCTGCGTGGTCTCTTGTCCTTTTTTAAAAGTCCTTCAGGTCAAGGATTTTCTTCTTGTTGCTGTTTATATAGTACCTACCACACATAGGACCCTAATTTATCACCTAATTTCCTACGTGACATCACAATGAAAATAAATATAATAATGAAGTGTCAGAAGCCATGCAGAGACACAATTCAGGCAGGGAAGTTTCACATTACTTTGCTTTAATTTTCATTTTAATCCTAGAGCTGGAGGGGTTGGTATTATTTGCCTCATTATAAATAAGCTTTTTAAAGTGATATTGCTGTGCCATTTTACTGCTTTTCCTGCAAACTAGAGTAATTTATCAAAAGAATTCATATGTTAGTCTTTTATTGTGTCCCTGCATGGTGCTTTCAAATACAAAAATTTTAACATAAAAGCATATAAATATATCTGAAAAGGAAACCTGGTTGTATAATCAGTGTTTGTTAAAAATACTCATATCATGTCCAGTTGCAGTCCACTGGACTACAGTAAAATGAAATTTTTGATGGGACCAAAGCCCTTCTCCTTGTATGTATAATTGGCCCAACTCCAGCTGAATCATTAAGAGGAGAACAATTTATCTAGCTGAAAACATTGTGGGATCATTTTATCATTTGATTTGATATATGCATTGTTCTATTTTATTCTTATAAATTCTTGCAATGTAAAGTACATTTCTCTTTTTTTTTCAGGTAATATCTATATTTTCATTCTGTGCTTATCTCTTGAGAGCAGAGAATTGCATTCACTCAGGAATGAGCATCTTTGAGGTCTGATAGTGACTATAATGAACAGTATTTGAAATGCAGACTATAAGACCATGTGTAAACACACTTAAAGTCAATGTCAAGTGCTCTGTGTTTCTCAGGGGGAAAATCTTAAGATTTTCCTAAATGGAAAAAGTTTTCTACTCTGAAAAAATACACTCTGTTGAGCCAAAAACTATCAACAACTGTTAAGCACTTGTTGATGATTTCTCCACCCTGAAAATAATCAAACCAGAAGTTTTGCAGGATGGTGGAAGGGTTTTTTTCTGCATGAAATGTATTTCCTGTCCTGTCCACCCAGTGTTTCAGAGGAGAAATTTTCTGTTTCCTTTTCATTTTTTAATTCTCTTTCTACTTCTGCTACTTGCTATTCACCTCACACTAGCTAACTATGCTTCTTACAAGCTCGTGCAAATCTTGCAATGCCAGCTCATTGCCTGCAATCTGGACTTTTAGTTCTACTTCTCTAAAGCTATTCATTTATATCTGCACTAGTTAAAAGTACCATAAGTATTTTGTTCAATTCTGCTCCTGAAAGCAGTATTAGGAAGTTGTTTCACCAGCTATTATTCAGAAAAGTTCATATATGTCAGTATTTCCAGTAAATCTATATTTAAGTTTGATAATTTCAAGTCACTGATAAACTTGTTTTAACATATCTTAAGACAGACTAATAGGTCTTCATTAGAGTTCTCTAAGTTTCTACTGTGGAGTGGAGAGGAATGAGGAACCAAATCTAATAAAGATGCTCATCTATATGAACAAATGAAACAGTGCCATAATCTGGTTTTGGGCCTGAAGGCCAAGTGGCATTGGCCAGACATCCATGACTATTTAATTAATCTCTTTAATTGCCCAGTACGAGACCACCATATCCAAACAAATGAGGCAGTTTACACTTCTTTTGGTAATGGCCCCTGGGCTTGTGTTTAATCTTGAATCATGCCTAGAAATTGTGTGGAGAATACTGATTGACCCAGGTCAAACCACACCATGGACCTCTAGAAAACCAGTTTGGCAAGTGTCTGACTGGCAGTCCTCAGTCCCATGCTCTGGTACTGTTGAATATGGGTTTGTGCATAGACAGATAGATATACACAGACATATGTATGTGCATAGAAAAAAGCCCAAACACTTTCAGGTGCCTGAAAGCATCATCCAGAAGCCTCACACAATGCCTGGCCCACCCCAACCACTGTGCCCATTCGTTCTTGACTTTTAAAATAAGCAAGCAGTTGTATTTCCCCTGCTGTGCATGCCAGGAGCTCCCCAGATTGCACTTACTCTTTTTGCACTTAAGCTTCATTTACAATCCCAAAACTAAGCACAGCAAAGTTGAGGAGTCTGATCTCAAAATTATGTTTAAATAATGGCTGGGGCACACCAAAGTCATCAGCCTTCACAAAACTGCCACGGCAAAGGGAGCTCTGGCATGTGCCTCTCCAGGAACAACATGGAGCCAGGGTGTCTGGGAGCCATTGCCCAGGCCTGCTAGGCAGTGGCTCAAAATTAACATTTCACCTGTTAGGAGAGAACTTTATTCTTAGCCTGCTGCATCACACAACTGTACATACTATTTCCCAGGGGGAAGCATAAGGAAGCTTAGCATGTGTATTTTCTTGGCTTCTATCACCTTTCTGGACTATTTATCTCATTCCAACATCAATTTGGAATTCTGGAGGGGTAGATAGGATGAGGGGAAAGTCAGTACCTAGGCTAGATATTAGGCATTGCAATTTGCAGCCTGGACAAGCTTAGGTACTGTTTGGCTTTGTCCCCTAGTTCTCTGTTTTCCTTTTAAAAAAACATAGAAAACTACAACTAACCTTATTGAATTCTTTCAGGGTTTATAGTCTCAATCCTGAAGGGTCTAAGGGCTTTGAGAAAAGATAATTCCATTTCTTCAAATTTCTTTGATCCAAATCTCATCGATAGCCCAACCTTTAGACTGCTGAGACAGAGTTGCATGCTTGTGTGCATATGTACTATGTGCTTACTGCATGTCTCTCAGCTGAAATATCTGTACATACTCAAATGAAGAAGATCTCATAAAATCATCACTGCTGGATCAGAAGGTCAATAAAAATATCAATTACAGAAACTAGAGTGTCTAAAAGAAGAAATCCCAAAAGTAAAATATGCTTAGTGCCAGTTTATAATGGGTTTTTTTTGTTATAAAACAATTCCTCCCATTTTGTTGATGAATGCAGTTATAATCCAGGCCATGGCAGATGTGGAGAACATTACATACTGTTGTGATTTTCTTTTTTTTTTTTTATGATTTTTAGAAATGTTACAAGCCAGGAAGAATTAAATAACCAAACCTCTATTAATATATGTAGAACAGACTTACATTTTCACCTTTGAGAATCTAGACCCTAAATCTCTAAATTCAAAAATCAGTCAATTCATTTATTTGCTGCAATACTATAATCTAAAAGCTGTACTTTCTCACTTTTAAACACATTTCCAGTTTAATTTTATTTGCAATTTCTGATCTTGGTCTGCTTTGAAATCAGTGTAGACTGAAAATAAACAAATACACACCATGGTAAAAAAAAAGGACTATAAAAACATTATAGAGGGAAAAGTTAATATAGTAATCCTTAAAGTACATTTAATCAAACAAACTTGGAGCCAAAACACAAGCATGAAGCCATGTTAAAAAATATACTATGAAAAGCAGTTGGAAAAAATGAAACAATATTTGGGATAATCATGTGAAGGAAAAAACAAAATTATATGAGTTATAATGACAATGTATCAGAATAACCCACTTCTCTCATGTTTGTACACACACCACAATTTGATTTTGATGTGTGTTCATGCAAAGCTGGAAACACACAAATCTACATGCAGCATATACAATTATGAAAAGCTTATGTGGACTGTTTGTCTTGTGATTAGTTTTTCTGATACCTGAAAAGCTGTGTCAACTTAATTCCAAAATATGCTTGTCTTCAGTGGACACCAAAGTAGGTTTCTTCTTATTTCTACTAATTTAATGAATGTGTAGGAACTTACTTGCTATTTGTAACTACACTGTCAAATTACACTGAATCTCAGCATGGATTTAGAAGTTGCTTGTGGAACATGTTTAGACCTAAGGATTGTGACTGCATATACCTTGTTTGATTAATACATATAAAAACCCATAAAATAATTTAGCACCAGAAATATATAGTCTGGTTCTACAGCAGAACTCATCTCATAAATACACAAGTTCTTCTGTAATTAAACAATTTAAAATGAAGATTCAATTATATTATCCCTTTCAGGAAGATATTGAAGAGTTCCATCACACTGCACACATATACAGAGATGTATTATTTATTCTCTAACAACTTTATCATGTAAAATCTTTTCCCTAGACAAAGCATTGGTAGAGCATACTTGATCTTTGACATCATTTCTGACTATCTGCTAAATGCAGACTTGAGAATTCCAGCATTCCAATTCATGTTAACCCATTGCAGTGTACTAGATATGGGAATCGTGTACCACATTATGCTGAGGGGCAAGCAAATATAAAAAATAAATGGTGATATACATGCTTGTTAAGAGTTGGACTGGATCTGCTGTTTAGCAGCTATTTTGTCTGTCACAGACACAGGCTTTTACTGAATAGCTCAAAGAAGCAGGGAACGAGAGGGATGGTTTTGAAACTGTCTCTCCATGTTTAGGTTGCAGCCTGCAAAAGGCAGTCAGACACCAGCATTTGCAATAGTTAAAACAAAGTGGCTCCTGCCAGCACAGCACAGGCACTGCATTGATCACTGACTGGGACAAACACCACAGCCATTTCTCACTTCACCATCCTCAGTCTAAGCTGCTTCTGTATGGCTTGGAGAGTTCACACAGGACATGTACAAAGGCAGGAGTTTAACAGATGCATGTGTCTGTATAAAGTTTGAGAAATAGTTGCCTAACTTGGCAGGAAAAGGTTATTTGCCAAGAAATCATTTTCAGCTGTGCAAAGACAGTCACAAGAGGAACTTCTCCAACAGCTGATTTGAATTGCCTGGCTTGGACAATATTACCCTAGAATATTTAAATCCTTAATCTACTCCAGACATAAAATTCATTCTGCATTGTTGGGGAGGGGGGTGGTTCTGCCATATTTTCTTTTTTTTTTTTTTTTTCTGGAATATTTTGCATCATATTCCTTTTATCTGCATAAGATGGATATAAATTAATTGTAAAGTTATCAGGCAGGGACAGGTGAGGACAGGCTTCATTGTTTAATTTGACAAAGGTTTTCTGGCAAGCTTTATTTTGTGATTCAAATTTGCATATATGAACTAAAAGGCAAGTTGAAAATATGTGACAGACAAAGCTTGCCAAAGCTTTCTTAAATTTCCTTTGCATTGCCTGTTATTGCATAATTATAACCATACTGCTACAGCCTGCAGTGAGAGACATCTGGACCATCATTTATTTTAATGTACTTCAGTAATTCATTCAATACATTTACCTCAGGTGTTAGGGTTTCTAAAATGTATACTTATAGAATCTCATAGTTCTGCTTGGTCCATATATTTTTGTTTCCCCATCTACTGTATACAGCTAAGGCATTATTTTTCACTTATACAGATAATCTTCCATTTTACTTTTGATTATTTTTTCTTTATTCTTTGGTTAATTATAAGTAATTTTCAGGATGTCATTTAATACTACTTTCCTCATAAGGACTCCTCCCTGACTATCAGCTATTAGAGCTCAAAAGGAAATCATGTTCACTGTCCTGTTTCACCTGCTCCACTACATAGAATAAGAATAGTGGATTATTCTCTACTAATAAGAAATGAGGATTTTTTTTTCACTGTATTTCAGCCTGAATCAGCATCTGCCATAAAAAAATAAAACTAAAAATAAATACTGAGAAAAATAAGAAGTTTTCATTAAGGTGATATTACTAGAGAAAAACCCGAAGAAGTTGCTAGGGCAGCTTTTCACACTTCAGAATATTTCCGAAGTTCCCAAAAAAAAGGAGATAATAGACCAGCAAACTGAGCCAAAACAGATTTTGCTATCAGATGTCATCAGAAGTCAGCACAGAGTGCAAACTTGCAAAAAACATTTTTGATTTTTTTTTTTCCAAATACAGATTGCAGTCTTCCAAATGTAAAACAAAGAGGGAAAAAAATAGAAGGAACAAATAGTTTAGCTATGAAAATCTCTCGAATACATTTCAAGCATCTCAGGCACTATATTTAGCTATTTAAGTATGAATTTAAATTTTCAAACTGTTACCTGTTAATCATGTATTTGTCTCAAAGGTGTGTTTATGTCACATTACTTAGGAAGAAAGCAAATATGATGCTATTCTCATTGTAGTAGGGTGAGTTCAGCTTTGCTGTCTCCATTAGAGTGCAGCAGAACTGCATTAGAGCTAACACATTTGATTATTTCATTAGAAACAAAATCCAGTGTAGGAAAAGAAACAATTAAATTTAATCTTATCTTTACAGATCACTTAAAAAGTGAGGCATAAATGACAGCTAAAGAGAAAAGGAAAGACTATGTGAGACAAATCTAAAGCTGTTTGAAGGGGCTGCTATTTATTCCTCTAAAGGCTATTCACTCCAGATGTCTTTGCATTTTGTGGGTACCACACAATAAAGCAGTAATGCCAGAATGCACATTGTAGCACCCAGTCTTAATTCACTGCTCCACCCAGAGCTGTCCACATCAAGGTTAAAATGCCATCCAGACCTCTAACTCTGAAAAGCATCCTCAAAACACCATTCCATACCTCCCAGCTTAAGTTCTTACCTTACCTAGATTCCTTCCCATGCATAAAACAGCAAGATCCCTCACCCTGAGAAAAAGATGAGGAGCCCTATGGACCCAATTTGCCTTCTGAGCTAAATGTATGGTCCATCATGGATACAAATTGGAAAAATACTTTGTGCAGCAGTAAGCAAATTCATTGGATGGTTCAAGTCAGGTTCATCCCTGGCCTCTGCCCTTTTTGCAGTGAGGAGATGCCGGCACACATTTTCTTCAGGTGTGTCCTGCTGCAGTCCCTCTGGCAAACTCTTCTCACTTCTTTATTTTTATCCTCCTTATCAAAGTCCTGAGACTTTCTCATCAACATCCATTAGCCCTTGCCAAAACTGCAGTCCATGGACCATGGAGAAACAAGCTCATCAAGGCCCCATTTTTCAATTCTTGTCCCAGCACATCTTTAGGAATTGCATTCCTGGCCATTGCATACCAGCTCTGGGCACTTTCAGGGTATGCTGAGCAATAGCAATTGGGAATGTTCTGTCCTACATTCCCTTAGTTCCCCTCTTTTTCTTGGTACATTTTTGTCTTTCAGCCCTCTTCCTTTTCATAATTTGTCATCCAGTCTATTAAGTTCTCATTCTGTTGTCCACCCTCTCTTTTTCCTTTGGTTTCATAAACAAGAGAAATATTAAGGTTTATAGAGGTGGTCTGGTTTCTCCACAATGTATCACACACAAGGAAATTGTCATGCAGAATTTGCACATGAACAATAAGTGTTAATTAGACTGTGAAAACCAAGATAACCTCTTTCACCCTAATTTACACAGGCATGCTCCAAAGAATCCTAAGTATTCCTAAATCTGTTCTTTAGTGTAATCAATGTCTGGCATTCTATATAGTCTTATGGTTACTATTTATTTACTGCAAAAAGCAGGAAGGGCTTTAATTATCCTGTATTAAAATGTACTTTGAACATTATCTGGGAAAGAAGGGGCCTCTAAGAAGACACTGTGTACCAGACCAAACAGGCACTGGATTATAACAGGGCCCTCTTGGTGACACCACTGCTTACAAACTGCTGACATCCTACCCTAGATTCACTTATCTGGAGAAAACATTGCCCCCAGCCAGGGCTCACCTCCTCAGCACCTCTTGGGTGCTTGTAGGGTGCTGCCAGCACTTCTGATCTGCCAGCATAACCACCCACCACTGATCTAGTTATAACACACATTAGAATCTGGCTGCTGATCAGTGTCCCAGAAACCTTTCCACACCAGTGCCTCCCCTCTGGTTCAACACAAATGTTGTACAAACACTGTAGATTTGACTCCAACGCAGACACCACTAAAAGTTCAGCCAGCTTCACTCAGCAGTCTCCTGGGCCCTAAAAGACTGGCCTCTGAAGTCAGTGGAAGATATTCTGATTGGAAAATAAAAGTTTTTTGTTCTCAGTAACATAAAATAAAACTACAAAGGTTAAAGAAACATAGTAAATTCCTAGTATAACCATTTCTGACATTGGCATATACTATGGAGTCCAAAATTCTGAAGAAATGTATTTATTATGAGCTTATTTGGTGTCAGCACACAAACTGTAACTGTTTTTTAGTATGTGCAATTCTAAATGCATTAAGTGTAAACAGAGTCAGTATTATAAATTCTTGACTCTACTGATATAAAAAGAAGGATATAAAATTATCTGGAAAAATCAAACAAAAAAAATGAATGTTTCAGAGCTATATAAAAAAACAAATCAATGAATAGTTAAACATTAAATCACCAGGATTCCCTAACATTACATTTCTCTAGAGAGATGATCTCCACTAACTTCCTCCCTTTTCAAATAAGATGTACACCACCAGATATTAAGGAGTGGAAATAGAGCAGAAAGAGAACTGCAGGGTTTCCTTAGATCTGTAAGGACAGATTTTGAAATACTGTTTAACTGAGGTAATCAGGGAGTTACAGGAGTTCACTTTAAGGTATATTTTGCAAGCTCTTCTTCAAAACCATAACCCACTTTCACAAGTTACAGTCTTTATAGACAAATATGTTAGGTCCTGATTCAAACAGAGCTGAAATTAATGTTCACTGAAGACTACCCTCAAGTGAAATCAAACAATTCACTGAATTAGCTAAAAAAAAAAAAATAGTTATAGTCTATTAAAGAAAATAAAGGATTAAAAGTTTAAAAGAAACATTACTCTAAGTGTGAAGATGTATTTCGAAACTCAACACTTCACATCATGCACCAATAAAATACAGCGGCTCAGTTCAAAACCCAACAAAAGAAAATGGGTGATTTCTATGGAGAAGGAATTAAACATTTTCATTTCTCGCCAAAAAAATTTTGCTTAGATAAAAAAAATAAAGATAATATCATATAACTTAAGTTTGCAACTACACTGCAAGATTTTGTCTTTCAGAGCCTGAAGCATAGTCCTACAGCCACTCAATAGCTATAAATTCCTTCAGTACCCATTCACAGTAATTGGGAGGAAAAACTGGGGATCCAGCTCTTTATTTCTTCCTAAGTTGACAAGTACTGGAGATAAAACTATCACTTTCTAGTTTGTTTGGGGGTATTTTTTCTTTCTTTCTTCTTTTCTAAAAGTTCAGAAGATAATAAGAATAGTTTGAACAAAAGTTTAAGACTGACAATTAAAACAGAGCAATTTGGTGTCCCTGAGTACCCAGAAGCTAAGCTAGTTCACCTCTGGTAACCTGCTCTTCTACTAAGGCACAGACACACATACATGCACACATGCATATACCTTCTCAGCAGAAATAAACAAATTGATTAAAAATACATCTGTGCCTAACTTGGTTTAAGTCACTCACTGCCTGTACACACAATACTGTGACTTGGCAAGGGTTGTATCTGGTATGTAAAACCTTACTCTAATGAATAAAATTTCAATATGTGGACTGTTACAGGACCATCCCAGAGGTGCAGAAGACAGGGCTGAACTCACTTCTTGCAGCTGACCCCCTGGAAGCTGAGAGGCAGGCACAGCAATTTCCAGATACCCTTTAATTCCAATTAGTACCACTTGTCATCAGTCAGTGAGGGAGGAAGAAGCATGGGCACCTCATAGGTTGGAATGAGGGGATTGCAAACCAGGGGTGCCTAACCTAGAGAAGTGCTTTACCTTTCATCCAGCCTTAGCCCAAGTTGCAGAGAGCTGAAGTGGCAGCCCAGCTTTCCTACCTGTCAGCACTGAGGGCGGTGAGGGTGAAGACAGAGACACCTACGGAGGTCAGCTGTATGACAGGGATGAGCTTGCAGCCCACTTCCCCGAAGAGCCACTCTTCAGAGAAATACCGAGAGGCATCCACAGGCACACAGGTCACCAGCAGGAGCAGATCACCAGCAGCGAGGCTGGAGATGAAGATGTTGGGCACACTTCTCATGGCACTGTTGGAAATGAAGATCTTCATGAGGGTGATGTTGCCCAGCAAGCCGACAGTGATGATGAGCAGGTAAAGTGAAGGGATCACACAGCGGATGATGAACATGGCCGTGCCTCTCCCCGGGGACAGCAGGGCTGTGTCGGGCACCAGGCGGACACTCCCATTCTCCCCGAGGGGCATTGCTGCGAGCTCGGGCGGGGGCTCGGGCTCCATCCTCAGCTCCGCGCGGAGTGAAGATCTCCAGTGCAAAGTGCAGTGGGAGTCACAGGAAAGCTTCACCTCTCTGCAAGTCAATCAACTTTCCACCCCCTTCTCTAATGCCTTTTTTCCTACCCCTTCTTTGCCGAGTTTTCTCCCTTAAGAAATGCAGAGGAATGTCTGCCGGTGCAGTGGTCGGGGAGGGAAATAAGAACTCCCGTGCGCTGCCCCTCGGCTCTTCGGACGAGCCTTTCCCGGTGGGCAGGAGATCCTGAGCCTGGGGACAGAGAACGCCGTCGGGACAGCCGCCCCCGGGAGCGCCCCCGGCGCGCCGCGGCAAAGGCGCGCTCCGGCCGCCGCCCCCGCGGAGCCGCCAGCGCTGTCCAGCGGCGCCGGTGCTGCCGGTGCTGCCGGTGCTGCCAGTGCTGCCAGTGATGCCGGTGCTGCCGGTGCTGCCCGGGCCGTGGCTCCAGGGGCGGGGGCGAGGCGCAGAGTGAGCCCGCTCCCCACTCCGCAGCCCCGGCTTATACCTGGTACCGGGAGGGGCCGCCCCGCCCCGCCCGCCCCTCCTCCTGCGAGCGCCGGTGCCCTCGCCCCAGCCCCGCTCCGCCGAGGTGCATCCTGCCGTGAAGGGAGAGGCGGATCCCGGAGCCGCCGCCGTCCCGCGGGGTCCCAGCCCTGAGCGCGATGGGGACGACGTGGTGAGCGGGAGGGGAGGGGGAAGCCTCTCTCTCCGCCGCTGCCCACCGCAAAGCAGCCCCCGCCAGGCTCTGCCCGGCAAACCGGGGAGCTGTCCGACACGTCGGACGGAACGCGGGATCGCCTCCGGAACCTCGTCTTTCAGCATCTCACCCAGGTGAAACCACAGTGCTTTGAAACGCAGGGTGGCAGGGAGCGAGGGGCGTGAGAATGAAGAGATTTTATTCCTAACATCCAGCTGTGGGTTCTGCATAGATCTTACTCAAAGATATCAGCTGTGTTTAAAGTTTTAAGGTTTGATTTGTGGAGCTGCATCTCACAGTAGTCTCGACTATGGAAAGGGGGACAGGTGATGTGTTTTATCCACTACTTACTCTGCAAATGGCATAACATAGTGGAGAAGGAATATTGTTTACCTCTTTGAAGACTAGAATTTGTCCCTAATGTTTCTTGCTTTTCAGTGAAGTAATGTCTTTTACTTCCGAGTGTCTGCACATGTATAGGCTTTCCAAACAGCTCCATCTGTTTCCAGCAGAAGCCATGAATGTAAGTAGATGTAAATATGCTGGAAGACAGGCAGACCCATTGGACTGAAGTTTCCAAGATAAAATGTTAAGGTGGAAGAATGACAGCATTTGCCACTTAACATGCTCTGCAGACTGATTCCTTTATTTCCTTTTCTCAAAAGAGAGGATTCATGAGCTTGTAGAGAACTAGGTTGCTCATATTCCTACAGCAGTTCTCTTGAAGCTCTATGAGTTTATGACAGGTCTATGGAGAGTCTGACCACTGAAATATCAGAAGCAAAGCATTTCATGTGTGCGTGGCCTGTCCATGGCATGCTGTCTAGTGTAGGAATTAAATCAGCAATTTCTTCTTAAATAAGCTTTTACTGAGATTATCAAAAAAAGAATTAATGTTTATTAAAAGTTGCACCTCTCTATATCTATTCATTGATTGTTGTGACTCTTCTCACATCCCTGAATATATAAATGTGTTAAAGTTGTGTAAATTGCTGATTCATATAATGCTGAGTAATTTGTTTGAACCCAACTAGTGCTAGGCCTCAGAAAGGATCAAGCTAGATACTTCACTTTACCACTAAGCAGTCCATCAGAATCATCACAGAGCTCCTCTGGAGGTGATTCTTGTTACTGACCAAGTTTCCTCTAGACAGTTTTAAATTCAACTGTGCTCCCTCTGAGGCACCCTTACTGATGGCTTACATATTTATATAAATTGCTGTGAGCCTCTATTTTGTTAAGCATACATGAAATTTTCAAAGATCAACAATTGTCGTGCTTCTGTTAACACTCTAAATCACTCTTTTTGGTTCCTATTGGCTGGATCCAATATCAGTCTTTAACACTCTGAGTTTGACAGTGGGAGTATGGTCCTTTGGCTAATTTGTTTGAAAATGGGTTTATATATTAACAGACAATATGATTCGCACTGGGAGAATAGTTTAAATTCAACATGTCTTTAATGTTTTCTTGGGACAAGATGGAAATTTATATTCTTGATTTTTTTATTAGTACTTGATTTTATCTACTTAATCTATTATTGGGAACTCTAACAGCAAGGAAATAAGCTTCAAAGAAAGTCAGTGTCTCCAGCTCAGGGAAAACAGAAAGTTAGATTATGCTTCTACTGCAGTATGAATATAATTCAACCAGTTATTATATTCAACCAGTATGAATATAATTTCCTGCAGAGGTAAAAAGGCATGTGTGGGGAAGATCCACAGACCCTGACATAAACTAGTCGGAATTCAGATCTCCATCAGTTCATCATTCTCTTTTCAAACGAGAGTCCACCCGTGTCCCGGAGTGCATCCGGGAGTGCAACACCATAGGGCAGAAACCATAACTTGGAAATGTGAGAGGCAAATCTTCTTCTTCAGTAATTCCCAAATGTAGGGATTCATAATCAGTTCATGTAGGAATGAGGAACTCCACACATCTCACAAACGCCCTCTACCGAGGAGTGGGTCTGACAGGAAAAAACACTCTTCTCACGCGTTTCTGCAGCTCAAGGCACTTGATAATTCCAGAGCTAAGACCAGATTTGCACATCACAACGTGTAGTCGCACGAAGAGCCAAGCATATCTGCCACCAAAACTATCTGCAGTAAGTAGCCTTTAATTAAGTATGTGTACTTGCACATTAAATGAAAACTGGATTCAAATGGAGCCCTGGAAATTATCATGTTTGAAGATCTGATCATCAGTCAGATTTTTAAAAGCAACAACCAAGGAAGAACTACTACCTGATTTTAAACAGTGAACATTAGGAACCAAACTTTCAATAAATTTTGTAATATCACACATTACACCAGTAGATACAGCTGGAAGGTGGGCATGCATTGTGGCAGAGAGTGACTTCTTCCAGGCAGTCAAATGTACAATAACCTAAAGTAACTCATGGTTTTTTTCCTTGTTACTTCAATAGAAGCTTTCTTATTTTGATGGAGGGAACTCTGCAAACCAAAATGGAAATTCAGGTGCTTCTAGCATTAGACGAAGGTGGAAAGCTGGCAGAAGTGGCTTTCTCCAATATTCATGCAAGTTTTGTTTTGGGAAACAAAACCTTATCTTATTGATACCAATTCAATTTTTTTGTACCTTTTCCATGGTGCTGGTTTTATTCATGGCACGAGGGTAACAGGTGACATTACATTTAACCACATTAGCAAAGCAATTAATTAGGTGCTTAATGTTAAACACATGTCATCCCTCTAAGCACAACTGTAGCTTTATGCATGCATTTAGATTCCATTTGTTTTACTCTATTCATTCAGTAGGACTTCAACTCATCAAAAGGTTAAAGAGCAGACCGCTGAGCTGCAAACTGGAGTCAAAATCCAGGCTTCAGACTCACTTAGAAACAAACGTGATATCAACATCTTCCATCCCATTTGTCCATGATAGACAACTAACAGACAGCTGCTCTTACAGATTCAAAACAAATAATGATTTTCTGTCAAGGAAGTCCCAAGGAATGGCTTGAGTTCCCTCAGCAGGCTGCACTCAAAAGGACTGCACAATACCAGCTTACTCTACTTCCACCTCAAGTTATCCTCCTAATGTGGTGTTACGAAGCACATTATTGAACACACATGACAAAAGAAAAACATTGCTATTAGTTCCTCCTAGTGCGAAGATAATGGGATTCCTGTGCTTGAGCTCATATGGCACTGGAGCCACTTCAAAGGAAGTGACAATTTTATTGTGGGCCCATTCATCACACTCAGTGGGGTTTTACTGCAGACACCCGTGGGGTTTGTATTGGGTTTATCTGACAACCTCTCCAGAATTCATTTTTTATTTTTATTTCAATGCAGCTGTATTCCTTATGTGCTCCTAGAAAAAAAATCAGAGCATTGCCAGATAAGTCTTCTTTCAGCACCTTTATCACAGGACAGAGATTCAAGTTTCTATGTTGTTACTGAGATTGATTATTGATTGTTGATTGTCTTGTATTAGACAGTCCAGTCAGGTAAGTAATCATGTGATTCTCACCTAAAAATAAAAAGATACAAAGTAGCATTTTTATAGTGCAGATTTTTACCTAAAATGTGTTCTGAAATATTGTTTCTGTTTATAGTGGAATCAAATGCTGACTAAACTTCATGGGTTCATGTCAATCAATTAATGTGCAAATAGTCACTACTATACCAAGCATAATAAAAAGCTTTGAAAGAGCTATCTCCATTTAGAAACTAGGAGTTGATGAATTTTTCTATTGTATTTTTAAACATTTCTATTTAAAGAGATCCTAATAAATACAAATGCAACTATTTTTTGAGGTGCATTCAACAGCAGATTTTCAATAGGCAATTCACATTTAAAAATAATTAAATTATTGAAATATTACTGATATTAAACATGCTGAACTAATTTAGTAATTTCATAGTATTGTGGGAGCACTAGAATTACATTTGGATGATAATTAAGCTCCATATATATTGAAAAACAATTCATTGTGACCAAAATCACTGCATTTTGGTGAAGGTTAGTCACCATGCTGAGAGCCACAGTACTTTATTGCAGATCACACACCACTGTGAGACATTACTGCTTTTAGTTCATTTGACATACACAAACCTCAGCACTCTCTCTATGCAGCAGAGCAGCAGATTGCATTAAAAATGTTTGGAAACCCAGTCTTAGAGCTACTGATACAGCACATTTTACACTACTCCAGGAGACAGACATTTAATTAACTGTCTGAACTAGGAGCTGTAGTAAATAACATGCACTTATAAATAACATGCACTTTCCACCTTCTTTGTAATTTACCTACTTCAGTAAATGCAGGGTGGGTTCCCTTTGCAAAGGGTGTTCTGATGTCTTACAATAGTTATTTCAAGCATGTCATTAATACAGTCATTGAGGCACTTTTTAGAGACACAACAGCCAAATCCATACTCAAAAATGAACACTGATTCCCATCACTTCCCTTCTTCAGCCTATGTTTCCATGGCTATGAGCATACATGACAGAGGGAACAATGCTTTTTGATACATCAGCCTGAAGTCATGCTGCAGCCAGTTACAAGGGAGGCTCTCTTTTGACTTTAGAGGCAAAAGAGTAACTGCCCCTCTCTGGAGTTGGTGACCTGATTTCACTTTCCTGTGCACGCCACATAAACTACTGCATACCAGTGAGTGAATGACAAATTAGCATTTCCCCTTTACTGGTTTCCCATCTCCATCCTTCCACTCTCCATCTTCTCACAGAACTCCCACTGGGCTCAAACTACTGAGTTGAATACTTCCTTGCGGCAGTTTACCAGCAGGAGTGTCTGGCGCAGGCACGGACTTGCATGCACAGCTCTTCTGGAGCTGCTTCAACTCCCCATACTGAGTATGCTGGCAAATTATTAGTAGCAATTATTGCCATTAAGTTATTTGTAGCAATTTTTAAGTGGGTAATATTATTTGTTTTAATTCAATTTCTGTTTCTTTTAATTAAGAATAGTGGATCTACAGCTTCCAAGTCCTGCCACATCCTTTTTTATTGGACTTGTTAAAAAGTTCATAAACTCTAGATGCTCTGGCTAGCCGGGTCCAGGCTCTTCCTGCCGGCGGCAGCCCCGAGAGCGCAGCGCCAGGACCTCAACCGGGACGGGGATGGGGGCCGGGCGGCGGTGATGCTCGGTACAGCG